>CM076966.1:14636461-14656461 GCA_039105355.1 Benthosema pterotum
CCATATAACACTATTGTTTTCCTGTCGGTGTATACTAGTAAGCACATTTACTCAAGTACTGCACTTGCAGTCCACTGCAATACCTTTTACTTTACTTTTACTTATAATTACTAGAAAACTTTAAATTAGACATCCTACAAAATGAGTACTTTCTAGGCCTGGCCTCGATTTTCTGGGTCACGATTTGATTCACTGACACTGGATGTATGATGACATAATCATGTCTTAACCATTCTGCCCTCCAACTCTCTCATTGGAAATGCCTGATTTGCAAAAAAAACGGATATTGAGGGGTTGAAATGCATAGGATAGAATGGGTGTGAGGACTTTTTTTTTTTTTTTCAAAATGGCCGTGCTCATTTTGTCCCAAATGAAATGCAACAAAACCACGATCGGCCAACGATACGTTGGCATAAAAATATAGAATAAAAAATGGAATCAATTAATCTTTGTGTTCTTCAAGTTTGGCACATGGGATGTATGTTATGATATCAATACTTTGTGCACTTTTATAATTTTAGTAGACTCTAAACTCTGTACTTTTACTATGATCATTCGAGTACTTTTTTGTTCTCCACCACTGACCGTTTCTTTCTTTGGCCCCCGCAGGCTCTCTTCAGAACAGTGGAGGAGGATATTTGCCTCTAATGCTCACCAATGAGAGGCCCAAATGGTCTTATTACAAGGCGTCCCACAGCACACACTATACATCAGGTAGGAACAAACGCAGAATGGAGGCCCTGATTGTTCTGGGAGCAACAGCACTCATTAGTCAACACGTCTCACCCTCCCTGCCTCCCTCCAAACAAAGCTCTCTCTCTCTCTCTCTCTCTCTCTCTCTCTCTCTCTCTCTCTCTCTCTCTCTCTCTCTCTCTCTCTCTCAATTCAATTCAATTCAATTCAATGAGCTTTATTGGCACGAGAAAATATACATTAACATTGCCAAAGCCACAACAAACAATCAAAAAACGACAAACAACAAAATGAACAATAATGATTATCCCCAACAAATCAATTTCCATCCATGAGAGTCTCTCTCTCTCTCTCTCTCTCTCTCTCTCAGTATATATACTTTTCCTCACCCTAATAGCATACACCTTTTCCGTCTTTGTCCTTTTTCCCCAACCCTCTGTCTCTTTCTGTGTCTTAAAGGGGAAGTCCAGCCATTTTCAACATTCTAATATGTCATTAGTATACCCGAGAGGTGCTGTGTGGACATGATAAAGAAGTTCCCCCATTCTGTGTTCCCAAGAAATGGAGGTCTGAAGAAAACCACTAACATGGTGAAACATCTTGATGACATCATCAAGATGTATTTTCACCATGTTAATGGATTTCTTTAGACGCTCCTTTTTTGTGAGAGCGTACAAATGGAACCAAATGAACCCGTTAGGGTTCATTTGGTTGCATTTGTACACTCTCAGGAAAAATGTTGAAAATGGGTGGGATTCCCCTTTAATGGGATCTGCATTTACTCACGATGCCATGAGAGAGAGAGATGCCAGAGAGAGAGAGAGAGAGAGAGAGAGAGAGAGAGAGAGAGAGAGAGAGAGAGAAAAGAGAGAGAGAGAGATTGTGGCTTTGTGTCCATTTCTGCATACGCAAATTCACTTTCTTGTGCACAGTTTGGTCACATACAGTGCATGTGAGTGCGTGGTTACCTAATGGCGGTCTCCTTCTTGGTGAACTCTATCTGACCCGGGGGGGGGTGGGGGGTAGGGGGGGAGCATAGCCAGGTCAGTTGTCTATTGGTCAAGATAGATGGCAGCCAGCACCAATCACATTACACGCATCCCCTCCAGCCGCCAGCCTTGTTAGTGCAGTAATCGCTCATTGTTAGAGACCTGTCCTCGGGCTTATCTCAATCTGGCCTTTAAGACCAATTCCAGCACTATTCTAGCCGTGTTTCACTTAAACGCTTCGGCGATGTTTGACGTTTTCAAAACATCACATTTAGAACAAATTAAAAATTGCATATATTGTAGTAGTAGTAGTAATGGTCGTGCTGGCGTAACCAAGCAAGCTTTTACCGTACCGTATCGGCTATTTTCAGCAAAGATATTGTAGAGCGAAAACAGAAAGGTTGCTAAGTTGCTGGTATAGAGCCCTAGGGGGCCCTGTTCAACAACGCATGGGGTTTAAAGGGGAATTCCACCCATTTTCATTTTTTTTCTGAGAGTGTACAAATGCAACCGAATGAACCCTAACGGGTTCATTTGGTTCCATTTGTACGCTCTCATAAAAAAGAAGCGTCTAAAGAAATCCATTAACATGGTGAAAATACATCTTGATGATGTCATCAAGATGTTTCACCATGTTAGTGGTTTTCCATTTCTTGGGAACACAGAATGGGGGAACTTTTTTATCATGTCCACCCAGCACCTGTATACTAATGACATATTAGAATGTTGACAATGGGCGGACTTCCCCTTTAAGGCAGTGATTCCCAAAGTGAGGTCTGGGAGTCTCCAGCTAAATGATAGGTACAAATCAAATGGACCCTTATGGGTCTCTAACTGGACCCAAGTGCGTGCTGGTGTCAGGGGTGGGCCTGGTGGAAGGTGTGTTCATTGTATACCAGCTGTTTTCAGAATACAATGCAAGGGTTCAAGGCCTGCCACAATGCATTTTTGCTGACAAAAACAGAGTACATTTAGTTAACTAAATTTTAAAATCAACTATATTAACCTGGCGGAAGGCTTGTTAATTGTATATCGGCTATTTTCAGAATGCAATGCAAGGGTCAAGGCCTGCAAAAATGCATTTTTGTTGGCAAAAAGAGAGTACATTTAATCAACTATATTAAAGGGGAACTCCACCCATTTTCAACATTTTAATGTGTCATTAATATACCTTAGATCATCATTAGCATGGTGAAATACATCTGATGACATCATCAAGATGTATTTCACCATGTTAATGATTTTTCTGTCAGACCCCTTTTTCCTGAGAGGGTACAAATGGAATCAAATGGACCCGCTAGGGTCCATTTGGTTCACATTTGTATCCTCTCAGGAAAAAATTGAAAATGGGTGGAGTTCCCCTTTAAAGTCAACTCAAACTAATAGGCCTACTTATTCAATATGACTAGTCAAAATACCATGACTAAACCTAAACGAAAAAAATGCAGTCAAAGACAACACCCATTTGCACGTAACTACATGCTTAAAGCTTATACTGTATTTGCTATAGCGCCACGTAGTGTCAGCTGATCCATTGTTGTGTTACAACTGATTAAACATGCACATGACCAATCTCATTTGCATACGTACATGTCAAGACACATGCAGATGCATATACACAGAGAAAAACCAATGGTCAAAAACAACCTAACTTCGGTCAAATTTCAACCAAACGTAGAGGTTGAATAAGGACCAACTGGGTCTTTGGTCAATTTGACCAAATAATGCGTGTTATTATATTTGACCGAATGCATTTGGTTACATTAATAACCCAATTATGAGGGTCAACATAACCTAAGTACCAGTTGATTTGACCGAACATATTAGCTTGCATCAATAACCTAATTTTGATGGTCAAGATGACCCAAATACCAGTTGATTTGACCAGACATATTAAGTTGCATTAATAACCTAATTTTGAGGGTCAAGATTACCCAACTGCCAGTTGAATTGATACAGAATATTCAGTTAACCCATTTGTTTTATTAAAGGGAAATTCCACCCATTTAAAGGGGAACTTCGCCACTTTTCAACACTCTTTGTGTGGTGTTGGTCATTAGCATACATGCTAATGGCCTCCTGATTAATAACATTGGGATTCTGTGGCTCCAGCGCCGTGCTTCCCAGCACAGCGAGTATGTAGACGGGTAAGGTTACCTTACCGGTCTGAGTAACGGTCTGAGTGCCGGTCTGAAGGAAAAGTCGTTGCAGTGTTGTGTTTACAGTGTTGGATGCATTCTTCGGCTTTAGTATCCTATCTGTTCCTGTAAAAAGTATAAATAATTTCATTTTTCGTCATTTTGTCCGAGAAATTCTACAATACCCACAGTGCACCGCGGCATCCGCTCAGCAGAGTGGGCGCGCGCAGCCGTTGAGCGGTCTTTTCTGACGAGTCCAACTGGTGGAAGCAGTATTAGCCGAAGCAGTGTAGTTGTGATCGAAAGATAAACTTTATATTTAGTTGGTAGTAGTGGGAGTTTTACTAGTAGTAGTTGTAGTAGTAGTGGTGGTGTTGATAGTAGTAGCAGTGAAGTAGTAGTTGGTGGTGGGGCTGGTGGAGGAGGAGGAGGAGAAGGAGGAGGATTAGTTAGCGTTTGAGATAGGAGGAGGGGGAGGAGGAGGCGACGGAGTAATAGTAATAGTAGTAGTAGTAGTACTTGTACTCGTACTACTAGTAGTAGTAGTGGTAGTAGTAGCAGTAGTAGTAGTAGTAGTGGTGTTGGTGGTGGTCGTGCTCGTAGTAGTACAACGTTAGTTGTTGACTATGGCTGCTCCTGACGACTTTTTGGATGACGACGAGTTTTTTTCCCTGCTGTCGGAATCCACTGTACAGCGTTATTTATATGAGCCGGAGTACAGCGAGGAGGAATTACAGCAGCGAGAAGGACAACAACAAAACAAATGCATTACATCAATACCAGGAAAACCAACATATACACAATATCAAGAATGACGTAATAAAATGTAGTTAAATGTAGTTATAATAAAATGCGTATTAGGCTACAGACCCACAGGCCACGCAGAATTATTATTTTAGCTGTACTAGTAAATAATTGCACTGCTATTCGAGTTATACACTAGGGACATTCCTAACATCAGTTTCTACATGCTGTGCTGGGGACCCCTACTTTGCAGAGAAAGAAGCAGTAGCAAAACTGACAGCAGTTGGGACATACCACTCACTCGTTTAAAAAAAGAGGGGGGAATTGGACCAGTCCACTCCATCAATAAATCAATTCAACCAAAGTCTGTGACCTAACAAATTGGTTATTCTCATTAAAACAACCCAAAACCAATAACCAAATAAAACAACCCATGAATTCGGTCAAAATAAAATCCCTGCAACCCAGGAAAAGGTTATGGCTTCAAGAAATAACCCAGGAAAGTGACCTAACACCATTGACTGAAGTGTTTAGTTGCAATTTTGACCGATTAGTTTTTTGTGTGTACACAAAGACATGCGCCATGAAACACACACACACATGCAGGCAGGCACGCGCGCGCGCGCACACACACACACACACACACACACACACACACACACACACACACACACACACACACACACACACACACACACACACACACACACACACACACACACACACACACACACACACACAGCTGTCTCCTCAGCCATCTGTTTGGTCACATGACCGGACCAGCTCCGCCATATCCTTCCTGCTCTAAGAACTGTCAATCAATCACATCCAGAACAATAGGGACAGAGAACCAGGCAGAGAGAGAGATTCATGTTCAAGAGATCAAACTGGGTTTTGTTGAAAAATATTACCGAAACAATATGTCGAATAGCCTATAGAATATATACCACATGTCATGGATCCATGGATCATAAATGTACTCAACACATGAAAGACTACCGTGGATTTATTTTATCTTCAGTTTAACCAATTGAACCCCAGCTTCTAATTTAGGCATTTAGTCTGCACTCTTAATTCAGAGTGACTTGTATTTTACAAGCAAGAACACCACATGGCAATAACACATCGTAATCGCCGAGTAAGCCAAGAACCTAACATCTGTCTAACAGTAGGATACAATGAAACTGTAAGTATACAGTATAACACTATAGAATGCTATGCCTACAAATTTACATACTAAATTACATCACTGCAATTACATACACAAATACAATTTAAGTGACAGTCTTACTCTGAATAATCCAGACTTCCAGAGTGATTTATAGTAAGCAAAAAAACAACAAAAGATAATTCATTTTATGCATAGAAATAGTCAACCAGGATATAAGTAAGCCTGAGCAGGCATGCACGCAAAAGCGTGCGCACACACACACACACACACACACACACACACACACACACACACACACACACACACACACACACACACACACACACACACACACACTCTGTAGGTACAGTCGAACAAATGTCCGAAACTCAATCATAAGGGGTCGTGTTAGCAAGTAGGGGAACAGATTCGATTAGCACAGTATTAGATACGGGAAATGATTTCTGTCAAAGCCATCTTTACCGCAATTATGATATGATAATTGTGTGTTTCACTATTTACATGAAATAGAATCGAGGCTGGTGGAAAACAGACATGTATTGGCTATAGCATGGAAAGGAACATTTGAAGATTTAAATGTGAATTTAAATGTGAATGTGTAATTTCAAATATTGCATTTATACACTAGAAAGTAATAGTTGATATAATTAAGTAAATAAAGTTAAAAAAAAGGATTTGTTATTTTTCTCATTACATTTCTATTATTTTCTGATTATCATAATGCATTCTACTTAATAGAATTAGGGATGTATCGGATCTTTGTATGTATCTCGAATGACCTTTGCTGTCTCAAAGTAACTCTCACCTTTTACAAGTGCAACATCTAAGGCCACAAACATGGAGTTCCACTGGTCCGACTATTCGCCAAAAAAGTACAATCTGCAGAGCCGTAGTTTCAAGCAGTCATTGTAACATTTTATGGATGCAGTGCAATTTAATTTCCCTACATAAATACAGGTAGATCTAGATAAAACATGCAACACTCTGAGGAGTATAGTACTGTACAATGGTGCAGCTGAGTGTCTGAATCTGCGGTTGTGATTCACCCCATAGTATAGGCTGGAGGAAATTATATTTTTGTTGGTTTCACCAAATCTTAATTACAAATAAAAGAAAATCTATAGATCTTGGAAACATATTTATTGATTGATGCGTTGTGTTTCCCAAACGTCAACCTCCACTGCCACTGTACTACATTGTTATTGGTAGTTACACAAGACACTACTTTAACTTTATTTTTCTCATAGCAAACGTATAATTAGGTTTCCAAAACAATGGTGAAGCCATATGACGACATAATACACAATATTCCAGTTCGCCTTATTGTGGAGTTTCAGAATATGAGAAATATGACTGAAAGATGATGCTAGACATATTGAATGAAAATATGTCAGTCTCCTGCAAACATCCTCATCATCTTTCCCCCGTGTGAGATGAACACTATACCGACATCATATTCCTACACTGTATATGTACAGTATACTGTATGTTTTGCGGTGGTACATAAAACAAAACCAACTATAACCATGTCAATCTTCTTAAATGCACAAACTAACTTCTGGACTTGTGAAAGAGGACAAAGGATCCACGTTGACAACGTCTGTTTTTCTTTTCAAACGCCTTAATTCAAACGTAACTTTGAGGAAAGCGGCTCTAGATGCATTGTGATACGCTATATATGTACCCCCGCAAGCGTTTTAGCAGAACGCACGCTGCACACGGCGCCATGCAGGCTTTGACACTGATCATAATAGACAGGCAATGAGAGCCGCCGTGACGTTCCCCATTCAGAATCTATTGAAACGCCGTCGACGGAGGCACCGGCACACCTGTCCATGCACAGGCCTGTCACAGCACCACACACACACACACACACACACACACACACACGGACGGACGCACGTCCTGTCATCTCATCTTGCTTTGGAGCCTCCAATTTGCCTCTCATTCTAGCCCTCAACTTCAATGTTAGCTGTCTGGGAGTCCCATGCCACCTTAACACAGCTAAACCGGCGGCGTGCGGAGCCCTCGGCGGCTGACAGACAGCCCAGCCAATCCCCGGAGTTCACCGGTGGTTTAGGAAGCTGTATATTCCAATTAGCTGCCGGGATCCTGGAACTACGCGTGGTATACGGAGGGAGTCACATTCAATTACAGCCGGTGTCCGCCGCACGCCAACGTGTGTGTGTGTGTGTGTGTGTGTGTGTGTGTGTGTGTGTGTGTGTGTGTGTGTGTGTGTGTGTGGGTGTGTGTGTGTGTTTTACCTGTCCTCGTCCATAAAGTAAATACCATGCGTTCCCATGTGAAGCAGGGGCGTATATAACATTTCCCAATTGGGGGGGGGGGGGCAGGAGAAAATGGTATAGGGGCGGCTTCATGAAACCGCACCCATACCATTTTCGGTTACAGGACTTATTTTAGGCAAGAAAAGCATCAATAACAACATCAGTTGTTGTTGACGTTGCAACAGACACATGATGTGATGGTTTCAATGATGAAATGCTGTTGGTTTAGTGGTGCCACAACTGTAGTTAGTTAGTAGCAGTAGTAGTGTTTCAAATAATTTTAAATATAGGCTCTTTACCGTATTTTCCGTACTATAAGGCGCACCGGATTATAAGGTGCAGAGAATAGAAGCTACTACAGTTAACATAGAATAGAAGCTACTGCAGTCGAACGGGAAGTAAAGGTTAAGTAAAGGCTTTTAGGTGCGCCTTATAGTCCGGAAAATACGGTAATTTGAAATATCTTGGGTTGTTTTGCATGCCATCATGTTTGGTGGGGAAGACTGGGAATTTAGGGGGGCATTGCCCCCCCATGCCCATGCCTATCCGCCCCTGATGTGAAGTGATGTCACTGTGTATGTGTGTGTGTGTGTGTGTGTGTGTGTGTGTGTGTGTGTGTGTGTGTGTGTGTGTGTGTGTGTGTGTGTGTGTGTGTCATGTATGCTGTATGTGTATTTAATGGCTCCTCATTGTGGAAACAGCACATTTGCATTAAAACAATGCTCGTTACGTCCATGAGATCTGTCCTTGACAAAGCAAATGTAAAGGGGAAAAAAATGCCAATGTGCTTGTGAGTGATGGTCAGTTCTCTGCCCTACATTACTGCAGATTAAGGGGAATAAATACTTATGCGGAAAATATGCAAATGTATTCGAGGAAGGAAGACGAAAAAACAACAATAAGTACCATATTCATACCCATGTGTCATTATGACTTCCCTGTAGACTTATTATCATATGAAAAATAATGATGAATTTATTTGTATGATCCTAATCAGGCTTGTACATTTTTTCACCAAGTCGCTATACTCTTTACATATCCCAAATCCTTTGATGTGTGTGTGTGTGTGTGTGTGTGTGTGTGTGTGTGTGTGTGTGTGTGTGTGTGTGTGTGTGTGTGTGTGTGTGTGTGTGTGTGTGTGGGTGTGGGTGTGTGTGTGTGTGTGGGGGGGGGGGGGGGGGGGTGCCTGCGCATGTGTGCGTTTCTCTTTTTCTTAAACACATGTCTTGAAGAAAACAAAAGCGTGCATAAATTAGCAGCCGAGATTGCAATTAGACAGTCACATGGTAAAGAGGCTGCATGGCCTCCTTTAGGGGAACCCTCCATCCATTTCCACAGAGAAATAGAAGAAACAGAAGAAAGGAAGGAGGAAAAAGCACATTCCAATCAGGAAAAGGTTGAAGAAGTGAATGCAATTATCAGTGGAAGACAGTAAGACACCCCTCTGTCCCCACAGAGTCTAGTGGAGCAACAATGGTTGTTGTGTCCTCAAACGCAGGCCTGCCATCACATTCATAGTTCATACATGCTTTATGATGCATGTTTCTTTATCTCATAGTTGTCTCAGTCAGGGGTTTTCAACATTTTTGATACCAGGGCCCACCATTTATTCAGAATTTGAGCCACGGACCACCATTTGAGGACAGTTTAGCCCCACAGGCCCCAAAACTAAAGATTTCTTTTGCTTTTGTCCTCAATACAAGACTGGATTTGGGCAACAAAACATACAGACCAAAATGACTATTCATCTTTTAGTTGTGTAGACTTGTGGGCTAATTAAGATAATGAATATTTTAACTCTTGAGAGCGTAAAAATGAAACCAAATGGACCCTTGCGGGTCCATTTGGTTTCATTTTTACGTTCTCAAGAGTTACATCTGGTTAACCAACTTAGCTGGGGACCACCTGGAACCCTCCCAAGGACCACTGGTGGTCCCCGGACCACTGGTTGAAAACCCCTGGTCTAAGTAGTAGCCCTGGTCCAGTGCTTACAGTGAGTATCTCACTGACACCCGGTTGTTGGTGCATCCACAACTCTGTGGTTGCTTTCCTACCCTAACCACTCACCAACACAAAGTCTTCTTGACGTAGGCAAAGGTCTATTCTGGAAGCTGGGAAGGGTCTCATGTCCTCAGCTTCTTTCTAAGACGCACTATGTTTGTCTTGAAATAAAATGCATCTAAGTGGCTCGGCGCTGCCACAACCCACAAATGCCATAGTAGAAGTGACTCTGTCCACTGCATTACTTTACTGTCACTTTAATGTCACAAAGTACATTTCAGAGAGAAGCTGAGGACATGAGACCCTTCCCAGAATAGACCTTTGCCTACGTCTAGTAGTGTTTGTTTCGTAGAGTTACGTTGTTTTGTTTATTGGTGCCATCCAAAACAACAGTATACACGACACTAGGAAAGCAACTACAGTGGTGCGGATGGGCCAATGGCAGGGCATCAGTAAGAGACTCGCTGTAAGCACTGGACCAGCTGTAACTGTGTAGGGAAATGTATACTTTTGCTGATTAAAATGAATAACAAATATCAACATATCGAATCAGAAGGGAGTCGCCATAATGATCAACACACGAACAATGATGTATTTTTTCCAGTGGGTTCCCATGTTGTGAAGACCAAGCAACTCTTGGTCAGCCACTACAGTGTTAAACACAGTGATTATGGAATGAGTGTGTGTGTCCAAGTAACACCCAAAACAAGCATTAGCATGATTAAGTTGTTTATTTTTTATTATTATTCACAGTGATATAATTTTAATTGCTGTACTACTAGCAGTATGTGCCAGCAGGAGTACCGTCGACACAGATAGAGCTGAGATCCCACTTGCTCTACAAAGGGTTTGCTGGACATCTCAGCCTGTCCAGAACTTTGGTGCAATGCCATTATTCTGAAATCACCAACCCTATATCTCTAGCCCAAACCTGAACATAACCACAAGCATGGAAGCAGCGCATGTTTACCAGCCGGCAGCACATAGGACAACCTTTACGTATGTTTGGACTAACGCAGGGGTGGGCAATTATTTTCCCCAAGGGGCCAAATGAGATACATAACATATTGTGGAGGGACCAAGACTAAAGGCTGAACTAAAGTCTGCAGTATTAATTTAATCTCAAGTAAAAGTAAGAGGAAGACCAAGCATTTTGATCCCAGGGCCCACTATTTATTCAGTATTTGAGCCACAGAGGAACACCATTTAAGGCATTTTAGCCCCACAGCCCGAAAACCGATGATCTATTTTGCTTTTATCCACAATTCCAGGCTGGATTTAGGAAACAAAACAGTCAAACATACAGATCAAAATGATCATTAATCTTCTACATTCTCTAGTTGTGTAGACTTGGGGCTAATTCACATGATGAATATTTTAACTCTTGAGAGTGTAAACATGAAACCAAATGGACCCGCAAGGGTCCATTTGGTTTCAGGACGCATTTAGCCCCCGGGCTGCATAATGCCCAGGTATGGACTAACAGGATCTACATTCAGTCCCCCAGAACTTCCCCCCACTCCGCTTTTCTGCAGCTGTGGGGCAAACCCTGAATGGGGAGTTCTATAGTCTTTCAAATACATCTACAAAGAGTTACTGCTTCATTGGACTTATTTTTACAAACCCATGATACTGTACATGTCTTTTTAATATTACATTTCTCCTTGTATTTGACCCATTCTCACGTCCAACCTTTGTCCATCCTCTGCCCTCCATACAGCACGTCTTTAAAAACATGGCCACCCTATCGCTTTCTGTCTATGGCTGAACTTGGAGTGAAAACAGTCTAATTCACAGGGCAAACTTTCCCTTCTCCGATACGTTGATTTGATATACTCCAATAGAGCCTTTCTCCCAGACACCATCAATTGTCTATAGATTTTTCTTAGCTCTCCTCGGAAGAGAAACAAAGGGAGGCCCTGCGATGCCTCCAGCCTGAGAGGCTTTATTGATATCGATGCGGGGGGGAATATCGCCCATTTTCACCAGGGGATCAATCAGCCCGTCACCGCTTGCTTTACGAGTTGCGGCCTCTCTCCACTTGTGGGGCTGCGTAGTCCGTGCAGTGTGAGATTGGCAGTGTGTCTGTGTGTGTGTGTGTGTGGTATTTATGTGTGCATGTATGTGTGTGTGTGTGTGTGTGTGTGTGTGGGTCGAGATATTTATGTGTGCATGCACGTATGTGCGTGTGTGTGGAAGACAGCCGGGGAAAAGAGAGACAACAGACGTGTGTTTACTTGTGTGCATCAAATGAAGAGATAGAGAGAGAGAGAGAGAGAGAGAGAGAGAGAGAGAGAGAGAGAGAGAGAGAGAGGGGATAATTTAAAGAGGAAGGCAAGTTTCCTTTCTTTTCAGTGTGCAGTTAAGACAATGTCCTTAATGGCCTTGCTATTATAAAATGCACCAGCAATGTCTCTCTATGTTCCTACTGAGGATGGACGGTAATAGCAATTTCCCATTCTCCGTAGGAGTCCAATCAGTGCTGTCCAAATGAAGACAACCTGTGTATCATAATTCACAGCAAAACCTGAGCAAATCATTTTTCCATTTGGTTAGCCGCCTGCCTTATCTGAAGGGGCTTAGTGGCCATTTCATAATTCAATTACAGACTTGGATATATTACTCCTCTGCAGCAATTCAAGTGAAGCACCCCCAGATGAAAGCCGCACATATTCTTCTAAATAAAGTGATAAAAATAGGTCACCGTGCTCTGCCATCTCCGCTGGATGTATCTACTGTCGTGTCAGCCAGAAATGTCATCTAATTTGTCACGTGTTTTTTGTAAAATGTCAAATACTCTCACTCACTCTTTCTCTTTCTACCTCGATTCCCAGCACTCCATCTCCCTTTCTCCTTTATATCTTTAAGTATGCTTGAAGTCAAAATAAAAAAGTTTGTTTCTTATATTTCAAGCTATACACTATAGGGCTCCATTTTCGTTACCGCTAAACCCCTTATCCCTTAACTTCTTTGCCTTTTTAAACTACTAAAAAAACATTTTTTCAGTGGTTCAAATGTCCAGTCTACAAGCTCACAACACGTTGATAGATTGACATGTTGAAATATTCCAAAAAGTTTTTCAAAATAGTAAAAACAAAATAAGGGATTTGGGATAAGGGGTTTAGCATGTAACGAAAATGGAGCCCTGGTGGAGCTCTGGTTCCAGGGAAACACACAGCTATATGTCTCTGTAAAACCATGCTCTACCAATATTTTTTTTCCAATGAGAAATTCAGGAGTAGCGAAAGAAAATGCTCAGTGGGTTGAGTACACATGAGTTAACTGCGTTCAAACTTTTAATCAGATTAATCAACACAATCCGTGGTGTTGACATAGTGTTGACAATATGTGACACGGGGTTATCATGGAACAGAGAGGGGGATAGTGTGTATTTAAAGGGGAAGTCCACCCATTTTCAATATTAATATACGGTGCTGGGTGAACATGATAAAACCTGATGAAGGTCGTTCAGACCAAAACGTTGTTTGCCTAAATAAAACTATTGCAAAGTGAAGACAGTTCTGGACATGATAAAAAAAATCCCCCATTATGTGTTCCCAAAAAATGGAGGTCAGAAGAAAGCCACTAACATGGTGAAACATCTTGCTGACATCATCAAGATGTATTTTCACCATGTTAATGGATTTAACATGGAGAGTGTACAAATGGAAGCAAATGAACCTGTCAGGGTTCATTTGGTTGCATTTGTACGCTCTCATGCAATGCAAATGTTGAAAATGGGTGGAATTCCCCTTTAAAGATGGCCTCTCTGTATAGCTAGGACTGAAGCAGAGCATTATAGCTCCAATGTTACTGGTGAATGTGCCAATAAAGTGCACTTAGGAGAGCTGCAGTGTGGGGCCTTGGTTCACTTCATTTCCACTGCTTGTGTTCTGGTGTCTTCGGTTGGTATTGCATCAAGTGGAAGATACGTAACAAACAGCTCTGCATGCATAAACATGAACACAGCTATCTATACTGTACTGTATGTGATGGATGCATGCACACGCACGCTGGCGTGCGCGCGCGCGCACACACACACACACACACACGCACACACAGAACATGACACAAAGGCCAGATACTGTATGCATACATACTGATATTTGGAGATGCATATGCATGCATGCACACGCACACATATACAGTATGCACATACACACACACACACACACACACACACACACACACGCACACACACACACACACACACGCACATAGCATGATGACACAAAGTCCATATGCTGTGTGCATATACATGTTCCATGATACACAGAGAGACACATATGCATGCACACACGCATATGTATATGCATGCACACATACATACGTGCGCACACCCACATATACGTACTGTATGCGCGCACACACACACACACACACACACACACACACACACGCACTACAGCCCCTTGATACCAGTTAGAGGTACGACAATTGTGGCTGTTGCTTTTCCTGCCAGCTGGAGAGTGCTGATGGAGTGTGATTGTGCTTGCATGAGTGTGTGTATGTGTGTGTGTGTGTGTGTGTGAGAGAGAGAGAGAGGGAGAGAGAGAGAGAGTGTCTGTGAGAGAGAGAGAGAGAAGGGGGGATGATCATGAACAAGCAGATAAGGGAGAAGGGAGTGGAGGACAGGGGGGTGGGGGTATATGGGGTGAGGGGAGGCGGGGGGGGGGGGGTTGCACACCTGGCATCCGCCACAGATGGGCATAATCATCTCCCTCGCACTCCCACCCCACCCCCTCCTGTTCCCCCATCACTCCACATATACACATACGCACGCACGCGCACACACACACACTGCTGTCCTCTCATCCATGCCGAGGTATTCTCTCTCTCTCTCTCTCTCTCTCTCTCTCACACGCTCACAGTAAATGAGTCGACTCAAAAGGCTCTTTCTGGTTTACCAGACTCCGTCACATGATCACATCACGCTGTTACACAGTGAAGTCATGATGCATGTGTCGCTCCATGTCTGTAGAACTGAACAATGTCGCAGTTACAGATGGATAAATGCACACCAACGTTTTGCCTGTGGATAGGCCCACATCTTCACCACGGACATGACACATGACCTGTGTCTGTGTGTGTGTGTGTGTGTGTGTGTGTGTGTGTGTGTGTGTGTGCGCGCGCGCAGTGTTGTAGTGGGACTTTTAGAAGTGGGGGGAAAAGTACAGTAAATGACAAGACAAAAAACATAGGCCCACTGTCACTGTCAAGTACTGTAACTGCCTGTCATAATTTCACCCCCCCCCCCCTCATCTAAGTATTGGACAGTAAATAACATGTTGAAATTAATTTTGTAATCATCTTTCATGCCCCAAATCACACTTACGAAAGCAATAGTGTCTCCCACTGTGTATTTCACACACAGTGGGATTTTTTTACTGCAGTAACTTCCTGTGATAATTTCACCTGTGATAACTTATTTGACAGTGTTAAGTTGTTAATTGTCATCTTGTATTCACATTATAAGGCTACAAATCACACCTGACTTTTTGACTGGGTGGGGGGGGGGGGGTGTTATTTTGACTACATAATTTCACCTCCCTACCTGAGTGTTGGATGGGATTAACATGTTGATATTAATTTTGCACTTATCTTTAGGGTGCAAAATCACACCTTAGAAAGGACGAGTGTCCATTTTTGTTTTTAACTGGGGGCTAATATTTTGATGGCAGCATGCCTATACTGAAATGCAATTGTGCCAATATTACCCAACTTCGACCAATGTAAAGTGGCCTGATGGCCTCTTTCTTTCATGGATTTAACCTTACAAGATGAAACTCTATGGACGTTCTGAGCGGTCTTCTTTTTTTAGTGGCAATAATAGCCTAAATGACCTGTTCTTCTGTCTGCTAGCGGGAGCTGTGAAGGGAATTTTCAATTACGGCTTTTTTAACCCCACACACTCGGAGGGGGAAGAGCTTTGCCTCCCAAAATTGTAGGCCATATTCCTTTTTCTAGGAAGGGAACAGGAGAGAGTGCTTAATTGTTACAGGTCCTGTCCATGTCAGGCTTGTAACAGACTGGGGGCATGGCCTCACAGGTCTTGACACTAACACTTGCCCGCTTGCCCGGGGCAAGTAAAAAAAAATGGTGGAGCAAGTGAAGACTGCTACCTGGTTGCCCGATCGGGCAAGTGTGCAACATAGTGCACTATAACACAACACAAGATAAATTTGTCTTGAAGGCAGTCATTGCACTCTACCTCTGTGTCTTGTGTCAAAATGACCATTAATCTTCTACAGTGTAGACCTGGGCTAATTAAGATGATGAATTTTAACTCTTGAGAGCGTAAAAATGAAACCAAATGGACCCGCAAGGGTCCATTTGGTTTCATTTTTACGTTCTCAAGAGTTACATCTGGTTAACCAACTTAACTGGGGACCAGCTGGAACCTGGGGGGCAAGTGACCATGACCTGAGGGCAAGTAGAACCTGACTTGCACTTGCCCGATGGGCAAGTGCCTCGGAGACCTTAGTGTCAACCCCTGCCTCACCATCACTGGATGAAGCTTCAAATAATATTTAGAAAGGCAACAGAGCAGAAAATCCCATGCCCTGCAATGCTAGTCTGCACTCCCAAGATTATGGGTCAGAAGAATAGTGCGGGTGAAATTTAGGTTAGGTGTAGGCACAGTTTCATAAAGTAGTAGTAGTAGCAAATAGTTTTGTGACCATGTCAAGAACTGTAAAGTGCCTCCATTGAAAACGATGTTTGCCTGGCACAATCTTTATTATTTTCACATTAAATATAAAGAAACTACTTCACAGCAGTGCTGGTGTTACAAATGTGGGTGTAACTAAGAATTTACACAGAAAATTAACTTCATACAGTCTCCCTTGTTGGGGGGGATTATATCGAAACTATATTGATACTATTGGGCCAACAAATCAATTTTAATGAATAGCCAGACCAAGAAGCTACACCACAAATAAAAGTACAGTCCACACTGTTGTTTCTTTGTCTTGAAGAATCCTTCAGAACCACTAAAATATGTAACACCAGGAAAAAAAAAACAGAAATTGATTTTATTTGGGCCTTCAAAGCTCTTCTCACCACAGAGACTTTTGGGATACGTCCCTTGGATCCTTGCACAGAAAACAGTGACATTTACTTGATTTGATGCATTTTCTTATTGTATATTCATCATGTCTCTCGTGTGTAAACTCACACTTCAAGAGCCATGAATTAAAGATTACAATTATCACAGGGACCTCACCCACTGTACACTACTGTAGCACATGGTGAAATCCCCTGCATTCGTTTAAAGGGCAACTTTACCAGTCTTTAGCCTATCTTCGTTAATTTGGACCCTGCTAATGCTCATGATAATAACAAGACCATTTGTGTATACTCCCTGTGTGTCTCAAAGGAGGGGTGTGTGGACATTTCAGAGACCTGTCTACCAGTGACATCGATGGGGAATCTAATAAAATAGAAAGTGAGCATTATTGAGGACCTATAATAAAATATTAAGATTGAACTCTAAGAATGTACAAATGCAACCAAATGAATGCATAGCTCAAAGCAGGGGTCACAAAAAGAGTGGGCAATGATATTACCAAATGAACGACCATAACGTATCCATTTGAGAGAGTACAAATGAAACCAAATGCTAAAATGTGTACTCATGGTTTGCCAGCATTATGGTAAACTAAGCCTTTATACAAGATCGCTTTTCAGAACTGTGTGAATGTATTGCACGTACATTGACATCCCCACCCACCCACCCACATACCCACTCACACCGTACACTGTTGTGCACCCCTACATACACCGATGGTGGACGAATCCATGCATGCAAGGCAACCCTCATGCTCATCGGGAGCAATTAGCGGTTCACCTCCGGCTCGCGAGTCTTGCTCAAGGACACTTCAAAACTAACTCTGGGGATCCTGGGATTGAACCGTGGCCCCCTGAGCCCCTGTGGCCCCCTGAGCCACTGCCGCCCCAGTCCTCTGAATAAAACCTGGAGACTTGACATGTAAAGTAATTGGGTGTTATGATCAAAATAAGAACATTATAAAGATCCTATCAGATGGACAGTGTGTGATCTGCTAATGCAGGTGATGAGGGGCACGACAGCACAAACGTAAACAAGCTCAAGTCTAGCCAGCGCGGGTTTAAGCACAAAATGAGCATGTGTGTGGCGATTATACGGACCCACCCACATAAATGCACTTGCTTCTCAATTTCTTCACAGGCCTCTCACTGAAAATTAATCACTCTCTGCGTCAGTCACTATACCGGTCTGAATGGACCTTAGTGGGCGACGCCATATTGAGGCCATATTGATGTCCAGGGCTCAAGAGTTCAAATTCCTGTTAAATAAACCATGGTGTTTTGCTTCTCTGCTCGCTCTCATTCGATTTAGGAGGAGTCTCCGGCTACTGTGGCCACTAAACAGTTAAGTTTTGTTAAGGATTCTGTGATTTATTATTGAACACGAAAAAGAAAAGAAAAAACAAAACCTATATCCAGTGGGAAGTTTGGCATGCAGGCTTCAGATGGAGCATTCACCTCCCTCCCTCCAACCTCAGGGAGGAGTAGCCTATAGTATACTCACATGTTTTACTTATAGTACATGTATCAATATAACCTCTGTTATTCCCCTGCAAGACAGATTTTTACTTGCACTGATTTACACCTCACTACTACGTTGTACAACTAGGATGTGTAGAGGATTTTTTTTCTGTTTCTGTTTTTTCAGCCTCTGTGGTTGGTGTTTTTATGCAAATATCATGACCAATGGCATTTAAAGACGGCTATGGCAATGAACATCAATCATGATGTTTATGTGAAAAACCAATAGACAAAAATAGATAATACGACAAGAGACAGACACAATCTCTCCATTTTCACTGTCACCCTGTTCACTGATTGGTCTAGAGACCTCCAGAGCCTTAGTATGGACTGGTATATACAGTAGTAGACTAGTGAAGGGTAGCCTGGCCTAAGCTGAAAGCATTTTGGCCTAGAGGGGCGTGGCCCGCCTCAGCCAGGCCGTGAGATCTGATTGGCTCTCACCAGCGTGTCCAGTGCTGTGCTACATCACATCATTTGGAGCAACGCTCACCCTGAAACGTTGACTCCCACTTCTAACCCACCCTGGCTGACGAATTATTCCAGGCTTTCCCTTTTTGCGCAACGAGGATGTGGGTGAACGTGGGTGTCGAGGCGAGGGTGAAGGGAAACCGGGACAAAACCCTCTACCGGAATGAATGGGTCCTAATGGAACCCAGCGGACAACGTGTGAAGAAATATCATGTATTAATGACTATGACCTTTGTAAAAAAAATAATCGATGCAGACAAATGAAAGAAGAAATGTCACAGGTTATTTTCGGATACTTTATGATTTGCAAACGATATAATTATATTGACGTCTCGAAAGAGCACAATACTAGTTCCTGAGCAGGACGCTATCGCGAGAATTAGGGATGGGCAGATATCGGCCATACAGATATTATCGCCCGATAAAGGCTTTATCGGCCGATAATATCAGCTTAATATGACTATTTTTGCTTTTGTTTTGTTTTTTTGCGGTAAAAACACCATTTACAGATATGTATAGAGTGACACAATCAGGGAAAAAATATCGGGAACATTGCTCCAATTATGATTGAGTGGTGTCAGGCCTTGGTGCATGTGCTGTTGGTCTGTTGCGGGGCGTGTTTTTAAATCACAGAATGCTCCCATTACTTTTTTGTCCACCAGGCTACACTTGTGTCTGGGAGAATGAATTAAAGACAACAGCACAGATTTAAATGATCTTGAATCCCTTTAACTTCATTTTCTGTGATGTTTACAGCATAAACATTACAGAAACTGTTCAGTTGTCACTGAACAATACAAAACAATTTATAACAGTTATCATTTTGTATCCATCCCTAAAATTTTCGATATTCGCAGTGCTCTCGTTCAATATATTGCAATATGTCGGCACATCCGGTGACCGTTGGTCGACCAACGGT
>CM076966.1:14661461-14686461 GCA_039105355.1 Benthosema pterotum
GTTTTCCAACTTTTTCATACCAGGGACCACTGTTTATTCAGCATTTGAGCCAAAGACCACCATTTGATGACATTTTAGCACCTGCAGACCCCAAAACTGATTTTTTATTTTGCTTTTGTTCACAATTCCAGGCTGGATATCAGAAACAAAACCATTAATCTTCTACATTCTCTAGTTGTATATACTCTAATTCACATGATGAATATTTTGTTCTCAAAGAGTTACATCTGGTTAACCAACTTTACATCATTTAGTTTGGGGACCACCTCTCAGGCCTGTTGAAAACCCGCTTTAGAACAGCAATTCTCAACCTGTGGGCCAGGGACAATTTGTTGGCAGCAGGGCTCCCAAATTATTGCCAAAACAATAACATTACAATATATATACATTAGGGGTATAAATCACACCCATCATGGCGATTCGATTCAGTATCGATTTCCTGACCCAACGATTCGATTTTTTTTCGATACTCAAGAATACACCACGAATCGATTCGATTCGATTTCGATTTTTTTTTTTACCCTTTTTTACCTTACAGACAATGTTTCGAATTTGAAATAAATCAATGAAAGCTGTAATACCGTTATACATTTTATTTGAGAAACAGCAAAGATGTACTTCACCTAGGCCTAGTCTGAATTACGTCCAGGAGCAAATGGATAAAATAGACCAGATATTTTTATTCATTTATTTTTCAGGGTTCCTACAGGTTTCTTAAAGTAAAATGTAAATTTTTTAAGACCTTTTTTAAGGCCATTTATATAAAACGTAATACCCATTTCAAGGCCATCGTCAATAAGTGATGATTATATACTGTATTTTTCACAACCAGCACTGGTGCTACCTACATTTTCATTTAACAGCACCACCAACAGTGCCATATTTATTTAAGTATAAATTTTAAGTTAGCCTGTCCCATAATATGTGAATATTGTTTGACGTACAGCCTTTGAACATAATAAAAATAAAAATAAAAAAATCTTAATTAAATAACTGATCTACAAGTCATGCTGAGAGCTTGTACAGCAGCTCCTCAAACTCTCCAAGGTGACCAGATCCAAGCTGTTTTTTGAGACACAGAAGTATTGAACTGGCACAGGAGGTGGTCAGCAACTTTATGGCATTTCAACACTAATGTCCCAGATCCCCCACAGAAAGGGGGACATCTGGTCACCCTTGTTATTCGCACACACACACACGCGCGCGCACACACACACACTTGGCTAACAAGCTAGGCTAGCGGCTAGCGCAACTCAACCCTAAGTGCCAGTTCAGACAGAATGACTTTAGTTAGCGTCATGTTTCATCGGCGCACTGGTGCAGAGGTTGAATGGTTATACTGACATGTCAGGGACGGGTTGTGTATGTTCTATCAGACCTTTGGTTTACTCCATTTGGATGCCTGTTATAACGGCCAACGCAACACCAACGCAAGTAGACGAGAGAGAGAGAGAGAGAGAGAGAGAGAGAGAGAGAGAGAGAGGCAAAGAAAGAGGGAGAACGGGAGAGAGAGAGAGAGAGAGATAGAGAGCGAACGGCAAACGAAGCAAAAGAAAGTCATTTCGCATTTTTGGGACAGTGGCATCCAAACATCCAACACATAAAAAGTTGCCGACTGTTGCCAAGGCTACTAGTCGTTTTGATTCTGAATTGGTGCACACGAGTCCATTTGGTTCCATATGCCATATATAGAACCAATTTCTCCAAATAATAGTGGTCCCCCGTGCCCGGACCACTTTAGATCATCATAAAGATCATAAAGTCACAAAAGCGGAGTCTTTTCTTCCTCTCTCCTCTCCTCTGTACGTGTGTACATGCGTGGTGTGCTTGTGTGTGTAGTGCAGCAGCTGCACTACGCCGTACGACGGTGCGTAACCAAGAAATCAATTACTTGATGATTGATAAGTTTATGCCGCAACGTTTTCTGGCTATTACAAACTGCGCAAAATTTAAGACCTAGATATAAAAATTCAATACTTTTTAAGTCTTTTTAAAGTATTATTTTCAAATTCGTAAAATCAATGCTTTTAAGACTTTTTAAGATCCCGCGGGAACCCTGATTTTTAAACATGAATCGATACTCTCGCGGATGTATCGATGCATCTTATCGTCGGCTGTTGGATCGATACATCGATGCAAAATCGATTTTTTTTTTTACATGTCTAATATACATGTATATTCTTTGGGGGGGGGGGGGGGGTGTTGTAGAAGTAATACATTTTCTTGGTGGTGGGGACAAACAAATGTTTTATTTGGGATACGAATAATTAGGATGTTAGTTCCACTGATCCAAGTTAGAATACAATGATTTGGTTATTCATTAAAATAATTGTTGGATTTCATGAATGTAAATGCCATCTGTCTTATATGGTGTCCGATATTTTTGCCCTTACAATATTACCAGGTGATGAATGCATAATGTATAAAAGTAAGATATATATATATTTATTTTTTTAAGGTATTTAGTTTTGAATAAGTTCCTGGAGCTCCAGTGGGTGTGATGTGACATATCAGTTATATCAGTCAGAAATGAGATTAGATTAGGTGTGTGTGTGTGTGTGTGTGTGTGTGTGTGTGTGTGTGTGTGTGTGTGTGTGTGTGTGTGTGTGTGTGTGTGTGTGTGTGTGTGTGTGTGTGTGTGTGTGTGTGTGTGAGAGAGAGAGAGAGAGAGAGAGAGAGAGAGAGAGAAAGAGAGAGAGAGAGAGAAAGAGAGAAAGAGAGGGGGGGGGGGGAGAGAGACTCGCCGTTATTGGAATTAAGGCATTTATGCTTCTGCACTGTCAAATAGAACAATGTTGTTGGCTGACAATTTGTTGACTTTTAGAAAAAAGGCCTCTATGTACATTGGTATCGATAAACATTGGAAATTAAGGAGTTGACAATATTAGATAACAGCAATATCAGACATCCCTAGATGTACTGTACTGAAACTGATCTGCTGCTAATGCTTTTGGGTCATGATCTAGAAAAGTCTTAGAAACCACTGCTTTGACAAATAAACACAGCTTGGACTTTTATTATTTGGATGTTATTCGTGTTGCGTTCAAGAGTTGTCCTGGGGTTCCCCAGGGCGTTTTTTCCCTATACCCAAATATTCTTGGCCTAAATAGCTGATCGCCGACAAGCTCATAATACGTTGCACATGTGATTTTTGCCAAATAAATAAACTTGCGTGCTGTCGCTGGACATAGCATATTTTCAGATGGTGTCATTCCAGGCAATCATTTACAGATTTTTTTTTGTTTTTGTGGTAAGAGATGGATGACACATAGATCTACACTTTTGCAAATGATCATGACACACAGTAAGCACACAATGTAGCATCATTTCTGTGTACACGGGCATGTGTACGTACATGTATGCATAAGCAGAAAATTGAACAGTGGTGGACATTGTTTTGTGTATATACTGTATATGTATATATTGTATACACACACACACACACACACACACACACACACACACACACACACACACACACACACACACACACACACACACACACACACACACACACACACACACACACACACACAAGAGGTCGGATGCACTAGCCTCTGGTGCGATGGGAGAAATGGATAAGTCACTAACATCTGGGCGAGCGACAGTAAAGAGGGATTTAGTGGTCGCCCGAGGAAGGTAGGGAGAAGCTGTGTGTCCATTAAACGCTTTATTACAGAGCCAGCAGCCCTGTGCTAACTCACTTAGCCTGGGCGTGCGGTGCAGGGGGTGCTCTGCTCTGGCTGGCTGGCTGTCAGGCTGCCTGCTATACACCCCACCCCAACACACACACACACACACACACACACGCCATGCTGCAGGCACTCTCCCCATGCAGTCACCCTGCACCCCACCCTTCGCATCACCACACGGTCTGTCTGTCTGTCTGTCTGTCTGTCTGTCTGTCTGTCCGTCTGTCTGTCTCTCTCCACTGTACTGTATCCTGTTTGTCCATCGGCATGGCTGTCCAGCTTTCCTGTTGACCTGCTTCCCTGCAGCCGGACCATTGTTTGTACAGTTACCTGTGTCTTTTGTCTGTATGTATTGCAATAGGCTAATTGTCTCTTGCTGGTTTGGTCTGTGAATGAAGGCAGTCAATGGAAACAAGCCATACAGTATGTGGGCTGTCTTGGTTGTTCAAATCGTTTTAACAGATGTAGTTGTATTGAAAGGCAGTTTCCTGTCCTTGTTTCTGCAAAATGGTTGATCCATCCATCCATCCATCCATCCATCCATCCATCCATCCATCCATCCATCCATCCATCCATCCATCCATCCATCCATCCATCCATCACTGGTCTAAATAGCTTATCACTGTATCACTGTCCATCCCTCTCTCTGTATCACCTTCTCTTTTGTGCTCTCTCTCACCCCTCCCTTGTCTCTCATTTACTCATTTACAATAGCCGCACCTTGCACATCAGAGCATCCCTCCTAACCCTTACCTCCTGCACTCTGCCCCCCCCCCCCCCCCCCCCTCCCTCTCTGGGTGTTCACTAGGGTAGATGACAATCAAATGAGTCATTGAGCATCTTAGAGACACCAGATCCCAGCAATGGGTTGGGTGGGGGTGGGAGGAGGAGGAGGAGGAGGCCGGGGGGGAGGGAGGGAGGCTTAACTAGCCAAAGTGAGCATGATCGCTGTCACACTCCACAATCTCGTTCATTGGAGGTTACCGTGGTACCAAGGAGGGGGGTGACTGCCTGGTGTCTTAAAGCAACAGCGCAGACGGAGTAAAAAGGTAACGGTATGGTAGGTAAGTGTGCTATGGTGTTGCTATAGCGCAGAGGTTTTCAACCGGTGGTCCGGGGACCACCAGTGGTCCTTGAGAGGGTTCCAGGTGGTTGGTTAACCAGATAAGTTGGTTAACCAGATGTAACTCTTGAGAACGTGTAAAAATGAAACCAAATGGACCCTTGCGGGTCCATTTGGTTTCATTTTTACACTCTCAAGAGTTAAAATATTCATCATTTGAACTAGCCCAAGTCTACACAACTAGAGAATGCAAAAGATGTCTTTAGTTCTGGGGTCTGTGGGGCTAAAATGTCCAAGAATGGTGGTCTGTGGCTCAAATGAATAAATGGTGGACCCTGGTATCAAAAAGGTTGAAAACCCCTGCTATAGCGTTGGTGCGAGGTGCCAAAGTACAGTGGCATCCGTTAGGGAGAAGGCAGGGCAGGGCCCATGTGCCCCCCTTGGGGGGAAAAAAGAAATATGTCATTAAATGTAAATTCATTTTGCTGCAATCCTAGGCAAACCTGTAACACTATTGCACAAGCATCAAAAACAATACACCGATTACATACAAAATATGGTATTTTGTGTGAAGGCCCGGTTTGGCATGTCTGTCTGCACCGCAGGGGTGGATGTAACATTTCCCAATTGGGGGGCAGAAGAAAATGGTAAGGGGGCAGCTTCATGGCCCGTGCCGCTTCGCGCCACGGGCCATGAAGCCGCACCCATACCATTTTCAGTAGTGTTTCAAATACTTTTAAATATAAGCACTGAAATATCTTGGGTTGTTTTGCATACCATCATGCTTGGTGGGGCAGACTGGGCATTTAGGGGGGCATTGCCCCCCCATGCCTATGCCTAGATCCGCCCCTGCTGCCCACCGCCCCCTCCCGAGAACATTGAGCGGAGAGGAAGGTTGCATGGCGCCGGTGCTTCCTCCATTTTAGCTGTGCACTAGTAGCACTTGAGCAGTGGGTGACAGATCTCTGCGTTAAGGAGCTGTCAGCCGGCTCTGGTCCTCCTCTGCTACGCCATACGTACTCCACTTGGAAAGGAAAGGGCCAGATAGAACTGGAATATACTACTATCCTCACACCGTGACACTACATGAAGCACTGGCTCATTATGTTGTTCTCTCATCCCATTTAAAACCCGACACAAACGCACTGTGTGTGTGTGTGTGTGTGTGTGTGTGTGTGTGTGTGTGTGTGTGTGTGTGTGTGTGTGTGTGTGTGTGTGTGTGTGTGTGTGTGTGTGTGTGTGCTTGTGTAATGTAGACAATGCACATTAGTCCATGTAAATGTGAATCTTATGGGTGCACAAAATGTGATTGCATGAAGGTGTGTGTGTGTGTGTGTGTGTGTGTGTGTGTGTGTGTGTGTGTGTGTGTGTGTGTGTGTGTGTGTGTGTGTGTGTGTGTGTGTGTGTGTGTGTGTGTGTGTGTGTGTGTGTGTGTGTGTGTGTGCATGCACAGAGCTCCTGTGGTAGGAAGAATGACTTGATGGCCTGTGTTTGGCTAATTAAGACAACAGACGACAGAGGGAGAGAGAGCTGAGAGATGGTGGAGAGGTGCTAATATCGTAATTGACGTAATGGATGAAATCTGTCTGTGGCGTTTTTAACACACACACACACACACACACACACACACACACACACACACACACACACACACACACACACACACACACACCACACACACACACACACACACACACACACACACACACACACACACACACATACAGAGCCTGATGATTCCATTCTGATTCACATTTGTTAGTGAATAATGAAAATATGCTTCCTGTAATGTATAGCAAATCTCTCTCACACACGTGTGCAAAGCGTGCGTACACACACCCACACACACACACACACACACACACACACACACACACACACACACACACACACACACACACACACACACACACACACACACACACCCTATGGCCATTTCCCTGTCTGTGCTATTTGAGCAGAGGCATATAAAGACGGCTTGACATTGAGTCCTTGTTCTATATAATCTTATCATATTCTATTAGGGGGCTGAGAACTGAGAAGGTGCATCCGTCTGTATTCCCTCCCATACACATAATGCATGGCTGCAGGAGGAGGTGTGCTTCATGTACACTAGCTTTGGAAACAGCATACTCGTGTTAAAAAAATAATAAAGAAAGAAAAATATATTTTTTAAAAATAGCAGGATACAAGATCACAATGTATGCAAAACATACATTCCAAAATGGCTAATTCAGATGATGAATATTTTAACTCCTGAGAGTGTAAAAATGAAACGAAATGGACCCGCAAGGGTCCGTTTGGTTTCATTTTTATGTTCTCATAAGGCACAAATGTCAGGTCGGTTCAGGGGCGGATTTAGGCATGGGGGGTGGCAATACCCCCCAAAATGCCCAGTCTGCCCCACCAAACATGATGGCATGCAAAACAACCCAAGATATTTCAAATTAAAGTGCTTATATTTAAAATGATTGAAACACTACTACTACTTCTACTAACTACAGCTGTGTCACCACTACACCAACAGCATTTCATCATGGAAAACAGAAAACTCTCTGAGTCAGACCTTTAGCTTTATGCATGCTATGTGTCTGTTGCAACTTCAACAACAACTGATGTTATTATTGATGCTTACACTTGCCTAATAAAAGTCCTGTAACTGAAAATGGTATGGGTGTGGCTTCATCGCCCGTGGCGCGAAATTTCTGCTGCCCTCCCAATTGGTAAATGTTAAATCCACCCCTGGTTCGGTTTAGGCATATGTTTCACTGAGGTTATGTTTAGGGTTAAAGGTTAGGGTTAAGTTACCCCAACGGTCGCGATCGGTAGTAGAATGGTGTTATAGCAGTCACGACCAACAGCCGTGTCCCAAAATGATCTCGCCGTCGCTCAAAATTTTAGTACTTTTCTTTTGTACATTTTGTGCTCGCAATCAATACAATGGCCTTCATGTTTGATCGTCGATACTGCCAACCACTTACCTAGTTTGCCTGTCAGAATGACTGGCACGTTCTCTTTTATATCCTGCCTGCATGGTTAAGGCAGCTTGCAAAATGTGTCATTTTAACATTTTAATAGTTGTTCTTTCCTGGACTTTCCTCCCATTGAATAAAAAAAATGTAAAAATGCACTCTGAGGCAAGTGGTGCCTCGTCGTTCCCAAATATGCGTGCAGTGTGCATTTGATGAGCAAATAGCCATTGTATGTGTGCTGCACAATCATGGTCCACATGTACAGCACAGTACACACACACACACACACACACACACACACCAACCGCATTTCATCATTGAAAACAGAAAACTCTCTGAGTCAGACCTTTAGCTTTATGCATGCTGATATTATTGATGCTTTACTTGACTAATAAAAGTCCTGTAACTGAAAATGGTATGGGTGCGGCTTCATCGATGAAGCGATGAAGCCTCTCCCATACCATTTTCTCCTGCCCCCCCCAAATTGGGAAATTATACATCCGCCCCTGACACACACACGCACCCGCACACGTCACCACACCATAACTGGTCTCAAATCATTATGTTGGCGTGTGATGGCAGTGTACTACAGTGTACTACAGTGTACTACAGTCTTTCAGAAGGCGCACAACGGTGTGATTGTGGACTGTATCACACAACATCAGCGCTATGGACTGACGCGTTAGAGACGGATCCGTAGTACTGAATATAGGTTCAGCTCCACCGCAGTGTGTGCTCAAGCTGTATTTTGAGCGTGTGTGTGTGTGTGTGTGTGTGTGTGTGTGTGTGTGTGTGTGTGTGTGTGTGTTTCTGTGCTGAGTCTCTCTCTCTCTCTCTGACAGTGTAGCACTGTCTGTGTCACACTCTAACAGACAGCCAAATAACCCCTTGGCAGCGTAAACAAAGTGAGATTAGACCCTGGTGAGTGGAGGGAGTGTGCCTGTATACGCGCCTGGCATGGAGAGGGAGAGAGAGAGAGAGAGAGAGAGAGAGAGGGGGAGGGGGGGGCTTGTGTGTGTGAGTATAGGGATGGGTAGAGAAAGAGAGGAGTCTGATGGGGCGAAAGAATAGAGAGATAAAGAAAGAATATAGTGTGAGAGAGACAGAGAGAGAGAGAGAGAGAGAGAGAGAGAAAGAGAGAGAGACAGAGAGAGAGAGAGAGAGACAGAGAAAGAGAAAGAGAGAGAGCGAGAGAGAGAGAGAGAGAGAGAGAGATGGGGTGGGAGTGGTGTCTCTCAATCCTGCATGCCAAATAATGTTTTTTCTTCTAAAATATCATCATCTTCATCATTTTTTTCGACCATGAGATCATGGATTTCACAATGCCACCCCAGACCTCCCGGTCCACAATTCACTTGCATGGCCACAAACACCAGTATGGGCAACATTAGACTGACTGAAATACAGTATTTTTTTATTATTATTTTTTGTATCATTCTATGATTAATATTGTCCTGGTATTGGACAGCAAAGATGTGGTCGGCACTGACTGCAGCCTGTTTGAGGTGTTCTCTATATTTGTATAACTGTATCTTATAACTGTATGTAAACATTCAGATTTCAAATATAAACACAACAAAACAAATAAAGGGAAGGAGAGAGTGATCAGCACAAGAAAAGAGAGAAAGTTTGAGGCCCTTTTGCCACAAAACGTATAGGATAAGTTTACCTTACCTATACGTTTAGTAAACTTTAGTTTAGTAGACTTTAGTTCTGTGTGGAGATGTACTGTAAGTGATCATAGCCCTCCATAGATGAGCCACATACTCATACTAGCGCTAGGCTGTGTATCAACAGAGTGTATAAATGCAACCAAATGTTCCATTTGTACGCTTTCAGAAAATAGAAGCGTCTAAAGAAATCCATTAACATGGTGAAAATACATCTTGATGATGTCATCAAGATGTTTCACCATGTTAGTGGTTTTCTTCAGACCTCCATTTCTTGGGAACACAGAATGGGGGAATGTTTTTATCATGTCCACCAAGCACCTCTAAGGTATACTAATGACATATTAGAATGTTGAAAATGGGTGGACTTTCCCTTTAAGTGTGTGCGCGGCCACATCGGTCAGATTGGTATGTACAGTGCCAGTTCTAGGAGCACTTTGCTAGGTGCACTTTGTCATCAAAATGAAGATGCTAGAGTGGCCTATAAGTGGCCTAGTGAGTCATTTGGAATTAACAGTATTTCAATATTAAACTGTGGGCCGCATTAAACGTAGGGGAAGTGATTTCACTTTTGTCAGATATCACCCCAATTTTTTTCTGTTAAAATGCTCTATTATAAGGTGTGCAGACCATATATGGAGTTTCCCCCCTCCCCCACGTTAGCAGAGGAGCTAATAAAAGTTCCCCAGGTGGAGGGTGAATTCTCCTCCAATCAGCATCGAGCAGCAGGTTCACATAGTGTAGCTACTCTTGGGGGCCCCTAGTGCACCAGGCTGGTACTACACCATGAATTTCAAATCACTTCCCTTAGCATTAATGATGTAGGATGTAGGTGTTGCTACAGTACTACGTGACTAAAAAGAACATTCCAATATCATAGTAAAGAATATAACAATATTTTTATGCTGAAATAATGCTTATTAATCAAATACTGCAATACCGTGGGTGGAAACAATGTACAGTAGCTATTCACAATATAATCTTGTTCTGGCATAGATTTGGTTAAAAGGTCTCTTATTTATTTACAGGCTTTTCTACAAACTGTACAACCAAGGACCTCTTAGCATTACAAGAAAAACATATTTTCACATATTGCCATTAATTACCCTGCCTGCATGGTCGGTTCAAGTATAGCGCAGCAATAATGTAATATTTATAAGGCGCGATGCGTGGAAGTGTACAATGTCTCATAACACATTTTCTAAAAACAGCCAGTAGTGTGAATACAAGCTCACTGATTAGCCGGTTGGTTGGTTTGTGTGTCTGACAACATCAATATACATTGCCAGCAGCAATCAAAACACAAAGAAAATTGGCGTGAACTGTGATACAGGCTACATTATCTGTAAAACAACTTTATACCAGAAATGTGTCATGAAACCTGAGAAGGTGGGAGCGATGTCCAGAGATGATAGCTTTAATACATAAACCCGCGAGGGTGCACTGGAACCACCTTCAGAGATGATAACCTTTCGCTTGAAAAGGTCAAACGTTAAGGTCAACATCATGGTCAAAATGCTGTTCTTGTCATTCTCGCTGGGAGTGGCATTCCAAGTGTAGTTAGGTTCAGGGGAAAGGGTTAGAAACAGGAATGGCAGTTCGTTGAAACAGTGGGCATCGGAATTAAATGAGTCCCCCTTTGTCTGTGTTTCAGTGGATTCGTCTATAGCATGGGTTTGCAACCTTTTTGATAGCAGGGGCCAACATTTATTCAGCATTTGAGCCACAGACCACCATTTGAAGACATTTTAGCCCCACAGACCCCCAAAACTAAAGATTTCTTTTTTGCTTTTGTCCACAATTCTAGCCTGGATTTGGGAAACAAAACAGGCAAACATACAGAACGAAACAACCATTAATCTTCTAGTTGTGTAGAATTGGGCTAATTAAGATTTTAACTCTTGAGAACGTAAAAATCAAACATTTCATTTTTATGTTCTCAAGAGTTACCACTGGTGATCCCCGGACCACCTGTTGAAAACCCCTGGCCTATAGGCTATATGAACTTGAGTCTGGGGTTCATTGACACACACCAGTGTGTGTATCACCAACCACTGCGGTCAAACATGTCTGCTATTGATGACTTGTTTTTGTCCTGTGCCTCATTCTGATGATAGATAACAAAGCCTTAACTGGTGGCTTTACAAAGTTGCAGTGTGCAGTAGGGACGTCCCAATCCACTTTTTTCAATTCCGATCCGATACCAATATCACAATTTTTGTGTTAGTCGATACCAATGCCATCTTCCGATACCAGAAAATAATATACTGTATAATAATACAAAATATAAAAGAAGATCTTATATGAAGTCCACCAAATAGCAGAATAATATAGAAGACTAGAATAGCAGACTCCTCACTCAAATGTGTACCTGGGCAACTCCAAAGCAAATTCCACAACATTTTATTTACCTGCCATAGTGTCAACCTCTTACCCCTGTGTCGATCATTGGTTATACTGGTATATCTACCAATAGTGAATGGTCTGATGATGACAAATTAGGGCCAATACTGATACTTTTCTGGTACCGATACAGTATTGCCGATACCATGAAACGGATATAACAAAAAAGGGCCGATCCGATACTTTTTCCGACACAGTATCGGTACATTCCTAGTGTGCAGACTTCTATATTTCATATTGCTATATTAACTGTTGTTTCTGCAACTGCCGTCTATCATATGTGCGAAAATGTACCTATAGCCTTATCTCAGGAATGGAGAGAGAAGGTGTAGGATGTTGGTGTTGGCAACGTGTTGAAATCAAACGTAATTGGTGTAGCACATACAGGGTGAACTCATGTATGTTTTTAATCTAATGTAATTGAATTAATAAAAGAAAAAGACAACATACCCATCCCTGTACTCTTCTTGTAGAGGTTAGCAAACAAATGTATTTAACCAGAACCTTTTATTTGTATTTATTTATTTGTTTTTCCACGCTGATTCATTGACCGCATTAACACACTGCAGTAAAAACTCCTACTCTCGGCCCAAATGGCGGAGAGTTTAATGCCTGGCGAACAATCCCCGTATGAGAGGTGAAAAGTGTTGTTGAGATGAGCTCTGCTGATAAAATATGTCATTTAGCTGCTGGTCTGATTAGGTCCAAGTCGTTTTGTATCATCACCATTACCTGCACAATGATGCTGCCAAATGAATGAGAGAGAGGGCTCTGTTATAACTATTGCAGTGTGTGTGTGTGTGTGTGTGTGTGTGTGTGTGTGTGTGTGTGTGTGTGTGTGTGTGTTGTGTGTGTGTGTGTGTGTGTGTGTGTGTGTGTGTGTGTGTGTGTGTGTGTGTGTGTGTGTGTGTGCGCGCACGCTTGTGTGCATTCACGCATACATCAGGGGCGGATGTAACATTTCCCAATTCGGGGGGGAGGCAGAAGAAAATGGTGAGGGGGCAGCTTCATCGCCCATGTCGCCATACCATTTTCAGTGTTTCAAATACTTTTAAATATAAGCACTGAAATATCTTGGGTTGTTTTGCATGCCATCATGTTTGCTTTATGTATGCACTGTAACATGTCAATCTAGAAGGTTTGCATGATACTGAATCCATTCCAAGCATTTGTTTTGCACAAAAAACACACAATGGGCTAAAAACACCCATAGACACATTAAGGCTATGGCCGTTTTATCCCAAGGAATGATGCAAAAAATGAACACGATGAAGCCACCCCCATACCATTTTCAGTAGTGTTTCAAATGCAGACTGGGCATTTAGGGGGGCATTGCCCCCCCATGCCTATGCCTAGATCCGCCCCTGGCATACATGCATATGTGTGCACGTGCGTGTGCGTGTGTAATCTAACCTCGCTGTCTGTGCAGGCCAGCTGGGGAACATCAGAGTGTTTGTGTCGGTGGAGGATGATTGAAGTGGTGTCATCCCTCCTCGCCCGGAGCCCCAAGTGCATTATGGGTATGTCAAACCATTATCCTAGACATTTGGCATATCTGCCAGGGACTGACTACCTTTTTTTCCATCTCTCTTGCCCCCCCCCCCCTCCTCTCTTTCGCCCTCCCTCTCTCTCTCTCTCTCTCTCCCTCTATCTCCCATCCACTCTCCCTTTCCCCTCGCTGAACAATGCATACTTTATCGCTCCACAGCTCCCTATTTCAACATACCTCTGTCTCCCTTAAATCTCTACACGGTTTTTCCCTATCTGGAAGTGCAGGGTTAACAGTCTTTCGCAGCTCCAATTTTACAATCACACAACGTTCCTTGTCCTAGCAGTCGGAAGGCGGCGGTTATAGACATTGATTTCACTATAACGGTCCACACAGCCCGCTCTCTCCCAGCTGGCTGTGTCTACAAATCTGTTTTTTTTTTTTTGCACGTCACCGCCGCTGCTAGCTTTTTCCGTGGACGAAAATTCAAATCCAATGCGCTTTATTCAAATGAAAAATTCACAGTCAAGCCACTCACTTTCCCCCGCTAATAAGGTGGTGTGTGTGTGTGTGCCAACAGGCGGCTGTCTCCGCTACAGCTCTGACAGGCCGTGGTCTAAGGGTTTAGCAGTTTTCTCCCTGCCAGTCATATTTCAGCATGGTGTATGTGTCAACATAGCCCTGGCTCCACGACTGCACATCATCACTGCTATGCTACAGCACCAACGCTAATGTGCAGACAAGCGGCCGGGCTGCGTCGGTTGGTTGGTTGCTTACTGTCTAATCGACATTCTGGTTGGTTGGGTACTGTCTCATCTACATCCTGGTTGGTTGGTTGGTTACTATCTAATCTACATCGCGTGGTTGGTTGATTTACCATCTAATCTACATACATCGTGGTTGGTTGGATACTGTCAAATTTGTATCATGATCCTTTGTGAGCCCAGACGTGTTGAGTACACCAAGGTTTTGTTTAAAAAAAAGTTGAGTATGGCTCCCAAGCCTGTAGAAACTGATGGATGCTAGCTTGCATATGTTGAACAATTTTCATGTACGTGACCTTGAATGATCAGAGGCTCTGTAACTTTTAATGTCAACATGAGACTGGACTGATACGGCTGTAATCTGTTTGGTTTGATCGCATGCATCTCTGATTGATTGTTGAGACCTGTGGATTTATATTTAGTGATTGTCAGCCTGAATTTTGAACTATGCCTGAGGAATAATGACTATTTAATGCTCTTGATGCAGCAAGTGGCAGTGTGCGGGTCTCTCCTTCTCTTACACAGGTACGTGACGAACCTTCAGAATGTAGAAAAAGTCAGCATGTAACATGTCAATCTAGTAGAAGGTTTGCATGATACTGAATCCATTCCAAGCACTTGTTTTGCACAAAAAACACCCATTGGGCTAAAAACGCCCATAGACACATTTGTGATGACGGCTATTGCCGTTTTATCCCAAGGAATGATGCAAAAAATGCAAAAACAATGCTTGGAATGGATTCAGCATCATGAAAACCCCCTAAATCGTCATGTAACATGCTAAGCACGGCGAATGCATGGTGCCTTCTATAGGTTCTTAATAATAATGGTATGGTCACATATGCTTGGAGTGGATTCAGCTTCAAGAAAACCTCTAGTTAGACATATCACATGCTACATCATTTTGCATGTTTTGAGTTTTAATGGTTAGTCTTTGACCTGTTTTTATGAGGTTTCCCACGTGTGTGGAATTTCAACATTTTAGTACATGTTATTAGACACCATTAGAAACACATTGGTGAAGAAATGTCTTGGTAATGATTTACAGTACTTGCCAGATTGACCAAATATCTGCTATAATTCCCTCACTAATACTAATACTAATATATAACCTTGGTGTACTCAACATACCGGGGTATACATTCTGGCAAGTGGACTATAGTTGTGTCTGCAATCACCGCCGTCTCGTGTCGATGTATATGACGAACGACAGGCCCTGCTAAGTCCAAATGTTGAGTGTTTTATGACGTGTTTTTCTCCCATACTATTGTTGATTTTTTATCGCATCTAAACTAACTGGATTATCTGCGGCCAGCATCGGGGGATATACAGTAGGCCTACAGTATATACTGTATGCCTTCGTTTCACTGAAATGGTTAAAGCCCACTTTCTGCATCTTCCCATGTGAGTCATCCTATCTATTATATGTTAAAAGTTCCCCCTTCTTTTGAAAAGCTATGGATCCTTCACCCATATTGATGGATAATATGCAGATAATTCCTCCTCCAATCTGCATGGATCAGCTATAGCTGGTACACATATGTTTTTGACTGACTGACTGACTGACTGACTGACTGACTGACTGACTGACTGACTGACTGACTGACTGACTGACTGACTGACTGACTGACTGACTGACTGACTGACTGACTGACTGACGAGTGACAAGAACCAAGGACGGGTGTTAAAATGGTGTTTGAATACAACACTTTCACCAAGCTAATTCAGAGGGCAGATACTTCAAATCACAGATCTTCAACTACATAGATGGCCCGAACTAACCCATGGCCAGGTTAAAACTCACCCGTGGCTCCTGACATGGACAGCAGGTTAAAACAACCACGTGGCAGGGTAAAACCAACCCATGGCTTCCTGTGAGTTTAGATTTATGCTTGGGTGAGGTGACCCAAGCTAATCCCAGCCGTCAGGCTGTTTGGTACCTCGGCCCAAAACTCATTCACTCATGACAAGTGCCTTGAGATCCTCTGCTGTGATTCACCACTATACAAATACGATTGCCTCCACTTGACTGTATTACTAAATAAAGGATGAACTTTACCATTCATTATTAATGCGTGTCATTTGCTTCATTGTAATTCTCTTTCAAATCAAACATCTGGTTACACACTGTAACAATCCACAGAGAAAACATACCTCTCTGTGTGCCGAGAGGCACGAGGAAGCATGGTTAAAAAGACCCCCGCATAACAATCCATCTCAAGCAGTGTTGTAGTGGGACTTTTAGAAGTGGGGGGACGCCTCTTAAAGTGGAATCCCATTTTCAATTTTTTTTTTTGGTTCCATTTTCTAGTACATTTCATCACACATTTAAAGGGGAATTCCACCCATTTTCAACATTTCTCCAGAGAGGATACAAATGTGAACCATATGTACCCTCTCAGGAAAAAAGGGTCTAAAAGAAAAAACATTAACATGGGGAAACACAGCTTGATGATGTCATCAAGTTGTGCTTGACCATGTTAATGATTTTTTTTTTTCAGATCTCCATTTCTGGGAAACACAGAAAGGGGGGACCTTTTTATCATGTGCACACAACATCTCTAACTGTAAAGGTATATTAGTGACAGTTGTAGAATAGTAGAATGTTGAAAATGGGTGGGGTTCCCCTTTAAAGACATAGAAAGATTCACTTAAGATTAAGATTAAGATTCACATAAAGTCAGAATCAGCAGATCATCATGGAGTAAAAGACGAAAAATAGCAAGCAAACATACAGTACAAGGAGGGGAAATGTGGGGGAATCATATTTTTACGGAGACCTGTTTTGAATCGCAGCCATCTGTAGGTGCACTTTCTCAGTGCAAAAGGCACCTCCATTTTGCCCTGGAAAGTGCGTGAGCATCAAGAGTCAAAACTACCATCTCCCAATGTCCCTTCCATCTCTGCAGTCACTGACTATCTATGTCAAAAGTCGGAGGGGTGTGTGTGTCTGAGTGAGTGGTGAGTGTGTGTGTGTGTGTGTGGGGGGGGGGGGTCCTTCTCTCTCCAGCTGACAGTGGCAGGGTCAAACCATGTGACAGCACATGTACTGTATGTGAGAGCCGTTCTAGCATGTTTAGCAGCCACGCCTGCATGTATAGCCTGTAATGTCAGAGTCACGGTGACACGGCCACTTCACTCACTTTACGCACTGACCATGATATCATATCAGCTCAGAGGTCACAGGTCACAGGGAGTGACCCAAATGACTGCAGTTTCCCGGGGGAAACGCTGGCGCTCAGACCTCTTGGGCGGTCTCAGTTAAAACACTTTGATGTCTCTATAATACTCTGTGAGCAGGTCAGAATTTAAAGCATGCAACAACGGAGAAAGGAAATCGCCAACAGGGATGATTAATTAGCTAACAATTTATATTAATGCTCATTGAAAGACCTCCAATTAGAGCACAATTAATTATAATTAGATGAGCGGCTACGGTTATGTCGGTAAGTAAAAAAAATCCCCTAACAATATAACAAGCTAATTAAAGGGGGGTGGTCCCCATCCCCTGCAGTTATCACGAGGCGATGATGCCTGAACATCAAGTTGATCCATGTGTTTCCACACAAACATACCAAACAGCTCATTTTTACAAAACAAGCCCCAGCAATATCTCAATTCACGATTATACGGCATGAGATCACACAAAATACACTATGAGGAGAATGTGCAATGTAGAAAGGAAGAAAGTAAAAAATATATAAAGTATACGCGAATAAGGCCGATCGACGTGTGATATTTTATGTCAGCTACCATCAAATAGCACAGAAATAAGTGTTTGGGGACCCCCTGGAACCCCCTCAAGGAGCCCTGGAGATGATTTCTCATCTCTTCTGACACCATGATGGAGCAATGTTGACACAGCCATGGACTATATATTCATGATTCGTCAAACATATCCCCACCCCTACCACCCCGCCTGCCCTCCACCCAGAGGCGGATGTAAATTCCCAATTGGGGGGGGGGGGGGGGTCAGGAGAAAATGGCATGGGGGCGGCTTCATCGCCTGTGTCGCTTCGCACCAGGGGCGATGAAGCCGCACCCATACCATTTTCAGTTACAGGACTTTTATTAGGCAACTAAGCATCAATAATAACATCAGTTGTTGTTGAAGTTGCAACAGACACATAGCATGCATAAAGCTATAAAGGTCTGCCTCAGAGAGTTTTCTGTTTTCAATGATGAAATGCTGTTGGTTTAGTGGTGACACAGCTGTAGTTAGTTAGTTAGTTAGTAGCAGTAGTAGTGTTTCAAATCATTTTAAATATAGGCACTTTAATTTGAAATATCTTGGGTTGTTTTGCATGCCATCGTGTTTGGTGGGGCAGTCAGGGCATTTAGGGGGCATTTCCCCCCTCATGCCCATGCCTAGATCCGCCCCTGCCCTCCACCCTTTATTCCTATGCTTCCCCTTCACGGTTTGGTTTAAGTTTCGAAATCCCCATAAGGCGTAGGGTGATTGACGTGGTTCGCCAGAGTTCACAGTGGAGGAGCTGGTGTGAAACCCTGAGCCCACCCCAAAACTGTCAAGGCCGACAAACGGCTGCGTCTCCGAGCCACGCTGGACCAGATATTACAACGCGTGTCACCACAAATGGACCACATCCTCTGTGTGCGTGCGCGCGTGTGTGTGTGTGTTTGTGTGTGAGTGAGATAAGGGCAATCACCTCCACATGACCTGACTTCTCTCTCTTTCTCTGCATCTTTACTTTTCTCACTTCAAACCCCCTACATACACTACGCGCACGCACAGACACACGCAGCGCTAAGCTAATCCACGCCAGACCATGAGAAAGTCTCCCAGCCTTTAGATAAGACCGGAGGTGTCAATCAGCCATCACTGCACTTAATCCCGGAGACACCCTCCTGTCCGTCAAAACTCCACAGCTGTGTCTGGTCGTGGATGATGTCAGTCAGTGTGTCAAGCAGCAGCTTTGGCCTGTCACTATCCATCTGTCCGCCCGTCCATCAAGGCGGCGGCGTGGCCCGGCGCCCAGCTCTCTTCTCAGTCGGCTTGTCGATCTGGGGTTTAGGGCGTCCGTCTGTCCGTCTGTCTACAATTACCCCCCCCCCCCCTCCTCTCTGTCCCCCCGGCCATCAGTCTTAATGTTTGATTTGTCCACCAGTGTGTCACTCGTCCATCCGTCCGTCCATCCGTCACTCACAGTGTGTTTCCTCTACCCGCCGACGCCCGCGTGGGACGCAGCGCTGCCATACGCTGACAACACACACACACACACACACACACACACACACACACACACACACACACACACACACACACACACACACACACACACACACACAACACACACACACACACACACACACACACACACACACACACACACACACACACACAGGACGCCATACAACAGGGAGCGCTTGATGTTGAACGAAGCGGCATTTTGACAGACAGCGCGTGATTGGTCCTCTTTAGCGCTGTCATTTTTGTTATAAGGGACGTTCCGGCTTTACCTTCATTCATCTCACCACCCTGTTCCCAGTGTACTCTCTCTCTCTCTCTCTCGTTTTTAATCTAAGTTTGCGTGTCAAAACGTCAATTCTCGCAGAAAGGGGATGTGACAAGCCCCGCGGGGCCCAGGGGAGGGGAGGGGGGATGGCTCCAAGTGGAGGGCCCTGGCGCAAATTGATTTTGATTTTCCTCCAAATCAGTCAAAGTGTTTAGCTTTAATGCGAGCTGATCAGACATCAGCTCAGAGAGCCACTTCAGAGTGACGATGACGAGAGAGAGAGAGAGAGAGAGAGAGAGAGAGAGACAAAGAGAGAGAGAGAGAGAGAGACAGAGAGAGAGAGAGAGAGAGAGGGCAGTAAGCAGTGAGATTAGCCATGTCATTCCACAGATCAGCTCCCATCACTCCCCCTTCTCTCTTTCTCTCACTCTCATTCATGCACACACACACACACACACACACACACACACACACACACACACACACACACACACACACACACACACACACACACACACACACACACACACACACACACACACACACACACACACACACACACACACAGTTCTCAAATTAATGCTAAAACAAAATTGCAAGAAGGGAGAGTTTATTCCATATCTGTTGGGACAGAGGGGACTCTGTCCCAACAGATAGAGGACACATCACTTATTCTGCCTTTGATAGATTATAGGCTGATGGGGAGATATATGGGGTTGTTGGGAACAGGATTCGGAACTGTGACACGCTGTCAGCCTGGATTAGCGTATATGTAACCTATAAGAGCCTAGTGGCTATGCTAGCCATCTGAGCTCCAAGTTGAACTCTTTAAAGCATTCACTTTAGTCAACTGGATTCTACAGCCTGAGCTAACCAGAAAGCATTTTGGCTTTCTGGTTAGGGACAGACTCAGATCGTCGGTCACACCTGATTGGATCTCTCCCATCTGTCAGTCAAGCCCGGACCCTCCTCTTCTAGTCCAGACTTTCGCTTTTTGCACAGCGCGTGGATTTTTGCGTGCGGTATTGAGGCTATGTTTCTGTCAACTTGTGAAAGTGTAGGGCTGAGCGTTGTTTTAGTTTTTTACCTTTTGATTGACATTGTCATCACACATCAAGCAGAATATCCTTCAAGAAACTGTGTCTATCCCTAAACGACAGAGCGGTGAAACCGTGTTCCTCCAGACCCTCGACAAAACACTGCACCGCTTTTGCCCTAAAAAGAAACCCCAACATCGTCCTTGTCCATAATGAATGAAGGGTGGGGAGGACAGCGTGCGGTTTGTCCCGGGCTTTCTGCCCGTTGTCCTATATGAGGAGGGACATGGCTGCCCCTGGCCTTGTGGCTCGGCTACATCCCCTCTACACACGCACACACACACACACACACACACACACCCACACACACACCGCCTCCTGCCTCATTTGCAAGAGCTTGATGGGCTTGAACTTCTGTGAGTGGATGGGAAGTGACAGCATCAAAGCCTGAGCTGAGCCAGTCAAACTCTCACAGCCTCTCCTGTCAACCAAGGAGTCCCAGGGGGAGGAGGGGGGAGAGAGGGAGCGAAGGGGTGAGAGAGAGAGAGAAGGAAAAGAGAGCAGAGAGAGAGACATGCAGGGAGAGAGACATGGGGTAGAGAGAGAGAGATAGATGGCGAGTCAAGAGAAGTTTTTTTTCGTGCATGGGGGGGCAGGGGGGTTGGACAGCTCATCGTACAAATGCACTGCACCAGCCAACCAACCACTTCCATTACCACAGGCCGTGTCAATTTAGCCGTTCCTCAAACACTTAGAGGCAAAAAGCCCTTTACGTGACCACCCCACTTTGACTGCATGCATATACAGTATATATACTGTATATAAATATATACTGTATATCTCCATGCATATATACATGCGGTGATACAACCATATATCTCTTTGCCTCAGTTTTCACACAGCCCGTAGTCCTTGTTAAATGTGTGTGTGTGTGTGTGTGTGTGTGTGTGTGTGTGTGTGTGGTGTGTGTGTGTGTGTGTGTGTGCGTGCGTGCGTGCGTGTGTGTGTGTGTGTGTTGGGGGGGTTACTTTAAAAGGCCAAAGTGAGGATCAGATCAGAGGCCCATGCATTTTCCCATGAGGTCAGCACATTTTCTCCCTCCCTCCCTCCCTGCGCCACCACCTCCCAGGGAACAGGCTCTCTAAGGTGGCTGGTAATGCGCGGGGAGACGAGGGGGACCTAATAGATTGATACACAGGTTTTGACATGCTTTTTGAGTGTACAGGCCCGCCATAATTGGCCACGTCATCGCGCATTAAATTAACGATACGTAGAGGAGTGCCCTGAGACGAGTGTCTTGGCCCGATCCGTCAGCCGTCAGCGCAAAGCGCATGTGACAGGCCACTCTGCGAGGAAAAAGGAGGAGCGAGCCACTTTTTTCCCTCTTCCTTCCTAAGTATTGCATTGATGGACAACTGAACTCCCAACTCTCTGTCTCACTTTTTTTGCTTTCTCTCTCTCTCTCTCTCTCTCTCTCTCTCTCTCTCTCTCTCTCTCTCTCCATCTCTGCTATCTCATTACTGTATATCTCCCCCTCTACTTTCCTCCTCACTCTATTTGTCTCCTTAGCTCCCTCCGTCTCTCTCCTATGTGTAAAAACGTCTAAAAAGTGTAAAACACGAACAACTCAGTGTCTTCTTTTGTTAAAGCTATAACGCTCGGAACTGGACAAAATAATTCAGTGGTTTCGCGGAAAACGATGAAAAATGTGCCTCCATTACGGTTTTGAGGTGCGGATTTGGAAAAGCCCACATCTTCCTCAAGCATTTTATTTGGAAGGAAGGATTCACACACACAGCTATTGATTTTTTATTTTTTTGTGATATATATATATATATATATATATATATATATATATATATATATATATATATATATATATTATATTATATTATATATATATATTATATATAAAAAAACATTCACTGTAGCCCAAATGCATTTTGAGCCTGTGTGCGTGTGGGTGTTTCTCAGCATCTGTTCAAGACAAAACCATGAAACAAATGGCAGAGTGCCCAGTGTGGATCGAGGGAAACCAAATGAATCCTGACATTAACCTTGAACTGTCAATCATGCTGCTCTCTCTACTATGGAGAAGAATCGGAATGGGTGAAACTGAGCGAGAAGATTTAAGCCTGATCTCTAGTTTATCTTGATGTTTCAGATAGTGGAAATAGCAGATCTACAAAAGCTCTAAAAGCCACGCATCTGCTATTTTTAGCATTTGACACCATCCTCCAGCAGAGTATGAACTAAGATTTTTTTTTTTATCCCATGATTTTGGAACCCATTTTTCACCCAGTGCCAATTCCTAATGTGATCCTGGGCTCTACACACCCTCCGCCAACCTGGGGAGGCAGCAGACGGGCCTCATGCTTTCCTTCAATGCATGAGGAGTCCAAGCTGCCTTCTTTTCACCTTTCACGTTTCCCTGGTTGACATAGCATGTGGAAGGAACACGTTATTCCAACCAGTTCCTGTCCCCTCCATCAGGCGCCCCGGCTGGCCAGGGGGAGGCAGTTTAGAGCTCACTATTACTGCATATTTTTGTGAGGGAATCTACCCTAGGGGACACGGGGAGAACATGCAAACTCCACACAGAAAGGCCCTTTCACCAGCCCCGCCTCAGGTATGGGCACTGATGACATGGAGGAGACACGTCGCCAGCACCCACAGCGGCGTCCCTAGCGGGAATCAAACCTAGGACCTTCTAGCTGCGAGGCGACAGCACTAACCACTGTGCCACTGTGTAAGTTCCATTAATATGAACTGCCTGGAACCTACAGACTGCTTTGAAGCATCGAAACTATAGTGATAACATAACATTCTTCATCACTTATGACCACGAACAACACGACCGAATGAGAAATGACAAGCAGTGAAATCCTTTCTCACCCATTTCACAGCTGCTGTGTGGAAATTATCAGCACGCTTTGGAACGTCTGTTTGGCCAACAAACTGGCCTTGGCTGAAACCTTTTAGTTGTGCAAACCCCCGAAAGTTTCCGACAATCAGAAAAATGGTAGCGGTCCCACGTGCCAATCAACAGTAAAATAATGTAGCTCACAGCGTGGGCTCCTTTTAATGGCCATCTAATCTCTGGAACAAGGACGTTGACTCAGAGCGAGAAATGGAAACTGCATCATTAGCCAGTGTAGGATGTAGACTTGGATCTGGTGGAGGTATCTGCTTAGTGGCGTCCAGGTTAGTTTGTATGGGGTGAAGAAATGATTAAAAAGTCTCACCTCTAGACCTATTTTAAGGTGAATGGCATAATACGTATTGTATGTGTGGGGCGGCTGCGTGCGTGCGTGCCTACATGCGTGTCTGTGTGCACGTGGAGGCGTGAGTGTGTGTGTGCGTGCGTGCGTGCGTGTGTGTGTGTGTGTGTGTGTGTGGTGCACACGTGTGCACTGTGTGCACACATGTGATGGAAACACTGACTCCTCCGATCTTTAAATTACCTCCGAAAAAGAGAGAGGAGTGACCTTTACACAGAAGTTATATAAAGTTCAATTTAACAAGCTTCTGCCTGCAGTGATTTATTAAGCTGTGATCCCGAGAGCAGCTCATTTCTACTCTACGACCGACGCTGCAGACCAAGCGCTCCCAAAGTCTTACCTGTAATACAGCCATAGGAACACCTGATAGTTCACACTATAGCATCTATACTCTTATGTTTGGGTGCGCAGAACATCTGCCAGCCCATGTCCTACTTATGGGTGTTTAATTATGGAATTCCTTAGAGAATTCCCTAGGGTAGGGTATTCCTTAGGGAATTCCTTACAGATCATTGTTGGGCAGATATTTTTAAACAATATTTTAAAAAATATATAATAATATTTTTTTAAATATTGTGAGAATGATGCATTCACATTGCAACTTTTCAGGAATAGAAAGCCTGCAGTTTCTATTAGCATGGGTCAATGATGGTGAAATGGTCCTTTGAAATGGAGGGCATTTTACTTTGATTGAAACTTCAGAACCAACAATCAGGGCTGGTTCTACGCGTGAGCAATATAAGCAGTCGCATAGGGCCACAACCCCTAAGGAGAGCTGGAGGGAGAATATTCTTTTTTTATGTATCCCATACATGTGGCCCACACTTTCACTTAATGCGGCCTGCAGGTTAATATCAGAATATTGTTATATTAGTGATTTCAGCAGTATCAATCCCGAATACGTTATTGAAGGTCTGGGGTTCAGCAAAATGGAGCCCATAGCCTCTTCATTATGAACTCAAAGTGCCATGTTCATCCCAAATGCCATGTTCATCCCAAATTTCCTTTTTTCCCTGCTGTGACAGTGCGTGTGGGACCACATCAACTAATCTTGTATAGGGCCACTAAATACTTAGACTGCCAGCGTTTCAGGGAAATTCAGGCTGAAACGTCAGAGATCACATCCTTACAGGCTATGGGGTTTCTCATATGTCA
>CM076966.1:14691461-14733961 GCA_039105355.1 Benthosema pterotum
TTGGCCGTTTCTCTCCCGGATGATTGGAATGAATATGGGGTAGTTAAAGTTTAATATCCTATTATGTGTGTCTGTTTAACTTGCCTGGACTGTCAGGGACTATTCCCTGTCTGTCTGTCTCCTTCTCTCTCTCCTTCTCTCTCCCTCTCTCTCCCCCTGATGTTTTCCAGTGTACTGACTCTGTGTACTGCTATGTGGAGCAGCTCAAGCGGGCGTTTGTCTTTGGTCATGTTGTGCCTGGCAGCAGAGTACAACATGTGTTTGTTTTGGACGGTAGTAACTGGTAGCTGTCAGGTTGTGTCACTCACTCATATGGCCGATAAATTCCACTGAAAAAAAAGGAGTATAACACAGAACAAAGAGATAATGCCGCAATTAAAGACAGATGTTTACAAAATAAATGCAATTACATTTGACAGGAGAGTTCATATTTTAGTTCCTGTAAGGCCAGGTTAAAGTACCTCCTGCGTGTAAAAGTATAGGCCTACGCTGTGCAGCCTACTGTGCTTGTGTTTTGTGGGGAGAGCTCCAATGAATGGCAAGATTACATCATATGGCAGACAAGTCTATGAGATGTTTTGTTCAGAGCAGCTACCCATGTCTATGGATTTTGAGCATATTAATATTAATAGTAATTGTAATAGTATGAACATAATGTTTGTTTAGAGCACTTACAGTAGTATTACTTATGACACAAATCGTTTGCCTGTCAAGGCCATCCATGGTCTTGTGATTTCTTACGGCAACTCACCACTTGGTGCCAGGTCATTAGTCTGAAGGTTAATTGTTTTCCCGAAAGTTCAAATACTACCCCTATCTCTAACCTTAAATATACTGTAAACGCCAGCACGGGAGCAAGGCATGTTCGGAACAATGAACCTTCAGAACCATGGGTAGTCCCAACCATAGTAGGATTCAACCCAAATGGCTTATGCCCCAGGCAGAGTCTATGTTCCCCACCCCATAAAGGTGGTTCTTTGTTCCTCACTTAAAATAATGGAGCTGTACAGTTGCACCCCTTTCATGATGTCGCCCGTGGCCCAGAAATGATTTCCCCATCCATTTTCCTCATAGACTTTGATGATTTGTCACAACACGAGTTAGCTTTGTCCGCGTCACAGTCGTTTCTATATAAATCATTTTGGAAAAGTCTATGAAGGAAAATGAATGGGGAATCCACTTCTGGAACACGGCAACGGCTCGGCTCTATAGAGCTAACACTAAGGTAAGTGGGGTTAGATAAAACTCAGAGAACATATGGGATTACCCCACTGTGGTTTGTGAGGTGATCTCTTGTGATCTCTGCAGCAGCCATGCTGGTGTTTGGCTTGTCTCTCTTCTGTTGTCATTTATTTACATCCCAGATGGGATAATGAGCTTGGGACAGCACCACGTTAAAGTGGTGTTACACTTTCAAAAAAACTTTTGGTCAATTTATGGTCTACTCAGCCTCATGTGAACACACCAGACAGTTTATAAGTTACTCCTTTCAGTATTTAGATATTTGATGTTCATTTTAGCGCCTCCAGCTCCTTCCCATAGAAACCCATTATAACTTAAAACTCCATTTTAACCATGACAGATTATTCGAAAACAACCAATTTTTTTCTGGTGACTGATATTGTCCTCGGAATACGTGAGAGGGCCGTGGAATTTCATTTACAGTTTTTATTGATTTTTAAAATATTCTTTTATTCATTTGGGTAGGCCTTCCCAAATATGGAGGCGGCTACATTTTCCAAAACAATATTTAAAAAATAAATAAAATGAAATTCCACGGTCCTCTCACGTATTCCGAGGACAATTTGAGTCACCAGAAAAAAGATTGGTTGTTTTCGAATAATCTGTCATGGTTAAAATGGAGTTTTAAGTTATAATGGGTTTCTATGGGAAGGAGCTGGAGGCGCTAAAATAAACATCAAATATCTAAATACTGAAAGGAGTAACTTATAAACTGTCTGGTGTGTTCACATGAGACTGAGTAGACCATAAAATGACCAAAAGTTTTTTTGAAAGTGTAACACCCCTTTAAGCAGTGTTTTCTAGATCTAGAACAGGGGTTTTCAACCTTTTTGACACCAGGGACCACCATTTATTCAGCATTTGAGCCACGGACCACCATTTGATGACATTTTAGCCCCAAAGACCTAAAACTAAAGAATTCTTTTGGTTTTGTTCACAATTCCAGGCTGGATTTTGCAAACAAAACAGTGTAGACTTCTTAATTAAATAGTGCTAATTCAGATGCATATTCTAACTCTTGAGAGTGTGAAAATGAAACCAAATGGACCCGCCAGGGTCCATTTGGTTTCATTTTTACATTCTCAAGAGTTACATCTGGTTAACCAACTTTCCATGATTTAGCCTTAGTCCGGGGACCACCAGTGGTCCCCGGACTAAGGCAAAATGATGGAACCTGTTGAAAACCCCTGATCTAGAACATAAATAAATACATAAAAGACACATTGATTACATTAAACGCTATTACAGTAATATAGCACAATGCAATTATAAGGCTCCTTTCAAAATGACTCTGTATGCTACAGCAATATTAGCATGCCAATTATCAATACATCACAACACTGCCATTCCCCTATGGTTCAGCCCAATCATACTGGAGACACGAACACAACGGGTAGGCCGACTGGGCATTCATATTCAATCAATCTTAAGCATCACATTTCACATATAGCGTATACACTATTTGGCTTTTTGCACAGCAGCCATATTTGAAATACCGTAAACATCCAATCTTTCTAACAAGACTATTGAGGCCTCTGTTCATTCCACGTAGCATGTTGGTTCTCAATGACCCCACAGGTCCACGGACACCCTCAAGGAACCATGACAGTGCTTTGACCACAGTTTGAATGTTTCAATGAGCCAAAATGTACAATTTCCCAGCACCCCGGTTCGGTTTCACAAGACATGGAACAGAGCCTTCGCTAGTTCATTAACAGTTTTCGTGCCTTTGCAGTAGAGCTACATCACGCTTATCATTATGAAATAATAGTTATGACCAATAGCACTTAGGTTGATCTATGTCACGCTATGTTGCTCACCGTCGCTGGTTTGATACGATCCCAATGATAACTGCAGCGAGCAGCGATCGCATCATCCATTCAGAACGGACCAAAATAAGAGACGTACCAATACAACGTACAACCCGGAACTGGAAGTGTGTCGCCAACTAACTTGTCCGACGGGAAACATGGACCAAAATATGAAATATATGACTTTTAGATGAAAATTGCTGGCACTAGCTACCTCATAAAATATGGAAAATTGCTAGTAATGACAGTGTTTTAATAAAGCATATCTAATCTCTCATATGTGATTGTTCTCCACTCCCTAATTTAAATATGGTTATTTGACCTAAAATGTTTGGGAACTCTTGCTCAAAAAGGTACTAATGATACCCATCTAGCGGCACCAGAGACATAATATAGGGAGCCATCTACGCATAACTATGTATGCTTCTCTATCTATCACTTGTTCATTTTACCATCGCTAGCCTATCATGGAAATCATTATCTTTTTTTTTTCTTTTTTACCTGCTTCCGGTCGCCTCCTTTCTAAACATTCTGCGATAAAAAAAAGAAAAAAGGGGGGCAAAAAAGAACCTGTAATGCGTTGACTGCATCGTACACACATTTCCACATCTGCATCGCATTCTGATGTGACAAGCATAGAGGCATAATTGATTACATTAATAGCTAATTGCAGGCTCATAATTGGATCTGACTCAATTAAAAAGAGGAAGAAAAAAAAACCTCTGGGTGATGATAGTAATGAAACACGGAGCTGCGGCAGAGGGAGAGAGAGAGAGAGAGAGAGAGAGAGCGCTCTCGATACACCTGCAATGCTAAATCATAACCGCCTCACTAGATAGAGCCTGGCCGGGGAATGCTTTGTGCTGTTTTTGCAATTCCTCAATGCGGATTTATATCTTTTGCTTTGGGAAAGGTTGTAATATTTCACGGGGCGTATGTACGGGCGCCAGAGTGCGCACGCGACGATTCGGCAAGGGGCGAGAGAGAGACTGTGTGTGTGTGTGTGTGTGTGTGTGTGTGTGTGTGTGTGTGTGTGTGTGTGTGTGTGTGTGTGTGTGTGTGGTGGGGTGGGAGCGGGGTATTGGGGGTGTGAGGGGGTGGCTGAAATACGGTATCAGCATATATTGTAATTTCATTTTGATAAGGCCATGCTTATAGCTGCGTATGGCTCATCTTGAGCGCGGAGTGGAGTGGCTGGCTGTTACTTTACATATATTCTCTCCAGGGCGGATCTAGGCATGGGCGGGGGGGGGGGGGGGGGGGCAATGCCCCCCTAAATGCCCTGACTGCCCCATCAAACATGATGGCATGCAAAACAACCCAAGATATTTCAAATTAAAGTGCTTATATTTAAAATTATTTGAAACCTTACTGCTACTAACTTATTACAGTTGTGGCACCACTAAACCAACAGCATTTCATCATTAAAAACGGAAAACTCTCTGAGTCAGACCTTTAGCTTCATGCATGCTGCGTGTCTGTTGAAACTTCAACAACAACTGATGTTGTTATTGCTTTACTTGCCAAAAGGTATGGATGTGACTTCATCGCCCGTGACGCGAAGCGATAAAGTCGCACCCATACCATTTTCTCTTGCCCCCCCCCCCCCCCCCCCCCCCCCCCCCCAATTGGGAAATGTTACATCCGCCCCTGATCCTCTACCCCCCACCCCCCGGCTCGGGGACACGGCGAGGCGCCATCATTAACGCGGGGGCCACGCTAAAAGGAGGATAGGGATCTGCAAATGAGAACAGGTGCGTGGGTTAGCGCCTCCAACGGTGCAACAACACGCTGGCATGCTGTGATAACACAAACCCATGCTGCTATGGGCTCCTTAAACCAGTGTATACGTCCTACCCCCCCAAAAAATAAACCAGTGGGTGTTGGTGCGTGTGTGTGTGTTTCTTGTCTATATTAGAGGTTAAGGAATAAAGTTCAGTGGGAATTAATAGTAGTGATAGACCGATTATCAAATTTGATATTGATGATTTCATTAATAATCGGTATCGGTGCTAAAAATGAATAATTGAAGAAAGAGCAGCCGATTGTTTTTATCTATTATAAATGTTCAAAAATGGTACATCAACCACTTTCATTGAAGATCTAGTAGATTGCGGTGGCAAGGAGATGTATAGCTGTGTGTCTCTGACCCTCTCACCTCATGTATAGATTTATCCAAATTTTCTCTTTTTCTTTTATGTCTGAAGCTCTGTGCCTGTACTTCACAGCAAAATGTTTTCAATGCTGCTACAATACATTGTTGCCCTTGAATTAAAAAAAGATGCATTTGATGGAGGGGAAACTGAAACACTTTTGCTGCTTTCTGCACTTTTATTCTATTAAAAAGTAAATAATGATCGTATCAGCTGATATCGGCTATCTGCCTTTTTGATGTTCCACTAATCGGTGATCGGAAACATCGGCCAAAAGTCTGATCGGTCGATCTCTAATTAATAGTCTCCAGTAGCGCACCACCAGCGCCAATTTTGTGAATGATCCAATAACCGATAGCAATGGTTTGGACTATTCACTTATCTCACGATATGATAAGATATCCATATACATATCCATTTACAGTGCCAAATTGATTCATAATGCATTCTTGAATTATATTGAATTACATTGCGATTTGATTCAACTTATCGATATATTAGTTAGATTTTATTATACTAGAACATTTTTAATCAGTGCTAAACCATATACCGTAGACCATGAAAAGTTCAATCAAATCAAACATTGTGAAGTGATTCTAAACAATTATAAACCATGAAATTTTCAATCATACACTTGATAATCTCTTCTCTCTTCCTGACATCGATGTTGAACCTAGCAAATTGATATCACAGCATTGGAATTCCATTATATCGACATATAATTTTTTTTGCCACACCGATTTGCAACCGATAGTGTGTGTGTTTTTAATGGAATAAAAACAGGTGAGATTTGTGCCAAGACTTTGCACAGATATGATTATGCAAAGGTACAGTCAAAGTGTCAGCAGTAGTTGGAGGCTGCCTTAGCTGCTGCTGTCATGATTATGAAGTATAATAGCGCAATTTTCTGTCACTGTAACTTAAAAAAAAAACACTTGGGGGGGGGGGGGGGGGGGGGGGCTTTTCATTGTCACTTTCTTTTCATTTTGTATTATATAGTCTTACAGATATCCGATATGGTGGCCTGATATACATCGGTCGGGCTCTAGTCGCCACAAATATAGAAGTACACCTATGACACAGACACATGTAGCCACTGATGTTTTCCACCATGCGTGTGCTTGGATAGGTACATTTTTACTTATTTATTTTATTTTACTAATGTGTCTACAGGCTATATTACTGTGTGTCTCCTTAAAACAGTCTACATGTCTGTGTGCTTGTGTGTGTGTGTGTGTGTGTGTGTGTGTGTGTGTGTGTGTGTGTGTGTGTGTGTGTGTGTGTGTGTGTGTGTGTGTGTGTGTACGCAGGGCGGGTGCCCGTTACAGTCCCTATACCTCTGCCGGCTTGTCAGAATTTCCTTTCAAAGCCATGTGATCGGGTCGAGCCTCGTCAGGCTGTCAGAGAGGCCGGCGTTTCATTAGGGCATCTCTCTCTCTCTCTCTCTCACACTCTCTCTCTCTGTCTGTCTCTCTCTCTCTCTCTCTCCCTCCCCTCGTCCATCCGTCCGTTCGCCCCACCGAGCACCGGAGCTCAAACACATGCGCAAATTAAATCGACATCCAAACTCACTCCCATATACAAAGCAATTTAAATGATATTCATTAGAGCGATGACAAGTCCTGATGAGCCTTTCAGGATGGCAGACAGTGGGGGGGAGAGAGAGGGAGAGAGAGAGGGAGAGAGACAGAGAGAGAGAGAGAGAGAGAGAGAGTGGTGGAGGTGGAGGGGGACTCTTTTTCCCGTCAGTTTTTTGCAGACTCTGTTTCAAGGCCACTCAGGCATGACGCCTGTCAACACACCTCCACTTAAATAACAGGAGAAATAAAGAAACACCCACCATGCAAAGCGCCTTCTCTCAGATACACTTATTTGCCTGTCCACTAGTGCTCTCTCCTCTCTCTCTCTCTCTCTCTCTCTCTCTCTCTGTGTCTGTTTCTCTCTCTCTCTGTCTCTCTCTCTCACAGACAGAAAGGCCTACCAGATATCTGCTTGTGGTTCCAACAAACTTCAGATCATATTGGAGGCTTGGAACCAAGGTCTGAACACTTTGAAATTTAGACTAGAAATTGTTGCTCTCCACTGCTTTGTGTTATTTTCTATTCAGCTTTACCTGTTTCTTTTTTCAAACAAAGTGTGGCATTCATTAAGGCATGTATTGAAGGTGAGTCATCTACCGTACTTTCCGGGTTATAAGCCGCGACTTTTTTCCAGCGGTGCGGCCAATGTATGGATGTTTACAGCTAACACACACTATAGGGCCCGGCGTTCTAAGTCTAAATGCACGGTATGCACACCATCTTTAAGCCGGCCCGAGCAGGAAATGTAGGGGACAGGTCACAGGCAGTTCGCTAAGACAGACACTACTAAATGCATCATGGAAAACAAACGAAGAAGTGCATATAACGCAGCTAAAGGCAGTCGAGCTGGCGTCTCCGCCAGCGTGGCTCCTCGGAACGCCAGCGCGCGGACCACCAGCGCGCGGACCGCCAGCGCGGCGGAGACGCCAGCTCCTCGGAACGCCAGCGCGAGGTCCATGCGGAAAGCAACTTTTTCTCAAGTCTGCCAGTGGATCCTGACTGCGTGGAAAAGTGTCAAAACATCCACGAACGGGTTTCGAAAGGCTGGTATGCTGCAGCAGCAGCGCGATCAGGAGGAGGAGGAGGGGTCCGTGGAGGCGGCAAAAAAGACGCCTCGTCGAGCGTCTTAAACATTGAGAGGATTCCTGGTGGTCCCCAGCTAAATGGTGGACAGTTGTTTAACCAGATGTACGGTAGGCTACCTTTTTGAGAGTGTAAAAGTTCACCTCATGAACCAAATGGACCCGCAAGCGCTCATTTGGTTTCATGAAGTGATCGGAGTTTGCGTATCTCTGGCTACAGTCTATGGCCAGGCCTGGATGTAATATTTCTCAATCGGGGGAGCAGCCGAAAATGGCAGTTGGTTTAGTGGTGCCACAATTGTAGTTAGTCAATGTTTAACTACCGCTATAAGCATTTGATTTGAAATATCTTTGAAGTTTTCATTGTTTGCATTCCGTCATGTTTGGTGGGGCAGTCAGGGCGTCTAGAGGGCATTGCCCCTCCCATGTCTATGCCTAGATCCGTCCCTGGTCCATGGCTCTAGCGTTAATTACATACAGCACGTGCAGTTCTGTAGTCGTTTAAATAATAAAAAGGATGCTTCTCAAACAGCATTTCGTTGCCGACAATCTCATCTGTGCAAGAACCCTTACATATGGTAATTAAGCATTAAAACACCCGCGGCTAATAGGCCAGTGCGTCCTGTATGTGTACACAATTGATTTTTTCGCTAAATTTGGCCGATGCGGCCTATTTTCAGGTGCGCTTTATAACCCGGAAATTACGGTAATAAATGTAATGGATATAATTGGAGATGTACTAATACACTTTTTACAATTTCCGATCCGGTCCAGATAAAAATACCAAATATCAATACCATAAAATAATATATAAAAGATACAAAAGAAAAAGGATCTCATATGAAATCCACCAACCAGGAATAGCAGAATCTACACTCAAATCTACACTCTACAGTTGGGCAACTCCAAAGTAATGCTTTTCTATACCGATACAGGATTTGCCAATAGCCAGATAAACCACAATGACAAAAAAGGACGATGTGATACTTTTTTCCAATACCGATGCAGTATCGGGACATCCTTATCATATAATGCCACCCTATTTTTGTGTCTGGGGGATTATATCTCCAACCTCGGAACACCTCAGAATCCCCCTGAAGGACGAAGTTACTCTGGAGTAGGAAGCATGGAGCTTTCTGCTAGATCAGGGGTTTTCAACCTTTTTGATCCCAGGACCCACCATTATTAATCTTCTAGTTGTGTAGACTTGGACTAATTCATATAATGAATATTTTAACTCTTGAGAGTGTAAAGATGAAACCAAATGGACCCGTAAGGGTCCATTTGGTTTCATTTTTACGTTCTCAAGAGTTACATCTGGTTAAACAACTTAGCTGGAGACCACCTGGAACCCTCTCAAGGACCACTGGTGGTCCCTGGACCACTGGTTGAAAACGACTGTGCTAGATGGATGGGTGTATGGATGGATGGATGGATGGATGGTGACTGACAATATGATTCAACATAGTCCTTTTGTTTTCATGCCCATCTAATTTTGTTTATCATGGTCCTACTTTCTAAAATGTGTTTTGTCCTTACATGCCTTTTTATGCCTCGTGTAAATTACTCCAGAAAGCATTCATGCACTATATATTACGTCTATAAAAACCAACTCGCCTTGCCTTTTTATAGCCTTTATAGTAGTATATACCTCTAATTTTGATCGTCTTCATGCACTGACGAGTCAAGCCAAGATTCTGATAATCGAAAATGTCACAATACACCCCCTCTCTCACACTCTCCCTATTTTCTCTGTCTTTTTCAGACATGAGCCAATTAATTTAGGCCTTTCCTCACGGCCCCTAATTAACCCCTTCAGGACTGAAATTATGCCTAACACCGATGATTGAGGCCAAGCCTGAAATTACCCAGCCTGCACTGCAGTAATGACAAAATTCATGTCTTCACTGAGGTGTGTGCGCGTGTGTGTGTGTGTGCATGCGTGTGTGTATAAGAGACTTGTATGCAAGTGTGTCCCTTCAAGTTCTTGTGCATGTGTGTGCATGTCTGTCTGCCAAAGACATGGAGTGTGCAGAGTGACATCTCTTGATTACCACTGTCTCTTTGTTTAGGCTACATGCATGCCTTACCCCCCACTCACTCATTAGAATGGGAGAGAAGCACATGACACACGCATGTTATGTGTGCACACGCACGCACGCACACGCACACACACACACACACACACACACACACACACACACAGGCATGTCGTATACATTGTGTGGCACATGTAGTATGTTTCCCTACAAAGCCCTCTCAGGTCTATAGGCCCCACCGAGGGCCTCTTGTCCTTTTGTTCCTGCAGAGGCTTGCCTGACACGCACGCCCACGCCCACGCCCACACACACACACACACGCGCGCACACACGCGCGCGTGCACGCACGCTTCTGATGTTGTAATCAATTTGTGCGGCCAGACGTGGTCTGGACGTGTGTGTTAATTAACGTTCTTGCGGGAGGAAATAATTTAACGGCGATAATGAGCTTGAAGAGGAGCAGTGAGAGGGGTGTGATCTCTGGGATAGCAACTGAGGCCAAAAGAATGGGACGGAGACCCCCATCCCACCACGCCCCACAACACACACACACATGACCACCTGCACCACCACCAACATATGACTTCCAACTGTCTCCCAGACAGACAACATGGGAGGCCCTGAGACTGGATCACAGCCTGGCAGTGACAATACACTGGCAGGACAACGTGGAAGCACACTGGAATGGATTGTAAATGAGTAAATCTGAAATTGCATGTTTGCATTAGGGGTGGGACAATCCGCCCCTATGGTGCCTCGGCAACAGGGGCAGATCCAGGCATGGGCATGGGGGAGCAATGCCCCCCCCCCAAATGCCCAGTCTGCCCCATCAAACATGATGGCATGCAAAACAACCCAAGATATTTCAAATTAAAGTGCTTATATTTAAAAAGATTTGAAACACTACTACTACCTAACTATAGCTGTGTCACCACTAAACCATCACCATTTCTTCATTGAAAACAGAAAACTCTCTGAGTCAGACCTTTAGCTTTGTGCATGCTGCGTGTCTGTTGCAACTTCAACAAGTAATGTTGTGCGGCCCGCCTCATACCATTTTCTCCTGCCCCCCAATTGGGAAACGGTACATCCGACCCTGCTCTGCGACGTTGTGCATAACATCACTTTTAAACACCCATTTCTGAGCAAATGCATGGCTCGGCGGCCAACAGTTCCAACTTCCCAGTACATCCTTGCAGGCAGTATCCTGCCTACCTGATCATGATCATGCTGATTTTACCAGCGTGATACTTTTGCAATGAATTAATGACTCACCTATAATGCTGGCTGCAGCTGTAGAGGTTAATATTTGAACGTACTGTATATTCCAAAGTGTGTGCATTGTAGTAAAAGATGAGCAGCATCCAGCATGGTTTAAATAACATGTTAAATATAATAAACTCTGCAGGCTAAAAGCATCTAACCAACATCCACAACACCACGGCATGTTACAACGTTTACATTCCGTCAATCCCTCCTTCTCCCCGGGATCATTATCTAGTAAGTAAAGTAAACTACAACTAGCTACAACCGTTTCCTGTCCTCTTCAAAATAAGAGCTATACTTGTAATGATAATTATTAAACACTACTTTTATTTATTAAGTGAACTTATAGGATGTGTATATATATTTGTAGAAGTGCCCTGAGGGCTCAGAATGTGTATCTGTTGTAAGTGAGTGCTGTGTGATCGTCCACCAGGTATTTCCGCCCCTGCACACACACAAGAACAGAAGCAAGAGAACACGCACAATGGCCATGCATGCGCACACAGGCAATATTAGACTTCTTTGCATGTTAAAGATCTCTGGACATAAAACTAAGTAAAATGGCAGCAAAATATATTTTTGTGAAAAGTCATGTAAATCCAATCTTTTGAAATGACATCCCAGCCAAAATGTTATTATAAATTTGCATACGTAAAAAAAGTTAAAAAAAAAAAAAAAAGAAAAAAAAAAGAAAAGAAAGAAAAGAAAAGAAAAGTTGAAATGTACTTCACTGAAGTACAAATTTGAGGTATTTATTTTTCCAAATTTACAATACTTTTACTATTGTTCCTTTAACTCCGAGGTCCATTTGGAGACATTTCGCACACACGCTCAGATTGTACCCGAGTACCCACATTGTCACGACAACCTCAGCAGAGTGTCACACACCCTGCTTGTGTGTGTGTGTGTGTGTGTATGTGTATGTGTATGTGTATGTGTATGTGTATGTGTGTGTGTGTGTGTGTGTGTGTGTGTGTGTGTGTGTGTGTGTGTGTGTGTGTGTGTGTGTGCGCACTCATCCTCGTTCATACTCGACACTCATTACCCATCCGTCCATTTTAATGGACGGATGCAACTAATGCAACCGTGTTCCCCCATCATTAAGCACTGTTTCCCAAACAGTGGTCTGGGACCCATTTGTGGGAAACGTACAGACCTTTTCTGTTTTGGTCACGAGTCACAAGTTCACAACCGAAGCAAATGCCACATTTTATACTCTACTAGTACTGCTCTACTAAAGAGATTCCAGAAATACAAAATTATTAGAATTAATTAATTGTAGTCACAAAAGAAACACAGAAATAAACTACCAGCATCAGGCTCCAAGATAAAATTACAAAATGGCAACAGAGCACACCAATAAGTAAAACAAGTATAAGATTTTGCACCTCTCAGAAACGCCCCCCCCCCCCCCCCCACACACACACACACACACACACGTCTGCCCCGGTCACATAGTAATCTTGCTCACAATACAGGTATGTACACACAACTTGAACTGAGGGGCAGAAATTGCAAATTGTGGTGTGGGGTATATAATGTTGCAGATGTGTGTGTGTGTGTGTGTGTGTGTGTGTGTGTGTGTGTGTGTGTGTGTGTGTGTGTGTGTGTGTGTGTGTGTGTGTGTGTGTGTGTGTGTGTGTGTACAGCATGTTGCATACGTGATGCAGAGGACTGCATCCCGGCTTATCTGATGAGTGCCGCTGCGATTCCAAGCCAAGAACAACAAGCCTAGCACATTCTCTGTATTGTTCCTATAGGACTGCAGAGCACAGATAGGATCTCTCAACAGAGAAGAATAGATTATATTTGGTAATGGATATGTGCTGAACTCTCTTACCTGGAAGTCTCTCTGTGGGAGAGCGCGGCTGTATGTGTGATTTCACCGGGGAAAGCCTCTGGACAAAGTTTGTTTGCTCAGAGTTATGCCTGAGGAAGGTCTATTGCCACTGGTTGGTTCCCTAACACATGAGTGGGTTGTTGTTGGCCCACAGCAGACACGTATTCATGCGTGGTATCATTATTTAAAAAAAAAGAACAAAAAAAAAACATGCCCATTTCCGATCTGGAAATTTGGCTCTAAAATACAAGCTCAACATTGATGAATGCTGGCAGTCACGGGCGGATCTAGGCATGGGCATGGGGGGGCAATGCCCCCCTAAATCCCCAGTCTGCCCCCCCCAAACACGATGCCATGCAAGACGTAGGGTGACCAGATCCCAACTCACCAGATGTGGGACAAACAGTGTGTTTGTGTGGGACAATGTGGGACACATGCGGGGTTGTGTTGGACTGTCGCACAAATGAACAAATAGTACCCAATTTAGGTGTTTCTGCTCTTCCCTTAACATACCACCACTATAGTTTGTCATCTGTTTCATCCACTAATAAGAGGCACTTAACAGAAATGTTTTTAAATTAACCATTTAGTGGACATTTACCTACAAACTATACACCTGGACAATATAACTGAACCAGGGCCAAAGTAACCAATAACAAACTAATAAAGAAATGTTATCAATGTATCTTCCTCCTAACAAAGACAACGACTGCAAGTCTGAAATTGTAGAGGCACACAATGAATGAAATAAATCACCAGAAACATAAATAAAAGTTTGGTTAGCATTGGAGCCATCAAATTGTAAATGTGTCTGTCATAGCAGCATAAACAGGCTATGCACTTTTAGGTTTTGTCCATCACAAACCATGAAACCAAATGGACCCTTACGGGTCCATTCTGGTTTCATTTTATGCTCTCAAAGAGTTACAAATATACAAGGGTCCATTTAGCCTGGTCTAGCCCTCAATGATTTTGGCCTTGGGGGGCGGGGGTGTCGTGGGATCCACACGGCGGAAGTGCTGCGCTTTGATTTGATCTCACTAACGTGTCGTCATCTCCGGCCCCTCCCACGCCCGTCCACTGCTGTTCTACGTCACATTATTTAGAGCGACGCCCACCCCGGAAGGTTCACTCCCACTTGAAGGCCACTTTCCAACGTGCGTTAGTCCAGGCTTTCCGTTTTCGCGCAAGGCGAACGAAAATGAAAGCCTGGGTGTCGAGGCTAGGGTCCATTTGGTCGCCAATGGTCCTTTCTAGGAAGGAAGGAGGACTCTATCATAGGAGGAAAAATGGTGAAAAACAAGGGTTTTATCTCTGGCGCCTGTCAACCAATTTCACCCCCACTCACCAGCACTTTCACTAATTTTGGCGCTAGGGGGGTCTGGAAAAAAGCTAATTATAGCGACAAATGCGTCAAGTTGGCAACACTGGTGAACAAAGGATAGTTTAGCTCCCGTTACCTTGTCTGTGTTCGAATCTTGTTTTGGTCGAGCAAGACGTTGCTTGTGAGTCTCACATTGTATTCACCCCCTGTGTCACTGCAGACATCACAGTAAACTCTGTCAGAATCGCATTTCGCTGGTTTCACCCAGGAATACATGGCCTCCCAGTCCTTATTACTATATTTCCTTTTTTAGTTTTGTTCGGCTCCTCCTTGTTTCTTTTCTTCCATGTATTCATTCATTGCAACGCACGTAGTGGGGTTTCGTCTCCATGTTAAATGTGGATGTCATTTACAACTCTTGTAAAAGTTTCACTTTCAGTCCTAATTTGTTGGTGAGGGTCTATAGAACCATTTTGGTTCGAGTGGCCCGCACACAAATTAAATATTTGGCCTGTAGGGGGCGTAACAAGGTGCCAACCCTACCAAAACATGTAAACTGTTGTAACTTTTGATCAAATTGTCCAATCTGTACATATGGGATATCTATGGATTCACAATCAGGAGTAGCATTTGCTACCTAAACCTAATTACACATAAAATATATTTTTTCATCCATTATTGGTGTATATCGACAAAAATAGCAAGCAAAACAAGCTAAAATTAGCTAAAACCAAAGTGAGTTTCCATCTCCATGTTAAATTTAGTTGTCGTTTACAACTTTAAAAGTTTAACTTTCAATACTAAATTGGTGAGGTAACCATTTTGGTTAGAGTGGCTAGCACGCAGATAAAGATTATTGGGGGGGGCTTCCAAAATATGATATAAGACTGTCGTAACATATCCAATCTGAACATATGACATATTCACATTCAGAAGTAGTATTTAGTAATTTAGACCATATTACCCAGCCCCCCCCCCCCCCTCCCCACCCCCCTTGTGTGTATCCACAAGAATAGCACGTAGTCCAGCCTCTATGTGCAGTATTTTGATGATAACAGCATGAATTTTGGAACACAGTTGGAGCATGTCATTAGGAGCATTGTTGGCTATGGCACCATCACAGATTTGTCCCTTGGTAATCCTGACAGCTATTTTCTAAAATATTAATTCTAGTAAATAGTCCCACATTGTCAATGATGAGGAATTCATTGGTACTATTTACATTTGTCCTGTGACCATGGTAGATATTTCTCATAATGGCCACCACCTGCTGATATTTTAACAGTAATTAAAATTATCTGATCCTGATTCTGGTAACTAATCCTACGTTTTCAAGGACAAGGTCTAAAGGATGACGTGGGGTGAGGGCTTCCAGCCAGAGTTTCTCCTCACTTCTTATGGCCTCAGTGTTCTGGGGCTATGTCAACTATGTCAATGCCATTGTCTTTGCTGAAGGTTTCTTTCCAAGTCTCTAGCTCAGCCCTGCAAGGTCCAACCCAGACTTGTGCAGATGGCTGCTGGCTCATCTGGAGGCCCGGTTTGTGTGATTAGGTGGGGTTGACTGCCGCAATCAGGATTAGGGGCTTGACCCTTTCAAACTGTGGCAGTCTAGCCAAGTGTCTGCATTTGTTTTGGAGGCTATATACAGGAGACAGTTTCTCACCTGCACCAGGTATCATGAGGTGAAGGCTCCTTCAATTGACATTGTCTTCATGGGGAGAAGCATTATGCATTCCGAACCATCTTCAAGAAGGACATGAGAGTCGAAAAGAATGGTCACCACGGTGCAATATAACTACTTTGAGTATGACTATTTTCCTGTCAACTAGCTTGTGTGTGAAGGTACAGCACTTCAGCAGGGGTTTTCACCAGACAGCTTTTACTGTATGGATCTGGATGGGATCTGGCTAGAAGTACACAGACTGGTGTTGCATCTGGGTGGGGATCTGGCTAGAAGTACACAGACTGGTGTAGGTTCTGGGTGGGGATCTGGCTAGAATTACACAGACTGGTGTTGGATCTGGATGGGGATCTGGCTAGAAGTACACAGACTGGTGTTGCATCTGGGTGGGGATCTGGTTAGAAGTACACAGACTGGTGTTGGATCTGGGTGGGGATCTGGCTAGAAGTACACAGACTGGTGTTGGATCTGGATGGGGATCTGGCTAGAAGTACACAGACTGGTGTTGGATCTGGATGGGGATCTGGCTAGAAGTACACAGACTGGTGTTGGATCTGGATGGGGATCTGGCTAGAAGTACACAGACTGGCGTTGGATCTGGATGGGGATCTGGCTAGAAGTACACAGACTGGTGTTGGATCTGGATGGGGATCTGGCTAGAAGTACACAGACTGATGTTGGATCTGGATGGGGATCTGGCTAGAAGTACACAGACTGATGTTGGATCTGGGTGGGGATCTGGCTAGAAGTATACAGACTGGTGTTGGATCTGGGTGGGAATCTGGCTAGAAGTACACAGACTGGTGTTGGATCTGGATGGGGATCTGGCTAGAAGTACACAGACTGGTGTTGGATCTGGATGGGGATCTGGCTAGAAGTATACAGACTGGTGTTGGATCTGGGTGGGGATCTGGCTAGAAGTACACAGACTGGTGTTGGATCTGGATGGGGATCTGGTTAGAAGTATACAGACTGGTGTTGGATCTGGGTGGGGATCTGGCTAGAAGTACACAGACTGGTGTTGGATCTGGGTGGGGATCTGGCTAGAAGTACACTGGTGTTGGATCTGGATGGGGATCTGGTTAGAAGTACACAGACTGGTGTTCTGACCTCACTGGGTACTGGTCAATCGGGTAGAGCTGGTTTGAGTTGGAGTGAGTACTAAGAACATGCAGGGTTCGACAATATAATTGGCCCGCTGGCCCCCCGATGGTTTCAAAACCCCTTCGGACCACCAAATGGCGTCACTCACTGGCCCGGTGGGCCAGTAGAGAAATACCTCTTAAAAATAAATTAATAATAAATACAATTTTAATTCACAAGCAGTGTTTCCCCAGCGCTTTCTTATCAAGGCGCCCGCCTTGACCAAATCCCTCCCCGCCTTTGCTACGTTTGATGAACCTGTAGATCAGTTATATTTCGCATGCGACGCTGCCTCGGCTCGCTAACACTGTTCCGCACTGCCAGTCTACTCTACACTCTACAGGTACGTGCACACACACAGATTAAAAAGGGGCCTGTAGCCCCAGCTCTTTCGCATGTCTAAAACACAGAAGTGCCCTCATACGGGAGGTTGCCCCTGCCCCCTTATGTACCACGCTGTCTACACGGACCACAAGCGACCGGCTGCCACATTCGCCCGGCCCATCTCTCTCTCTCTCTCTAACCCGATAGTAACTTCTCCACCCACCGCGACACGCTCGATCTTCCCCTAAGTGTTGCGACGTTCTTCGCCACCAACATGGACTATAACGATATAATCCACCATGACTATAACAGCGCTGACTCTCGCATAGACACGAGTGAGACATACAACGAATCGCCAATCCCTCATGCAGCCCGCATTTCCTCAGTGGTAACTGCAGCGCAGCTACTCACGAAAAAAAAAAAAAACATAGCGTCGATTATCTGCTGTGCTTGCAATGTATGTGTCATTTACATACTGTGCATTTCGTGCCTCGCTAAAAGCTCCCAGACTGACAGACTGACTGTCCAGCTCATTATAGGATACTAATGAGATGGGCTTGCTATGTAAATGCGCACCACTCGCAGCCAACGCATAGTGGTAACTTGTGTCTTTTCTGTTAGTGCTGCGGACAGGCTAACTAGCCAGAGACTACCGACAAACCGCGCGTGTGTGTGTGTGTGTGTGTGTGTGTGTGTGTGTGTGTGTGTGTGTGTGTGTGTGTGTGTGTGTGTGTGTGTGTGTGTGTGTCGTTAGAAGGGTGACCAGAACTGGGACAGTCCCAGGGTGACCAGGTGTCCCTCTTTGCATGGGACAGTCATTTCAAAAACTTTTCAGTCATCCCACAAATTGAGACCCTGTCCCACATTGTGACTGAGAGATTGAATCGAAAGTGGTCTTTTTTTTTTGCAAACTATGGGGATCGATTACCTGGGCCAGTGGTTACAGTTGTGGGGCCAGTGATTCTTAAAAGGCACTGGCCCAAAGGGCCAGTGGCAAATTTCCCTTATTGTCTATCCCTGATATGTCAGCTGATTTCATGGGCTCACTTGATTTTCACATATAGGGTAGAAGACATGGATTTACTGCCTACATCAATATTACACATTTTGATGATTTGACTATTATCTAGCATTTTATAAAAAATCATAATCCTTGAAAACGTTTTGTCATCAGAATCAAGATTGTATGTTGTATGAGCTGAATTGGTAAAATAACAGCAGATGATGGCCACCATAGCTGTCATCACAGACCCATAGCCAAAACAATTCCTTATGGCAGGCTTTAACTTTGTGCCAAATGTCATGCTTTCATTGAAAAGTGCACAATTTTCACACAGAGGCTGGGCTATAAGTGGGTATGCCTAACTTTAATCCCCCCAATACTGTATTGTTTCTATTTATTTACAATTTATACCATTACTCATTCATGATAGGTAGGCACTAACTTCATCCTTCTAGGTTCAACAGAATTTAAATTAGGTGCCATTTGAAGTAATTTGATGTACATGGGCGTCCATTTTTTCCATATCATATTCCAAACATTAATATTTGAAATCCAGTTAATTCCTGGGTTAGTATTGACTAGATATAGCAAAAGAAAACAAAGAAAAAACAGCAATTGTGAGAAAATAAAGACTTTTAAGAAAAACAAAAATCCGATTTTGGTCAATTTTGAAATTAGGCAAAAAAATGCATATTTTTTTCATCTACAGATGGGCCACTCGAACTAAAATTGTTCTATAGGTCATCATCTACAAATTAGAAGCGAAAGTCAAACTTTTACAAGAGTTGTAAATGACGGTGTGTCGTGGGACCCCACTAACGCAGCTAAAACGTTGTGAGACACAACGCATTGATTTCCCAACACGGAGCTGCTGGTTGCAGTGCATTAGATTGACTCAGGCAAACTTCCATTATCTTCTTAATCATTTTGTTTAGTTATTACTTTACAATACTTTAAAAAGTTGTTTAAATACTTGTCGGAAATATATGGCGTATTTGAAATAGTTCTGCTTATTTTCACCGCCCTCGTTGTTGGGGAAAAAAAAGTATTCAAACTCCAGTTTGTCCCTATACAGGCCATTCAAACTCGGACACCTCAATGTTGCGCCGCTTCTACCGAGAATACAGACAGTGTTACCCAAACTCCGTTCACTTCATGGGGTCAGTCCGATGGCGGCTGTTCTACATAGACTTCTATGGGAACAGGGACAGCAAATAAAACCGTCTCTCTCACACAAACACACACACGGCAGGCCCCTTTCCCATTTGGAGAAGCTTCGCTGCTCACACGCAGGCTGCCACGGATCAGTGTTGACACACTATTTTGCGAATTTGCGCACATTATGAAAACTACAGCTTGTCAATCAAAATGCGGGACAAAGTCTCAATCGGCGGGACGCCTTAAAAGACAGTGAAATGCGGGACAATCCCGCACAAATCGGGACATCTGGTCACGCTAGCAAAACGATGCCATGCAAAACAAAACTTTTCAAATTAAAGTGCTTATATTTAAAATGATTTGAAACACTACTACTGCTACTAGCTAACTACAGCTGTGTCACCACTAAACCAACAGCATTTCATCATTGAAAACAGAAAACTCTCTGAGGCAGACCTTTAGCTTTATGCATACTGCGTGTCTGTTGCAACTTCAACAACTGATGTTATCATTGATGCTTTACTTACCGAATAATATTTTCCTGTAACCGAAAATGGTATGGGTGCGACTTCATCGCCCGTGGCGCGAAGCGACACGGGCGATGAAGCTGCACCCATACCATTTTCTCTTGCCCCTCCAACATGTTCTCCTGCCCCCCCAAATGAGACACGTTACATCCGCCCCTGCTGGCGATATCAAACTACTTTCATTCTAAAGTAGTATTAAAAATAGCTTGTAGATCTGCTATATTCACTAGTTTGGGTTCCGAATCCCCAGAGACATCAGATTCTTCATTTGGCTCACACCCACAGGCTGAAGCACACGGCTTTGGGCCTCACTAATGCCTACAGTTTCCAAGCAGCAGAACATCACATATTTACCATGCCATGTAACACGATACAGTATCAATGCTACACTTGGAATTGAATTGAAAATTGTCAAAAGATACAGCAGCTAGAGAATGTGACAGCAAATATTTGGGTTACACTATGCAAACGAAGAATGATACATGTTATGATCATTTGATTTTAAACAGGCTGTTATCATGATAGGAATTTGGTATCAATGATTGATTGATTGATTGATTGATTGATTGATTGATTGACTCATTGATTGATTGATTGATTGACTCATTCATTCATTGACTCACAGTGTTGGGCATAGGTGACTGGATTACTGCCCAGTGTCCATATAACTAATCACAAGTTACAAACTACTTTCTTTGCATTATCACGGCCCATATTAATCAACTAAGAATGATGTATATCGTACTACTACGGACAACATCCCCTGCAGTTCTCTCTATGTTAATCAAGATTCACCACACTCGCCAGCCTATACATTAGTAGTAGTAGACTACTACTAGTAGTCGACAGAAAGTCAAGTGCCCAGACTAGACAGAGTATAGAGTACAATTTGCGCTTTCCATGCGCTTGGAGTTCCAACTGCAGCCTGCAGGCATGATGCCATCTCCACGGCGCGCACCGTGGCGCACGAGAACACACAGATATTATGAAATAGAAAGCATGTCAGTGAGAGTACAGACTCCAACCTGCCAGAGGCGCACATGCCCTCTCCACAACTTCAACAACAGCAACTCGTGGGTCCACACCAGACTAGTGGACCCCCAGTAATAGTAGAAAGTTTTAAAGAGGCGCGGCGGCCATCCGTGCATGCAGTGACAGTGACAGTGGTTTTCAACCAGTGGTCCTTGAGAGGGTTCCAGGTGGTCCCCAGGCTAAATGACGGAAAGTTGGTTAACTAGATGTAACTCTTTGAGTGCGTAAACATGACACCAAATGGACCCTTGCGGGTCCATTTGGTTTCATGTTTACACTCTCAAGAGTTAAAATATTCATCATGTGAGTAAGAAGTCTACACACAATCAGAGAATGTAGAAGATGAAGGGCCATTTCGTATGGTCTGTATATTTGCCTGTCTTGTTTCCCAAATCCAGCCTGGTATTGTGGACAAAAGCAAAATACATTTTTAGTTTTGGTCCGTGGCTCAAATTGTGAATGAATAGTGGGCACATGGGATCGAAAAGGTTGAAAACCACTGCTGTAGAATGAGAAGCGTGATATTGTGAGGAAGGAGACAGCTGTTGCTGATGATGATACTAAACGTGAAACTTAATACAATGAATTAACTAGTACTCACCAAACGAGCAGTCACGGAGGATACACTTTGTTTAACGTAATTCCAAACAGCAAGAGTTTGATGAACTTTGGCTAAAGCTCGCTGTGTTTATTCCATCCATGTTTTTCATGGAGCTTGTTTACATCCTGTGGCCTACAGTAGCTGCTGACTGTCATGGCTGCTGGTTACCCAACACACTTCCTCTTCAAAATAAAAGCAACGTGTAAACACTACCTTTATTTCAGTTAGCCTAGGCTATGGCCAATATTTAGTCATAGTGTGTCACATACAAAACGGTCCGTGTAACAACATATTCCTGTAAATCAAACCCTTACAGGACAATGAGGACAGTAATAGTTCATTTTTTTATTAAGTTGTTGAAATACAGTACTTGTCATTAATATGGTGGTTGCTGCACTGGGGCATTAAAAGTATATTAAAGGGATGGTTCAGAGTTTTGGAACCTGAGTTGTATGAAATTAAATGCAACTAATGTAGTGGTGTCAATGGTATTAATTGATGTCCAGAGTCCCGTGGTGGAAGTTCTGCTCTGGTTTTTAATATGAAGTAGTTCTGTGGAGGTCACTGGGGCCACACAGTAAAAGTAAATGAATCCAAACATATTGTTGAATCAATTCTAAAATATTGGCACGTCCTTCATTCATTTTTGACCCACCATCATTTTTTACCCCTACAAAATTACATATTTCATATTTCACCAAAACCAGAGCAGAACTCCTATCGCGGGACTATGGACATCAATTAATACAGTTGAGATCACTATATTAATGGCAACTATTTCATAGGCCTACAGTTAAAAAAAAACACCAAACTAACATCATTTGTATTGATGACCTATTAAAAAAAAACTCTAGTTCATGTCTGCCCTTCTATGAACTATGTTTTTTGTCACGACACGATGATGATATGCATATCATGGTATGATATGCAATGTGATTGGTTGTCGGACCCCCTGTTGTGTGTGTGTGTGTGTATATATATAGCATATATAGTACGTTGGCCATATTTGAAGTATGCTTGAAGAAGGCCGTAAGGCCGAAACGCTGAATAAATACTCTTGAAGCAGTAAGTGGTGGTCTGCGGGTCTCCTCCCTCCCTTCTATTGTCACAACACCGAAATATAGCTCCATGTAATAGAACGGTCACAAATGAACAAAGGTTGCTCTAATTTTCAGAAATACAAACAACAGTTATCTGAATCTCAGTTTTATAATCTTTATTTGCGCAACAAAATACAAACTAGAAAAGTGTGCTTCATCATTGCCAGGCCAGGTTGCCTAACCAGGGTGTCGAGGCACCATGAGTACAGTTTAAGACATTAGGGGAGACAGATGTTTTTTGGGGCTAATGGGAGTGTGCGTTCAAGTTTCACACCAGTCTGACAGTACGTACGTTCATGATTTGTGCAAAATGGACCGCTCCCACAACCTTTGATATAGCTAATCGGAATCGAATCTGAACACATACTGACATATGGAATACTTTTTTGTACATCTTGATCACATGACAGCAAACATAAGCTGTAATAATTTGGGTGATTTTTGTGAAAAAGGTAAAATATATATGTGTAGTAGCAAAAAAACAAACTTTCACACCAATCCACTTGTCCAGTCGTGTTTTTTTTTTTTACAAACTCCATACTGTACATAAATTAGTAGCACTGTGAAAACAATAGGGACTTTAAGCATATGATGGCGATGTCGTCCACTACGGCAACAGGAAGTCGATCAGTGCTCTACAGATAAACCTGCTTGCTTTCACAGCCGTACTACTACGGCATAACCTACACTTTACAGTGTCTACAATGTCTTTTTGACACACTGCATAGTGTCACCATGGTAACCTGTGGCGGTTGTGTATGACTGTTTGCTTAACGATTTTGAAAGCAAGGGCCATTGTGTCATAGCCCCCCTATTTCCGTCAAGTGGAGCTCTCATGAAAATACGGCAGCTTAAACTATCTATTGTTACGGTTGAAACTACCCAGATAATAGTCTAATCCCAGCTAGCTATAGGCTCATTGGACAGTGTTTCAATATGTAAGCTTTGTTCTTGTTGCCTTTTGACTTTTTCTTTTCATCTTTTTGCCTTTACACAGATAACATCTGTCACGACTTACATGACACAGAACAGACATAAACACGAGGATATATTAAAGTAAATACTAAAAAATACTGATCAGAGCTGATGGCCCTCCCACCTGGATTGTAACAGAAATGAAGCCCATCACACATCTTCATGGGTATATGTATCTCTATGTGTTCTCCTTTTTTCGTACAGTATAGTGTACTGTATTAAACTTACACAGACAAACCCATGCATCAGAGAATGAAAGCGGGGTGAGGATGGCTCATTGCTGAACGGGAAGGGGAAAGGCAACGGAAATAGTCGGTGATAGAAATCGCCCATCCCTCAAAGATGGCGGCTGGCATGGGGTCAGGAGAAGGGGGTATTTCGCCTTGGCCTCCAAGGGTCCCGGTCACGACCTCCCATGGTGAAAAAACGAGCACCCCCCACCACCTCCACCGCTCCCATTCCGTTTTTCTCACTTGTACTGTAACACATTAAAAGTGTGTGTGTGTGTGTGTGTACGTGTGTGTACGTGTGTGACTCCCTCTCTCTACAAGAGTGAGCAGGATTCTATTTGTCGTGGTGAAGTGGGTGAGCTGTGTTTGTAGCGTTTAGAGGAAATTACCCCGGCGCACGTTCCCTTGGCCAGAGTAGATAGCGGGTCGCCTCTCCTCTCCTCTCCAGGCTGCATGGCATATTGATTTCTTGTTGTGAGGAGTGCTGTTCAAGCTCCATTTAAGATTTCCATCCAGCCCGCAGCCCTGAGCATGCCAGCCAGCCGTAAATTAGGGAAATTGCACATTCATCACGCGCGTTATTTTAAGATACTTTAAGAAACGTGCAAGCCCGGGAAGATCTATGACGGTGCCTTGCAAGTCACCACAACATGCATATCATCTGTGTCTGTCTCTGTCCTTCTGTCTCTCTCTCTCTTTCTCTCTCCCTCTCTCGTATCACCTATATATACGAATGCATTTAATAGAAAGTGAGACAGTGAGAAAAGGAGAGGAGACATGTTTTTTAAGGGCTTTATAGGTTAATTTCCGTCACCGCTAAACCCCTTATCCCTAAACTTCTTTGCCTTTTTTAATATTTTGAAAAACATTCTTGATTGGTTCAACTAGCCGATCTATATTGACATGTTGTGAGCTTGTATACTGTCCATTTTAACTTTTCAAAATGTTCTTCAAAATAGGCAAATAATGAAGGATAAGGGGTTTAGTGTGCGATGAAAATGGAGCCTGAGAGTGTGTGTGAGGAGGAGGAGAGAGAGAAAGAGAGAGAGAGAGAGAGATTTAAACCCAAGCAGCATAGACCATGATCAATGCTCTAACATGTTAACCTTGGCCTGCTTAGCGGTAAGTATACCTTTGTGTCTCCGGTGCTTTATATGTTAAATGTAAATCCATGTAGGATTCTCCTAGCTGCTGCACGTTATGTTTCAGTCAAATTAATTACCTTCCATGGGCGTTAGCCGTCTTGTGATTTCACATGTACCATAATGCCTCGCGGCACTCCATCATGGCTCTGGCTGCTTCTGCAGTAGGTTAAACACAGCAACATGATCAGTTTTCATTTAAAGGAGCTATATTTGGGTAACAAGATGTGCATGTGCACACACTCTGTGTGGGGAGTTCAACAGGCCAACTAGGCCTCTCTCATCGAAGGAAGAAACTAGGGTTTTGCAGGGACTCACTGGGGACAGGGAGGAACGCCTTATATAAAATATATATAAAAAATACTTTTACTCTTTTATTTATGTAAAAAATGCTAATTTTTAGATGCCCATTAGCCCGGTGCATGCCATATATACAGATAGGCTTGGCCTGTGTGTTCGAGTCCCGTTCATGCCTGACCTTTGCTGCATGTCTCTCCCGCTCAAACTGTATTTTTATGGCTTAAATCAAATAAGTCTTAACATTCCTGGCTGCATGATAGAGATGCAAATGAAAAATGAAATCCATTTTAAAAATATTTTAAAATAAATGTTATTTTACGTGAGCGTAAACTGACAGTGGGCGACTTCTTGTGAGTAACGCTCGATTTTGTACACTTTCTTGTGTGTGCGTGCATGTGTGCGTGTGCGTGCATGCGTGTGACAGACACACAAAGGCACAGCGAGACAACAACAGCAACAGCGAAGGAGCACATAAACAGGCACAAGGTGCCGTCTTTGTAGGCGAAGTGTTGTGCTTGTTCCCTGGGCTTTATTTGTGTTATGCACCGTGATTCCATTGTGCCGCGTGGATCCAGCCGGCGTGCAGACCCACCTCTGCCCCCCCCCCCCCCCTCCCTTTCCCACCTTCCTTGAGATAAAGCTATCTGGATCTGCGCCGCTCCTTCTTCTCCTACACATAAAGGATGCTGTTTGCAGAGCAGCTTACAGGCTATAGCGTCGGTGAAGCTTCTTCCTGCTGTGTTTGTTCCTGCATGGGGGATTGTGACGGTCGCATTGTGCTGGCGACAATGAGGTGGCGGAGTGTGGTGCATGGCGTGTACACGAAAACACAACACAACCAGCAACTCTATTGAGATGTTACTGTCCGTCCACCGTCCCAGGACTGGCACATAGAAGGGTCCAGGGACCTTAAAGGAGAATTCCACCCTTTTTCAATTTTTCTTTTCTGAGAGCGTACAAATGCAACCAAATGAACCCGTTAGGGTTCATTTGGTTGCATTTGTACGCTCTCAGAAAAAAAGAAGCGTCTAAAGAAATCCATTAACATGGTGAAAATACATCTTGATGATGCCATCAAGATGTTTCACCATGTTAGTGGCTTTCTTCAGACCTTCATATCTTGGGAACACAGAATGGGGGGACGTTTTTATCATGTACACACAACACCTTGAAGGTACATCATGACATAGTAAAATATTGAAAATTGGTGGAGTTCCCCTTTTAAAAACATCTAGAGAGGTAGAGTGAGCACGTCCATGCTGTGGGTTGGAATAGACCTTTCTGTAAGCCCTGCCTCCTCCCCAGTGTCTAACCATGGGTTGGATACTTCCCAGCCGGGCTTGTTCATTCCTATGTAAATGTATTGGACATTAAACGTTAAATACGGGCTCATTTTCGGAACAAGCCCTTCAAAATCTTTTTCAATTCCGCCAACAAGGCCTGCTGTATGCAGTGGAAAAATAAATGTGTGTAGGTATAAACATTTCTTGTGTGATCATCTAGGAAAACTATATTCGTGGAGAGGTTTGTCTATCGCATGTCTGTGATTGGACCATAGCAATTTGCTATTGGGAACTTTGCAGGCCCAAAAGAAGACGAAAACCTGTTCCAGTGGACGTAATAGAGTTCTGAAATGTGGTCTTAATACTTTTGCAATGATCATTTTCATCCTGGCTGTTTCTCAATGAATGCTTTTACATTAATAATGCTTACTGTTTGATCTGTATTAATAAACCCATAAGAAATGAGTGAGGTCGCCTGCACCCATGTGCATGGGTGAATACAGACCACTGGCGCTTTGGCATATTGGATTCAGTTCAACATTATGCACTGAATTATATACTGGCCATAATGGACTGTGTCTTAAGTCTACAGGGTTAGATGAGGTCAGAACAACATCTGGAATGCCAGAACAGGTCAGCTCCATGTGGTGATCCAAGCGTTTGATGTCAGAGGTACAGTAGAGTTGCTGGCCCAGCTCCATATATGCAGATCGAGGTGATGATGATCCGGTCTTCTCCATGTATGGCTATCCAGGGTTAGTTGAGGTCAGTGTCATGATCCTCATATATGGAGATGTCCATATATGGTGTCATGACTGAAATGCAACCTATCCACTCACAGTAGATCGTAGTAATACAACATAAATCTAAATCAGGGGTTTTCAACCTTTTTCATCCCAGGGACCACCATTTATTCAGGATTTGAGCCACGGACCACCACTTGAGGACATTTTAGCCCCACAGAACCCAAAACTTCCAAGCTAGATTTGGGAAACAAAACCGTCAAACATACAGATCATGACCATTAATGACGACTCTTTTAGTTGTGTAGACTTGGGCTAATTAATTAAGATGATGAATATTTTAACTCTTGAGTTCTCAAGAGTTACATCTGGTTAAACAACTTAGCTGGGTACCACCTGGAACCCTCTCAAGGACCACTGGTGGTCCCCAGACCACCGGTTGAAAACCACTGATCTAAATGACCAGACAATATATAGGCGTATAGTAGTAGAGCCATCATGTTGTTTGTGCTGACTCCAAATTAACCAGTAGGCTATGCCTTCTTTTTTTTCCGTTGTGTTGTTGCATGTATGCATGCATCTGTCATATACAGTAGACTCATAGCGTGGATGTGTAAGTAGGTGTGTACATTGCATTTGTGCATGCAGCAAGGCAAGCATGTTGTATGTACTGTATATGTGCGGTGGAAAGCATAATATCTGTGCGTGTGTATGTGTGCATACATGGCGTTTCTCTGGGGGAGGGGCTCATTGTCTCCTGTGTGTGAGTTGTGAACCTTAATAAGCCCCCAGCTCTCCTCTGCGGGTGGATGCGAGGGCAGAGACACACAGAGACACAGAGAGAGAGAGAGAGAGAGAGAGAGAGAGAGAGAGAGAGAGAGAGGGAAATGGCTTTCTCTCACTTCAATTTCACGCATATTTTCTTTGCAGCTAATGAGAGCTTTAAATATGGTGCCAGACTTCAGGCGCCTCTGTTGAAGGCTGACATTTTCACACACAGCGCCACCTTGTCATTGCGGATGAAGTCCCTCTAGCTCTACCTGGCTGTGTGTGTGTGTGCGTGTGAGTGTGTATGTGTGCGCGTGTGTGTCTATGTGCGTCTGTGCGTGTGTGTACATTTGATGTGACAATACGTTCTCTTCCCGAATATCAGTCTGTAAGAATTTGCATTTGTGTGCGTTAATTTTGGTGTGTGTGTGTGTGTGTGTGTGTGTGTGTGTGTGTGTGTGTGTGTGTGTGTGTGTGTGTGTGTGTGTGTGTGTGTGTGCGCGTGTGTACAGAAACAAACAGTTGTGTCGCTATACTCTCTCTTTTCACTCTTGTTTGTATAAGATGCAATTGTGTCCGACGTATATGTGCAAGTAGTATGTTTCTGAATGTATCCCAGTCATATAGGCCTATATCTAATATGCAAAAAGGATGACAGAATGGCACTCTTGGTAAAAAGTAAAAAGCCTTTAATAAAGTGCCTATAATGCATTGCAAGATTAACATATAATAATATGCATTTTATTTAATTTTCATTTAATCTCGCAATGCATTAGTCACCTTATCAAAGGCTTTTAGCCTTTAGTTCCTGCGTCTCAATCGTTTTTGCCTCAATGCTGTCACACTTAATGCAAATATTACAACGTACTTTTCCTTTAAAAAATTTTTTTTAAATAATCCTCCCCTCTATAGAGTGTGCTGACCATATAAGGAGTTCCATATAAGGCTTCCTCCAATCAGGATCGAGCGAGGCAAGCCTTGGTGCATATGCTGTTGGCCTGTTTGTTTGTTCCCCCAGTGTAGAGCGTGTGCATGTGCATACCGTGTTACCTGGGGTGGACCGCTTCTTTCCCCAAATCACTCAATGTTCCTTACAGTGGTTTTCAACCAGTGGTCCGGGGACCACCAGTGGTCCTTGAGAGAGTTCCAGGTGGTCCTCAGCTAAATGATGTATTGTTGGTTAACCAGACGTAACTCTTTGAGAGTGTAAAAATGAAACCAAATGGACCCTTGTCCATTAATAATTCTGTTTCATCAACTGAATTATCCCAAGTCTACACAATTGGAGAATGTTGAGAATTGTCATTTATGATTGATATATCGTTTGACTGTTTTGTTTCCAAAATCCAGCCAGGTATTGTGGGGAAAAAAAGAAAAGAAATCTTTAGTGTTGGGTCCGTGGGCCTAAAATGTCGTCAAATGTTGGACCGTGGCTCAAAAGCTGAATAAATACTGCATGGGCCCTAGTATGAAAATGGTTGAAAACCACTGCTTTAGGATATTAAGATGTTTGTTAATGTTTGGTCCAGTTTGCCCGTACTGACAGATTATCATAGTTTGACAGGAAAGAGGGATCGGGATTCAAACCTGCAACACGCTGTTTGGCTGGATTACCTGCCTATAGGTGCCACACAGACGTGCTCCTTCCTCTCTATTATTGTCATACATCAGGAGTGGGCAATTATTTTTCCCAAGGGGCCAAATTAGATACATAAAATATTGTGGAGGGTCAAGGCTAAAGGCTGAGATTAAGTCTGCGTAATATTAATTTAATTTCAAGATGAAAGTAAAAGTAAGACCAACCATTTTGACACCAGGGCCCTCTATTTATTTGCGTCTGTCCACAATACCAGGCTGGATTTCACAAACAAAACAGGCAAACATAGACCAAAAATGACCATTAATCTTATACATTCTCTAGTTGTGTAGAGACTTTGGGCTAATTCAGATTCTAGTTAACCATGCTTTCCATATTTAACTGGAACCCTCATAAGGACCACTGGTGGTCCCCGGACCATTGGTTTAAAACCATGGTACCGGGCCACATGCCCAGGTATTTCATACATCTACTGTATATACTGTACATTATTTTTTCCTCCAGGTAAACGCTGCGAGACGTGACTCGATCTACAGTAGCCTATATGAAATGGCCTGTTTTAAATAATCACGACACAGAGAGAGAAATCTGTTTCTGCCGACACGTTAGTTTAGCTTTGCCTTTCTACTTCCTTCACCCACATCGCGGTGCCACATACGTCTCATATCGTTGAATTGACTCTGATGAATGCTTATTTAATCCCAGCTGCAGTCAGGAGGAAAAAACAATGGAATAAACACTTGAAAGGAGCCGCTCGTCACATCGGCGTTGTTGTCATCTCCCATGAAGCCTAAACAAATATGTCTGCCAACTTTGGTACCTTGTGGAGAGTATACTCACAAAATGGACGTCAGAGGTAATTATAAAGCAAGGGATGGTGGGGTTGGGGGGGGGGGGGGGCTGCAGGACAAGTAATGCCAGGTTTTATGCTGCAGGGTGAGAGAGAGAGAGAGAGAGAGAGAGAGAGAGAGAGAGAGAGAGAGAGAGAGAGAGAGAGAGAGAGAGAGAGAGGTTGAATAAGTTGGAGATAATCGTTTAGAATACAACTCTGTGTGTGTGTGTGTGTGTGTGTGTGTGTGTGTGTGTGTGTGTGTGTGTGTGTGTGTGTGTGTGTGCGCGCGCGCACGCGCATATGTGTTGGGGGCGCGTGTGTCTCAGCCTCAAGCCACCGGGACAGAAAACACAGCCTACTGGTAAATCCCACACAATGATAGTGTCTGGTTCTATGTATGACTGTGTGTGTGTGTGTGTGTGTGTGTGTGTGTGTGTGTGTGTGTGTGTGTGTGTGTGTGTGTGTGTGTGTGTGTGTGCGTGTGTACCTGCCTGTACGCGTGCGTGTGTGTTTGTCTCCCACACAACCTTGCGACTGCTCACTGTAAACTAGACAGACGCTGACACACTCCCAGACTAATGCGCTCATTAGAGACCGTGCAGCACACACATAATTGATAGCCATGACACACACACACACACACACACACACACACACACACACACACACACACACACACACACACACACACACACACACACACACACACACACACACACACACACACACACACACACACACACACACACACACACACACACACAAACGCATACACGTTGTTGCAAAAAACGGGTTCCTTTTTTTAATGCTGCAGTAGAAAACAAGGTTATATGAAGTCATATAATGGGTGCTTCATTGTCAAGAACAACAACAACCGAAAAGGAAACAAATATAACAAGAAAAAAAATAATAACCCAATGGAAAAAAAATAGAACTCACGGCACAGAATGCATAACAGTGTCTGTGCTGTTTACATGCCGATATTTTACACGTAAGGATTATTTATTTATATTTTGTTATTTTATTTTATTTTTTTTTACATTTTTTCTTTTTTTTCCTCTACACATGGCAGCTGTCAGTTACTTCAGCAAATTAACTGCCAAAAATGTAGCAGAACTTGTCACTCAAGACGTTAGTGAAACCATGGTTACCTTTCGTATCCTGAAAAAAAAAGAAAAAAAAGAAAGAAAGAAAAAAAAGATAAAGCTGTGGGGTGGAATCATGGGTAGTGTAATTAGATCGGAACCGAAAGAAAATAAAAAATAGGGACCTATCGAAAATGCATTCAACGATATGAAACGACAACCGAGAAGTGCGTATAAATAAGAGGTTACGTGTGAAATTTCTTCATTACTTCATAAAGTAACATCTCTTTTTTGTACAGACTTTTTTTCCTTTTAATCTTTTTAGTGTTCATACAGCGGCACATGTAGAGAGAGGAGTAGTGTCTGGTAAAGAAAGGAATAAGATCAAATAAAATGTCTTTAACCCTTTGAGCACGAATTGGAAATAAAAAAAGATTCACTTGGCCCCTCCCCCCTCCCGTTTCCGTCATCATCATTTGATTAAATAACACATTTATAAAACTATTGTGCAAAACAATTTCATTAATGTCTTCATATACTGTGCACCAGTAGATAGTCATAATCCTCTTAAATTAAAAATATAGAAACAATGCATAATTTAGACAGGTATTAGTTTATATGTTTTATATACATTTTCTTTTACACAGACCTGAATTTTTCATGAAGGTCCCTGATCAAACAACAAAAATAATTATAATAAAATAAAAGAAACAAACCTAAAAAAAAGACTTCAGGTTTTTAGTTTGTTGGCATCACGAAGCTACGGCGCTCGTCTTGAGACTTTGGGGGACGTTTTGCCAGACAACTTTATTAAAGCCCAAGACTAAAACATTTCATTTTTTTAAACACTTTCAAGACTAGGATTAGACTCTGGAACAAAGGTCTACTGTCTGGTTACAACATGAAACGTTTGTGGAAAACAATGCAGTCAACTGAGCATCTTAACTCACAATAGCTTGATTAGATTCCAATTTAAATAGTGCTCGCTTCAATGGAGTGTCTGTGGGTTCTTGGGTGTAGAAGTGCTTTGACGTACTCAGAGGGTTAAATTCAAGATGCTGACACCAGCACAAAAATGTCAAGTAAACAAACAGTAAAGAGCGACAGAGGGCAAGAAAATAAAAAATAAAGCAGGGAAACAAATTAAGTCATGGAAAGTGCACCAGATTTAGTTATAAAAAATGTTTAACTAAACTGTTTCATTTATGCATGCAGCTTATCACACCCCAGTGATGCCAAAATATAAAGGAACTTAATCCCCATTTACACAAAATGTCAAAATACACACCACTTCATTTTAGAATCTCTTTTTTTTTCTTCTTTTCTTTTTAAACCTTCATATAGTGTATCTCGTCAACGGCCAGCATATCTGTAAAACTGCACATAATCGCTCTCTTTTGCACAAAACACAAGTTACGTGTCGGGGCCAGAGTCAGGCTACCTTACGTACAAGTAAAATACAAAATAAAACAAACCATAATCTCCGTACTGGCCTTCGGCCTGGCGAAGAGAAAAAACAATAAAACAAAAAACAAATTATAATCATGTGCCAAAACTCAAAGCAGTAGTTGTATGGCATCTCTGTGCAGTTTAGTCACTTCAATGGTCCTTTTTTTCTCTTTTATTTAAAAGAAATGTCCATGAAAGGAGATAGTGAGAGAGAGAGAGACGGACAAAGAGAGAGAGACAGAGAGAAAGAGAAAGAGAGTGAGACGTAAAGAAAGAATGCAGCATTGTCCTCGGCCAGTGCTACTGCTGCTTCTCCAGCTCACACACATACAAGAGGTGGTCCTCGGGCGACTTCCCGTGAGTCTTGCTCAGGTGCAGTTTGACCGCGTGCTTGCTCGCAAAAGTCCGGTTGCAGAGCTTGCACTGGTACACGGCCCCGCCGGCCTCCTCGTCGCCCGGGGGCGGCGCGGGGGAGTCGGCCGTGGGGGGCAGGGAGGTGGGCATGGGGATGGGGGAGGGCAGGGAGGTGGGCAAGGAGGTGGGCAGGGACGAGGGCAGCGGGTGGGTGGAGGGGTGGAGGTTCGAGAGCAGTTTTTCGGACAGTCCTTTGGTGTGGCGCTGCTGCTGCTGATGGTGGTGGTGCTGCTGCTGCGATATGTGGCTGAGCAGCTGCTCGCCGGACAGTTTGGCCAGGTCGCGCAGGCGGAAGCCCAGGTGGGACTCCAGGTGGCTGACGTAGGTGGACGGCGAGCGGATCTGCGAGGCGCAGTCGCTGCAGAAGAAGACCGGGTGGCCGGAGTCCAGGTTCTTCAGGAACTTGGTGCCGCCGGTCCTCCGGAGCTGGTACTTGACGTTGGCCAGCCAGTGGGAGATGGTGGTCATGGAGAGGCCGGTGAAGCGGGAGATGTGCATCCGCTCCTGCGGGCTCAGGTCCGACATCACGTACTTGCCGTCGTTGGTCTGCCGCAGGCTGGACGCGAACTGCGCCTGCAGGATGAGCAGGTGCTGCGGGTTCCAGTTGGACTGGCGGCCCTTGCGCTTCTGCGCCGGCGAGATCTCCTCCGAGGTCTCCTCCTGCGTGGCGCCCTCGATGTCGGAGCGCTCCGACAGGCTGGTGGGTGTGGAGGACTTGGACACCGCCTGGCTCTCCGTCAGGTTCCTCAGCATGTCCGAGATGTCCGACAGGGCGTTCTCCCGCAGCGGCGAGTTGGACATGAAGGACGCCACAGCGGCCGAGGCTTTGGCCATGGTGACGGTGGAGGAGGGCGAGATCGAGGACGGCGTGGAGGTGGACGAGGAGAGAGCGGCGGAGCCCAGGGAGCCGCCGCCATTCTTGTCGCCGCTCTTGCCTTTGGTCAGGTCTATGGGCTGGTCGTTGTTGTTGTTGGTGGTGGTGGCGTTCAGGTGGTGCTGGTAGAAGTAGCGGTCCAAGTGGTCGTTGGTGGGCTTTTTGGTCTGCGCCGGCGGGGTGGAGGCGGCCACGGCCGCCTTCTCCGCCAGGCTGTTGCTCATCTTGAACAGCATGCTCATGGGGTCCAGGGAGGGCAGGGCCGGCTTGGCCGCCTTGCCCAGGTGGACGTTCATCACCGACTGCAGCGCGCTCAGCGGGTTGACGAAGGGCTGCTCCGGAGGCGGGTGGTCCGTGATGATGGCCGTGCTGCCGCAGAGCGAGGCGGGCAGCGGGGAGGCGACGGCGGCGGGCTCCACGCCGTTCTCCACGGGCTCCTTCTTGGCAACGATGTCGCCGTTAAGAGAGTCTCTGTGGTTTTCTCCGTTCCCCTCGACCACGACTCCTCCTCCTCCGAGTCGTTCTCCTCGTCCCACTACGCTCTCGGGGGTCTTGGAGCCGCCTCCCCTCCTGTCCTTGGGGGATTCTCCCCGCTCCGAATGCCCCGCCTCGCTGCTGCAAGGGGACGGGGTGGTCCGCCTCAGGGGCGAGGCCCTCACCACCCCGCCGCCTGGCTCTCTCATCTTCTCCTCCACCTTGGCCACCTTCTCCGTTACCTTCTTCACCAGCTCTTCCATGGCGTGGAAGTTGTTCTTGGGCAGAGGGGAGGTCTGTCGGCTGGGCGGGGAGATGAGGGGCTGGCTCTTGGCCGTGGGCGAGAGGATCTCTCCCCCGGGGAACATGTACTTGAGCGGGGAGCTCTTCCCCGAGGCGCCCAGGGAGAGCTTCATGATGTTGGGGAGCTGGTAGGCGGCGTGGATGCTGGGGTAGCCGCCCCAGCTGGGAGCGCCGTTCTGGGCCTTGTTGATGGCTGAGGTCACCGTGTTCTCCAGGGACTTGAGGATGTCGAACCCGCCTTTGGGACTGTCGTCCAGGTCCTCCTCCGTCAGATAGGAGTATTTCGAGGAGATATCGAACTTCTCCTCGGGCTCTTCATCACCGTTTTTCTTCTCTTTGCCGTTGTTGGTGATGTGCTCTTTCGTACATTCCTCCTCCCTCTCCTCCTTCTTTATCTCCACCACCATGGCGGCAGGAGAGATGCTGGTGGGGGGAGGAGGAGGCACGGGCGCAGGCGGAGGGGAGAAGGCGGTGGCCGCCAGAGGAACCGACTGGAACTTCTGCTCGGCCGGGGGGACGGCGATGGGAGTCGGCGGCGTCGACTCCATGATGGGCTTGCCTTTCTTGATGGCCGAGTTGGTGACCTTAATGAAATGTCCCGTCACCATCATGTGAGCGGTCAGCTCCTGCAGCGTGTCGTGGGAGCTGCCGCACTCCATGCACTTGAGGATCTGCGACTTCCTGGATTCGAACTGCCAGGCGTAGCTGGCGCCGTTCTGGTGCCCGTAGCGGTTGTTGGGCGTGATGTAGGGGTTGGAGGCTTTCTGGAGCATGTCGCTGGTGTCCATGAGAGGGGTCGGCTTGGGCGTGGTGCCCCCGTTGGAGTCCGGCGAGCTGGGGATGTCCAGCTCGATCGGGGCTCTCTTCCGGGCGGAGGAGATGATCTTGGCCGCCACCGGCGTAACCGGCTCTTTCAGAGGCACTTTCTGGTAGTGTTTCGTCTTGATCATGTGGACGCTGAGGTCCTGCAGGGACTCGAAGGAGTGGCCGCAGTACATGCACTTCAGCACCTTCTGGGCGTCCTCCTTGCCCTCCATCTCCAGCAGGGAGCGCTTGCGGGGCTTGGACCAGCGCTTGGTGCCCTCGCCGTCCGTCTCGTGGTTGTCATCGCGGTAGTGGCCCGTCTCGTTCATGTGCACCGTGAGCTCCACCAGCGTGTCGTAGGCGCCGCTGCAGTCCTTGCAGCGGAACTTGCTGGCGCCGGTGAAGATGGAGCCGTAGAGCTTGGTGCTCTGGCGGTACAGCTGCACGGTGCTGAAGAGGTTGCTGGGCTCCACGGAGGAGGCCGTGGACACGGCCACCGCTGACGGCTGCGTCTGTGCCTGCGTCTGGGCCAGGCTCAGCCTGTTGTGGTGGTTCTGCGAGGCCTGCTGGAGGGTCTTGGCCACGGCCGTCTGGTGCCAGTCGTAGCCGCCGCTGCCGCAGCTGCTGCTGCTACTGCTGCTGCTGCTGCTGCTGTGGCTGCGCGGGGGCTTCTCGGCGGAGGGGGCCGTCGGCGTCTGGGTGAGGTTCAGGTTGAGCGTGGACCAGTAGGAGTTGGTCAGGAAGGAGGTGTAGATGGCCTTCATCTTCTCCAGGCTGTCGGCCACCTGCCCCGTGCTGGCCAGCATGACGGCGTCCTCTCCGGAGGAGGCGGCGACGGCGGCGGCGTTGGTGGCGGCCATCATGGCGGCGGCGGCCGAGGAGGGCAGCGGCAGGAGCGGGTTCATGGCGTCCTTGGAGAGCAGCGGGTCGCTGTCCTCGTTCTTCAGCGAGGAGCTCTCGAAGTCGGACATGCGGTCGCTGGACTCGCTGAGGTGCGACTCGCTGTCCAGCTCCTGGCCGGAGAAGTCGGCGGCGGTGGGGGAGGAGTCGTGGAAGCCGGCGGGGACCCCGCCGCCGCTGCCCGCGTGCTCCTTGAGGAGGAAGTCCTTGTCCTGGCACAGGAACTTGGCCACCGGCTCCTCGCCCTCCTCGGCCGAGTCGTCTCCTTCCAGGTCCTCGTCTAGTAGGGCCGCCTCCTTTTCGTCCTCGGGGACGTACGCTGCAGCGAGAGAGAGGGAGAGAGAAAGAGAGAGAGAGAGATTTGTTAGATGCAGAAAGACAGCATGTCTAATGATAGAGATCCTCTGTTCTGCATTCCTCGGCTGCCTCGCAACGCAGACAGCCGATAGAAACACATTGGCATTCCCTTCTACTCCCCATGAAACAAAGCAATCACACAGACAACCACACACACACAGACGCACGCACGCGCACACACACAGACCATTTCATATCATAAACGAATGCTGTAATTCCATTTTAACCCCCCACCCCCATCCCACCCCACCCTTTGCATTTACATTGTTTTCAAATTGGAATCAAGTTGCCTCTCTCTCTCTCTCCCTACTCCAGGTCTTTGTTCTACTACTGCAGAAAATCAGAGACAGTCAGAAGGAGAGACAGAGAGACAGAGATGGAGAATGGAAAGAGAAGGAGGAAGGGAGGGAGAGGGAGGGAGGGAGCGGAGGGGATGGGGAATGTCTCTTCAAACAGAACTTGCCACCTTATTCTTCTCAAGGGGCAACAGCTTGAAATTAAAACTAAATTTGAAATTAATGAAGCACATTCTGGTGGTGGCATTCGTTTCTGAAGTAATAAATTACTTGTATCAACCTCGGAGACAGCGGTTCCTGTCTGTCAATTAATATGTCTCGCGCCTTCTTCGGCAAGACTCCTAATGCATTCCCTAACAGACACACTCGCCATTTAAATTAAGCATGCATTTTCACTCATTACACTTGCTCAGCTCTTCGCCTCTCCTCGTAAATAAAAATGAATGTATGTACGTTTCCCGGCAACAAATCTCTCCCCGCAAAAACCCATTTGCTTCAATTACCAAAGATTAGAAAAAAAGAAAAAAGTTTAGAGTTATTATTTACAGTTTAGCTTGCGGGGGGGGCTGGAGTCGTTCAATTTATATTCAAATCCCTCTAGTTTAAGAATATAATACCATGGGAATCGTACACAGTGAGCGGCATGGAGACGAATAGCGATTATTTTAAATTGTATCTTTTTGGTAATTTCTGCAGAAAACCAAACGGAACATGAATAATACTGTGAACGCACACTTTAGGACTAGTGTTTTTTTTTTTCTTTTTCTTCTTTTTTTCAGATATCCCAAAGAGTTTTTCTGTGTTTTCTGTGTGTAATGCTGCTGAGTGAGCGGGCAGCGGGTGCAGAAGGCAGAGCGAACAGCGTCTTAATGTCAGTGGCGTGGTGCCTAGCATTCCTTCCTGTAACAGGCCATCACTCATCTGACCTGGTATGTAAACACACACAGGAACAGGTCAGTGGGAAGGGTGTGGCACACACACACACACACACACACACACACACACACACACAGAGGAGCTAGAGCACATTCAGTCCCGCTGTCCAGCACACACACACACACACACACACACACACACACACACACACACACACACACACACACACACACACACACACACACACACACACACACACACACACACACACACACACACACACACACACACGCTACACTACACTACACTACACAACAGTACTGCAGAACTGTGTGCTTGTCTTATGTTCACAAGTCCAGATACTGTAGTTCATTGTTAATTACTCAATATAGACAGAATAACAAAATAACCCAAAAAATATACATATAATATTGTTCTGCTGTGTTCCCAAATCTTTTATTGTATACTGGACACACACGCACGCACGCACGCACGCACGCAAACACAATAAATACCAAAATAAAAAACAAGCAAAACAAGGCCCATGCCTTGCACACAATTCAAAATGTTCAAATTCACTATTTAACTATTTACTACTACATTGAAAACTGTAAATTTCTAGAGAACCAGCAGTGGAGAGTGTTAATTTCAAGGTGATGTATTGTTTTGAAATGTAGTGTGTATTTTTGTATGGATAGTACCAGCATTCTGCACAAGCATTTTAGCTACATATTAACATGTATATAACTCACTGTCCCAACAACAGCTAAACAAACGCACTTCTCTGTGACCTCTGCGCGGCGAATCAGGAAGTTTTGAGTCCTGCATTGTTGTTGTTTTTCTGATGAATAAAAAATTACGTTAAGTGCCCAGTCAAAAACCTGGTCCAAGCGTCCCTAGAGGCTATGCCACTCTGTGCGGCCATCTGACCGACATTGCCATTAAGAATAATAATACTACAAAATCTGTGTATTGTTATTGTAATCACTACACAACCGAAACCGGGTCATCAGTGGCATTTATATTACCAATGGGATTGATGACCTGGTATTTAAATGCCAGCAAAATGTGAATATTTGCCCTTATACGAACACAGAGCAGCCTCCTGCCAATTAGAAACCCTGTATCACCATAGTTAAGTTCAAGTTTCATTTTTTTTAATGTTTTGTGTGTGTGTGTGTGTGTGTGTGTGTGTGTGTGTGTGTGTGTGTGTGTGTGTGTGTGTGTGTGTGTGTGTGTGTGTGTGTGTGTGTGCACATGCGTGCGTGTGTGTTCAAATATTGTACCTTTGTGTATTAAGTTGTAAAGATAAAGTAAATGTAAATTGTAATGACAAAGTACTGTAGGTAAAGTGATGTGTTTTATGAATAAGCAACCAAAAGCAGAGCTTAAACCAGAGCTTGGAGCTGGTGACTAAATAATAACCACACTGCTGGGTCCACTGGAACATGGCTTCATTTTTCACCCAGCTTTTTCTGAACATTCACAGTTTTGGACGTACGTATACAAGTTTCCAGTCCGACGACAGCGACTCTGAACTCCTTGCAGAGTGAGTGTGAGTGTGTGTGTGTGTGTGTGTGTGTGTGTGTGTGTGTGTGTGTGTGTGTGTGTGTGTGTGTGTGTGTGTGTGTGTGTGTGTGTGTGGAGCCTCTGGGATAACTGAGTACCTACACTACCTGCCAGCCATATCATATCATACCGCCGCGCTCTTCAACTGTAGCACACTCCCACCACTCACTGAGCTGAGCGCCGCGCAAGCTGCATACGCGTATAATAATATGTGCAGCGCGTGTGACGCGTGTGTGTGTGTGTGTGTGTGCGTGTGTGTGGTTGCGCGTGTGCCAGTACTGCAGTCGGCAGCAACAGCGCGAGAAGTCTCTGTCATTGTCAGGCAGGCCGCCGGTTGCCGTCGGCGATGAGACAACTCCGCCGTGGGATAAACAGATGCACAAAGACATTGAGATCCCAGTGCTCGAAACAGGCACGCACGCAGGCACACGCACACACACACACGCACACACACACACACACACACACACACACACACACACACACACACACACACACACACACACACGCTGCTGCAGTGAAACAACTTTTTGCCTTGGGGCTATCTCTGGAGCCTGGTGGAACATGCAGTCTGCTGCAGTGTTGGATCTAACAAGCTAAAGGGATCCATTTCCATCGATTCAGACATGTTATCCCACATTAGGTATAAGGTTATGTGCAATTCACAAATTCACCACTCCACACCTACTCCCATATTATCTCACTTACACACACACACACACACGAAGTTAATGCACTGACTCGCTGAATTGGAATTTTAATATTATGAACAATTTTCGAATTGGGTGACGTTACTGTTACATTCGATCAAAGTAGCATGCAGTGATTTGGGAGCGGAAAAAATAAATGGTCCGCCCCAGTAACAACATATGCACATGCACACGCTCTGCAGTGGGGAAAGATGCAACAGGCCAACAACAAGTGCACCGAGGTCCCACCCTCCTCTCTCTTGATTGGATGAAGGCTTTGTCTCTCCCAAAGCCCAAAATTAAACTATTGGTTTGAGGCTCCTGCAGTTCACTGAGGACAGGGAGGAATACACACTATAGCAGGGAGGATTAGCACAACAAAAGGGAAAATGTGATATTTGAATTAAAGGACAACTCTGTTTTTTTCCCTCAACCAAGGTTCATGTTTTAAGTTGTTATTAGAGAAATTTAACCCATTGTGTCCTGTCTAGATTTCTAGTTTCTGAATAACATGATATTCAAAGATTTGCACCACGTTTTCACGATTTTTCAAAAATAGCAGAGATACAAGCTCATAGCGCGCCACTCGGTGGTGCGCTATGAGCTTGTAGATCTGCTATTTTTCAATAGTTAAAACATAATGCTTAGAACACCAAAACGCGTTCAGTACACTTAAAGATGAGTGTTAATTAATTTTACTTTACTTGCTTTCTTTAGTTTTAGGGATTTTAGCTGTTTTTGACAGGGGGTGGGGGCATTCGAACATGGCCCTAAATACATACTGTATTTGTTTACAAAATTTTAAAGCGATTTCTTCTTATCTATTACAGTCCTAATAAAGCCCAGGAAATTACATCTGGCCACAAATGATCGACTGAATGTGACAAACTGCCATATTGAGCCTCTGGGTCAGACATGCCCAGATATAGGGTGTGTAACGTGCATTGGGGTGTGCTGCCCCCTTCACATTCAGTAGATACTGTGATCTTTTGCAGCCAGATGTACCGGTAATTCCTTGGGGTTTATTAGAACTGTAGTACATAAGGTAAAAAAAGAAATTGCTTTAAAAATTTGTAAACAAATACAGTATGTATTATTGTATTTAGGGCCATGTTCGAATGCCCCTGCCCCCAGTCAAAAACAACCAAAATCCCCCAAACTAAAGAAAGCAGTAAATTAGCAGTAAATTAAATTTCTCTAATAGCAACCCAAAACATGTACCCTGGTTGGAAAAAACGAAGTTGTCCTTTAAGTGAAATCACTGAATATACTGTACCTTTAATTAAAAAAAATAAAACCATAAATACACCAATTTTTTCTCATCTATCCTCTCTCTCTGTGTGTAATGGATGCACACACGCACGCACGCACACACGCACACGCGCACACACACACACACACACACACACGCACGCGCACGCGCGCGCACACACACACACACATGCACACATGCGTGCACAGAACGAGCGGACCCACATGTACGTGCCATCTGTTGTGAATCAGCCGAAACGACAGCTGTTTAAGAGAACAACGCTCTGGCGGAGGAGGCAGAGCACAGCACAGCACAGCACAGCACAGCACAGCACAGCACAGCACAGCACAGCACAGCACAGCACAGCACAGCACAGATCGAG
>CM076966.1:14738961-14746461 GCA_039105355.1 Benthosema pterotum
GCGCGAACCCGTCCCCCATACCATCTTCGCATTGGGAAAAGTTACATCCGGGCCTACAGCATGCGTCAATGTGTGCGTTGTCACAGCTTCAACAGGCAACATGCTAGCAGGAGTTTATTTTGATTTTAAACAGAGGATCCGGGTCCAACACTGAAGAAGCGGGATTCGATCCGTCACATTTGGAGCTGTTTAAGGAACTATTACAATGCCAGTGGTTCTCAAACTTTTAGATTTCAAGGACCACCATGACTGTGACAGTGTACGAATAGACCCCTTCAGTAAGCCCCTCCCCAAACTTTTATGGTCCAATCACAGCATCAGTGTCAAATAAACACTATCAGCTCAGACACTCAAAGAAGAACTCTTTATGTTTTTCTTATGCAGTCTTCTAATTAAGCTTAGGCCATATGAGCAAGAAGAATCAGTTCATTTATCCATAACTGCACACACAGTCCACTAGAATCCTTCCGTGTCGCCCATTGGCATGTCAGAGACACACACAACACGTAAACGCATACACAACCAACTTGCTAGAGCTCTACTCAATCATTCAACTAGCACACCGCCATTGAATTCCAAATGTCAGGCTTGACATTATCGACATCGATCAATTTGCCCAGCCCTCTCTTCCCTTCTTTATCCCTTTTGAAGTCACATTCTAGCAAGTTTCGAAGTCACATCCTATAGCAAGTTTCCTGCAGTCTGTGTTTGGGTCCAGCTAAGTTGCCTGTTTAGTGGGATATTCCTGCGCAGTGTCATAATAAAAAAAAAATAATAAAAACTGAAAGTCATAATAATCCACAACCTTTTGAATAGACGTATACTAGGGCTGTGAAGCATAGTATGCAGAAATCTCTAATTTATTGCAAAGGTTGAACTCAATCCCTTGTGTTACAGAGACCAGAGACACACTCACACTAACGAGTTGTCTGTCAACGAGGGTCAGCTGGCTCCTCGTTGACAGACACACCTCAGCTGTGCTGAACCAGTGTTGCCAACTGCAAAAATCCAAAATGCACTAGTGGCACTTCCAAAATGCAGTAGAGTGCGGTAGATGCTTGTCTGGGCTAATTCACATGATGAATATTTTAACTCTTGTGGGTGTAAAGATGAAACCCTTGCGGGTCCATTTGGTTTTATGCTCTCAAAGAGTTACATCTGGTTAAATAACTGTCCATCATTGAGCCTGGGGACCAGTTTTTGAAAACCACTGTCATAGGAGGAAAAATGGAGAAAATGAGGGTTTTATCTCTGGCAAACTCACCAACCAAGATGCACTAGATTTTCCGCCAGTAGCTTTTCACTAATTTTGGCACTAGGGGGGTCTGCAAAAAAGCTAAATACTCTATAGCGTCAAATGCGCCAAGTTGTCAACACTGTGCTGAACTGCAGTGACTGCAGTAACTTGAAAAGACATGATGTTTGCTGTGATCAGGGCTTACATTTCTTATCAAAACACCATGTCCCTGTATCTGTAGCCAAGATTAGTTTTAAATCATGAAACGATTTTGAATCGCGATTCTATTCAAAACGATATATTTTTTAACATATCTAATGTATACCGTGTGGTTGTGCTTCTGGTTCAGTTTTGGAAGCAGACCTTCAAAATCTCTTCCAAATCCATCAACAAGGCATGCCCTATGCAGTGGGAAATGTGAGTGTTATTTAAAAACAATGTTTTATCATATAGGAAACTCAAAAGGAATCACGGTACGTCCTTGTCTTAAGTTACACCCCGTGTGTCTGAGACCCACTGGACTGGAGTGGGTATACCAGAGGAAAATGATCAGGCCATGCTGACTGGAACAAACCGGGCTGAACTGAATGAGGTACATGCTATAGCCATAACTCCACTAAATGACATAGGTGGGGAATAAATATAATGGTCTAGCAGACCTGACTAAGCAATTGGACAAAATACAGTCATTTCAAATGACTCAATAAACACCACGGGTGAGTCATTTGACTCACATAACTCTTATGCCTGATGTACACAGTACTTCACAGGCGCACATCATCTTGCACACGGACAGCAGCCACCCTGCAATGCTACAGCATGCCGCAGAAAGACATGGCGTGAGCTTGTAGATCGGCTATTCTCCGCATGCGACAATAGTATGAGCGTCGTATGACTTCACACGCAATAGGAATCATAGGCAAATGGGGATAAGTGTGGATTTTGTATCCATATTCAGTGTATGTGTGTGCGCGCATGTGTGCATGTGTGCATGTGTGTGTGTGTAGCAGTATGCTACAGCACAGTGGAGGTATTACCTGCATGCATATATTACTAAACTATATCTCCATGCAAATTCAGGCATGGCGCTATAGCTGCAGCCTGATAGGTGACAATGAACGAATAGTATGAAATCGGAGGGGGGGCGTGGGGAGGTGCATATCAAAAATGAGTAAAAAGCAGAGATAATATTTGCATTTACATTGCGAGAGAGAGAGAGAGAGAGAGAGCGAGTGGGACAGTCGCCTAGCGTGGAGCGTGAGTGGGAGTGAGGGGAGATTAGGTTAGGAGTGGTAACAGTTAGCGTGACTGTGTCTGTGGCTGCAGCGGTGTCGGAACACACTGAAACACTGAGATTATGCAGAAACACAGACGCTATTGTGGCGCGTACGCCTCTGTCTTGTGTGTGCGTGCGCCCGTGCACTTGTGTGCACGTGCGTGCGGTGTGTGTGTGTGTTTGAGTGTGTGTGTGAGTGCTGCCTGCAAGCCTGGCTAATCGTCTCTGCTCATGCCACTCAGCTACAGAGTTGCTGACAATGTATTTACATGCTGCTGTTACTGTGCCTGTGTGTGTGTGTGTGTGTGTGTGTGTGTGTGTGTGTGTGTGTGTGTGTGTGTGTGTGTGTGTGTGTGTGTGTGTGTGTGTGTGTGTGTGTGTGCACACATATTTATTTAGAAACAGATAGGCTACACTAACTTTTCTCTGCACATCATGCAGTTGTATGCCTGTATATGAATTGGCTGCTAGACAAACTGTAAACAGTGCAGTGGTTGGAGTATTTTGTGGATTGTTCATCTCCTATAAAAAAAACAGTATCACTATCATGGCTATTTGTTCGAGAAAGATAACTTGAGCCCTTTCACTGGCAGGGGCAAACCTGCACACAAAACAACGTGCACACACACATGCACACGCATGCGCGCGCACACACAGCTTGCACATGGTCGTCATGATTGGCACCGGCCCTCTGCGTGACCTCTCCCGCTCACACACACCTGAGAATTGCTGGGTCTCTAAAGACAGCGGTCAAATATGCATGAGCCGTAAAACACAGTTTGCAAAAGAACACTGCAAAAACCTCAGGATGAATACCAAACACCCCGGAGGGCCCCGAGAAGGCGGCCAGGAAACCGTGAGGTTGGGTAATTGAGCGGTGGCAGGCGGCACGCCGGGTAACAAACAGTGTGTAATACCAAACAGCGTCACGTCACCCAGTTCAAAGCAGGGACGGATCTAGGCATAGGCATGGGGGGGCAATAGCCCCCTAAATGCCTAGTCTGCCCCACCAAACATGATGGCATGCAAAACAACCCAAGATATTTCAGTGCTTATATTTAAAAGTATTTGAAACACTACTGAAAATGGTATGGGGACGGCTTCATCGCCCGTGGCGTGAAGTGGCACGGGCGATGAAGCTGCCCCCTTACCATTTTCTTCTGCCCCCCCCCCCCAATTGGGAAATGTTACATCCGCCCCTGGTTCAAAGGGGGGTGGGGTTGGTATATCCCCCGTGGTGTGCGGTTGTCTTTTGCGAGGTGGAAATTTTAATTTGCACTCAATAAATTGACAGTGTTGCTTCGCAAATTAAACAAAAGGTTTATTGCGTGCTCTTCTAATGAAGGGGCACATGCGAGGCGAATGCTCACATGCGACGTGTGATTTGTGATCTCTAAAACTGTGTAATCTCCATGTATAACTGAAGGGAAGTACCGCTATAAAAGAAAGCAATTTAGGATCCGTTTAGGATGGGAACCACGTTTGTTTTTTTTCCCCTTTCAAAACAGGAACACGTTTGCTCTTGTGTAGAAACACGAACCCCATCTCCCACGGTGAAAAAAGGGTTCCTATCCTAAACGTGTTAAAGAAGATCGTCCAGAATGGATCTTTAAAAATGATTCTAAATGTTTGGAGAACACAAAGGAAGTATACGATATCCACACACAGAGAACTTAGGCAGACACGATTGTTTACAGCACATTATTTTAAATCTCACAAAACGGCCACTTCACTTGGAGAGCATGTTACTCTTGAAGGAAAAATAGACTACATGTGATAATGAACACATTGATCAACAATCTATTTTAAAGAGCACATAACCTGAACTTGTGAAAAGAATTGAGGAAAAGAAAAACACAATTGTGACATACAGTATTACGCCAATATTTATCAAGAACTTTACCGTTTGTCTGGCATGTCTATCCCACTGACCACAAGCATGCTATGGTTGAGTTACACTCTCAGGAAACCATTCCAATGTGGAAAACATATAATACCCTTTTGAAAATAATGACAATAAACAATGAATTGTGAAACAACAATCTCCAGAGACTTGAATCTCAGGTTAGGAATTCCAACTCACTAAATTAGTGTCAAAGTTGCGTTTTCCTTGTGTTTTGTTGCACTTTAAACCATAAATTGATTTGGAAAGTGTAGCCGAAACGTCCCTTGAGAAAAGTCTGATTTCCAAACAAAATTCAGGTCTAGCCAACATTGACAATATTTTATTCTATTTTCCTTAATGCTTTAATGACATTGGAGGACATGTAAAAAAAATAAATAAATAAAAGTAAATAATAAACAAAAAGCCACTGGAAAAATACTCTGAAATACTATGTCTATGCATTATGCAAAAGTGCATTGACAAGTATTGATGCGGTTATAGTCGTAATGCTTCACACACACACACACACACACACACACACACACACACACACACACACACACACACACACACACACACACACACACACACACACACACACACACACACACACACACACAGACTTGCAAACAAGAATGACTTGTGATCATGTAAATCATCTGTTGACCTATTTGTGCTGAATCAGGACGCTACTAGGGTTCAAGTGGTCACACGTCAGCATGTAACTCTGACCTGTCCTTTGGTTTATTCAACGAGGGGCTCTGTCGTATTACTGAACTCCACGGAGAAAAACCCAGGGTCAGGTTCACAGTGATCCCAGAACGGAGATGGATATGCACGTGCGTGTGCGCACGGCGCACGCGTGCACGGCGAAACGCACGCAGTCAGAGACAAGGCCAGTTGGGTGTGCAGAGACTTAGCCGAGCGCAGGATTCATGATTTCCACAATCTTCCATTTGTCACTCCTCTCCTCGCTCTGCTATACTTCCTCCAACCATTCAGCATTCTCTCTTCCCAAATCCAACCAGTGCTATTTCTATTTTCTGTTCTGTGTTTTGCTTTCCTCTCCCCCTGAACGCACACACACACACACACACACACACGCACACACACACACACACACACACACACACACACACACACACACACACACACACACAGGCACACACACGCACACGCACACACACACTGCTCTGTACGTTTTGTCTCTCTGTCTTCCCCTTGCATCTCCCAGAGACATCCGGCTGTGTGCGTCTCCCTGTCTTCACCCAGAGTCAGAGGGCTGTGTCAGCCTCCCATTAGAGGGAGATGATCCCCAAATGGGAGACAACAGACCCTGCAGGCTCCCATGCAGCATCCCCGGGGGGGAGGGAGGGGAGGGGGGGGGCGTGCACGAGCACATGCACGCACGCCAACACACACCACCACACACCACCAACAACACACACAGATGAGCAAACAACTCCACAAAAAACAACAAAGGGCTCACGAAGGCAGAGAAACGCTTTTCTCTCTCTCTCTGTGTGTTGTTGTTTAAACACACACACACACACACACGCACACACACACACACACACGGACACACACACACACACACGTGCACATCCTCCTGGCTTGGCGGAGTGGAGTGGTAGCTGTGGTTATTCGCTGGGTATCCATTACCTGTCAGTCAGCTCTGATCTCTTTGGACAACCCTGATCAAACCATGTCATCTGACCTACTCCACTGGTCTCACTAGGGAAGTTAGCAAGAGGCTGTGTGTGTGTGTGTGTGTGTGTGTGTGTGTGTGTGTGTGTGTGTGTGTGTGTGTGTGTGTGTGTGTGTGTGTGTGTGTGTGTGTGTGAGTGTGTGTGTGTGTGTGTGCGCGCGCACGATGCATGTGTGTAAATACAATGACAGCATCATTTTAAGTCTTTGTCAGGTACAAAAAGGGACAATGATGATAACGCCTCTTATGTTATTCACTGACCCAAGTCTAATCTCTATCACTGTTTCCAAAACAGTGGAGCGGGACCCTTTTGAAGGCCACAGATTTTTTTTTTATGAAATAAACAAACAACAAACATCTGATAAATCCCATGAATTGGGAAAAATAATAGCCTAATAATTAAAACATTGTATATGTACATGTTTACTAATTTGTGTCCCGGCCAAAAGAAAATGCGAGTGTTTCTGTCTTCCACCGATGTAGTTACATTTTCACCAGAAACCGACTGTTCAAATATGAGTGACTGACTTCATACAGCGCCACCTCCCCTGCCACAATATAGTTTGATTATTTTTGGACCACTAAAAGCGATTGCCCAATGCCGATCCAAAGAGTGTAGCAACCGTTGCTAAGCTGGCATATAGTATGTGGAAAGCTTCCTTCACCTCATACTGTAGCTGTCAATTTCATTTTGCATATAGCTGTGTTGTTGAGCACTTTAGACAATACGCTCAACGTCAGGAGAGTGACACAGCTCACCCACCCACCTACCCAGGTGTTTGAAAACTCCTTTTAGACGTTTAAGTTGATAATTCTAGTTCATTGAAATGTCACGCACATTCATGTACTGCAGAGCCAAGATTTAGAAGTTATTTTTAAGCTCTTGATCGATGGTGGAGAAATGAGGCTTGTCGAATGCTCCATTCTTATATACCGTGATGCACTGTTTTAAAACCAGTGGTCTGCAGACCACAAGTGGTCCCTGAGAGGATTAGAAGTGGTCCCTAGCTAAATGATAGACAGTTGGTCACCAAATAAACCCCTTATAGATCTGTAACTCTTTAGAGCGTTAAAATGAGCGTTCATTTTACACTCTCAGTTAAATTATATTTAAACATCTGAATTACTTAAATCTACACAATTAGAAAATGTAGAAGAATTGGTATTTAGACCAATGTTTTGCCAACCATCTCTCCTAAATTGTGGGCAAAAAAAGACTACAATCAACATCGAATGGTGCATGGTCGGTGGCTAAAACGCAGGATAAATAGTGGGCCCTGGTATGAAAAAGGTTGAAAAGCATGCTGTAAGGCAATTCCAAGATGACAGTGTTATTCTCCACAGAGAAACTACTTCCGCCATCAAAGTGGAGGAGCAAAGTGACGTCAGTGACA
>CM076966.1:14748961-14763961 GCA_039105355.1 Benthosema pterotum
AAATTACAATGGAATTGCTGAAAAATATATATTTTCTCAGTGACATGTAGTCACTATGACCACAAAAGAAACTATAGCTACCTCTGCTGCGCTCTGAGAGAAAAACACCAGCTGAAATCTTTGTATTGATTAGGTGTTACTGTGTGTTGGTTAAAGTAACTGCATGTGACATGTCTCAACCAATCAGATTAGTTCCTCAAAAACGACCTGTTGTAGAATTATTGTTGAAAACATCTGTATTACTGGACTGGGCCGCGGTTAGCTATGCTAACATATTAGCCAGCCACCACGGGATGGCTAGTACGTGGATGGGGCAGAATGTCCACTGAAGAGGACAACACCTCTGTCCTACACAGAGAGAGAGAGAGAGGGAGGGAGGTAGGGGGTCCAAAAACAGCAGGCGGCAACAAGAGTTGGAAGGGAGCAGTGATGCAACAACAAGGGGGAAGGGTAAAGGTAAGGTTGAAAGAGGGAGGGAGGGAGAGAGAGAGAGAGAGAGAGAGAGAGAGAGAGAGAGAGAGAGAGAGAGAGAGAGAGAGAGAGAGAGAGAGAGGAGAGAGAGAGAGAACATGGGGTTGAGAAGTGGAAGGAGGAAAGGGTGGGGAGTAAAAGGGGCCAAGGGAGAGTGTGTGTGTGTGCATGTGTGTGGGTGTGTGTGTGTGTGTGTGTGTGTGTGTGCGCGCACGTGCATGCGCACGCGCACGCCTGTCAAAGAGAAAGAGCTACGTGCTAAAATGAAACACAATAAGATGTAAACAGGATATGCAATTAAGACACCACCACCAGCACCACTGCTCTGTGCGCACACACACACACACACACACACACACACACACACACACACACGAACACACAAACACACGCACACACACACGCGCGTGCAAGCACACGCAGATGCCCGTGCAAAGCACACGCAGATGCCCGCGCACTATACTGTAGAGTACAAATGAGATATGTATAAGATACTGCTGCAATTCATAAATTGAAACAAATGATACATGTGTGCTCTTTGCTTACTGCACAGAGCAATGTGACCAGCTCAAATCGATTTCACAATTATTTAAAACTATTGGCTCAATTGTGATTAATTACGATTCATTTTATTGAGTCAAAATAATGCATCCACAACCTCACAATGTCACCCACTTGTTGTATACCACCATAGCAAAGTATAGTTAATGATTCAAAGCTCAACTTCTGTAAATAGTTGTTATGGTTTGCAAAAGGTACAGTGCCCAATCTCAGTCCTCCAACCAGTGAAATACACTGTTGTGGTAGTGGTTTTCACTCCACTTTGAAAAAAACATTTCAAATGACAATTTAGTTTGTCCTGCAGTCTAGTAGGATGATGTAAATAATAAAAACTTAAAAGAAAAAAAATACAGATTTCGCTCCGATATTCGAATTTGGTTTTACCGATTAATTGTCACTAATTGTCCCTAGCTCATTTCTGTCATTAGGCTTTTCAAGAATCAACGCACAATCAAGAGTCAACTTGACTGCACATGATGTGTCACGTGATCTATGGCATTCTCAAGCCATCAACACCTTTCCTTCTGGCTCCTCTGTGTAGAGGTGTGTGTGTGAGAGAGAGAGAGAGAGAGAGAGAGAGAGAGAGAGAGAGAGAGAGAGAGAGAGAGAGAGAGAGAGAGAGAGAGAGAGAGAGAGAGAGAGAGAGAGAGAGAGAGAGAGAGAGAGAGAGAGAGAGAGAGAGAGAGAGAGAGAGAGAGGAGAGAGAAAGTGTGTAGTTCCACGGGGGCAAGAGACAGACAGGAATGAAATATGTCAGGAAGGACGCCGCCATCTTTAATCATGTAATTGGGCCTTAAGAGCAGCGGGGAAGAGAGGGGCGGAAGGTCCTTTAAGTTGCACGCACACACACACACATGTGTGTGTGTGTGTGTGTGTGTGTGTGTGTGTGTGTGTAAACATCACATGAAGCCCATAAGGTATGTCACCCTGGCGACAGGTACAGTACAGTGAGCAGATTAACTAAGTGACATTGTGCCGACCGTAAATGTTAAACGTGGGCATAATGCCTTAATGGAGTCCATTTATACACTCAATTAACACAGGAATTTAAGGTCCTGTATTAAGTTAAAGCAGTTAAATGTATTTATAATCATGTTTTTTGCTACAGCACAATACTAAAACAAATCTGTAAAAGCTGAGGGACCAGGGAGAAAAGGGGGGAGAGGAAAAAAAAAGGAAACGGCGTATTTGAATAAGTTACATTGTGCATCACTAACACAACATCACCACTTAAGCCCTTAAGCCCTATTAACACAACATAACTTGAGCACTTATGCCCGGTACACTTCACCGTACAATGAGCGACGGCACAAATAGCCTTTCTACAAGCTCACAAACAGCCACTTCGGCTATTTCTGGAGGTTTCTGAACACGGCGCGGACGCCAGGCCTAAAGTGGATAATGATCAGAGTCAGTAGCACACTGATCCAGAAATGCCCGCCGTATAATACCAATGCTATTTTCATTATCCATCACATTACTGTCATAGCTTTTTTTTTGTGGTAAAAGCTTGTTATAGCTGATGTGAGGAGAACCCCTTTACTTGTACGTTTTGTGGTAAAAGCTTTGCTCAAACTTATTGTATTTGTTTTTCCACCAGATCTCTGTGCTCGCCTCTCCCCAATTCTTCTGTTTCTTATTGCTTTCTTGGAGAAATGATACGAAGATGCACAAAAACAAACATATCTCCTTTTGTACACTTGTAAAACTGTGATGTGACAATAAAGATGATTCTGATTATTTTTGAAGTTTCCCCACATTACGTCAGGGCTGAGCTTGGTGAAATTACAAAATGGGGGCGTCATACACAGACATATTGTCAGATTATCATTGATTACTCAAAAGGATTTGTTCAATTTTACTACTTTGGGTGTGACTGTGAAGTCAATTCAGCCTTCAAGGTAGATACTGCTGGTTATTGTTTATTATTTGTTTTGCAGAAATCTGAGAATGAAATCAAATGGAAACCACCCGGTAGACAGAATGAAATATTAAATGGTCCATGTAGGCTATAGATTTACCCTTTCACACACATATTCATACACAAATGGTGGAGGAAACCATGCAAGGCATCAACCTGCACATCAATGTGCCAATTAGTGGTGTCAGGTGGAGAGATAACACAGATCTGCTTAGCTAAATCTGCTTTTGTTCCAGTTTCCTTACTTAGATCAACTTTAGCTAGATCTGCTTTTGTTCCAGTTTCCTTACTTAGATCAACTTTTTTTTTTTTTTTTTTCAAATATGATGCTTTGTGTGGTTACGCTAATATTAACCTTCCGGCAATACTTGTATTGCATCATATATTTGAGGCTAAGTTATTATCAATCCGACGGTGGCTGCAGAATACGTAATTTCACAAGTTCCTGTTGCATTCTCCTCAACAGCTCTGAAGACATCCTGAACGTTGACCTTATCCACAAATTCAATTTCCCAATGTTCCAGGAGAATGCCCTGCGGTCCCGGCCCCGATGGTGAACACCCCACCCAGAACGAAGCCCTCCATGCACCCCTCACCCCTCAAAAAAAGTGGGTGCCAGGTTCAGAGTGGAAACACAGTTATTTTAGGAACCTCCTATACCTTTGCATGGCTTGGGGTTGCAGAGCTCTGCAGTGAACAACGTCCACATGTCCTCAGATTCCTCCCCCATATTGTTTGATTTTATTTGTATTCACTTCCATTCGTTTCTGTATAGTGCTATATGTGAGGCGACACTTCAATTGAAATGAACTGTGAGGCAACACAAGCACAGACCAAACACATTGTAAGCATATGGGCACTGACATTGTAATCACGTTAGCGACGGTACATGAATTATGCATTATGAACGTGAAGCAAACTGTGTTGTGGTGGGATTGTTAGCTGTGCAGTCAAAACACTCCTCCACTTCTAGAGTCTTCGCACATTATATGTATAATAGAACCCGCGGTGGAATAAGTACAATTTACAATTTAGGCATTTAGCAGACGCTCCAAATCCAGATCGACGTACATTAAGCAAGCACAAAAACATGGCAAATGCGTCATACACATAAAAGATTGTTGTGAATAATATGTGAGCTGAGAACATAACAGTGGAACATCTACATAATGAAACCATGCATATGTACACAGTGCTACATCTACATAAAATGAGTCATAAGTTGAGCCTTAATTTCCATAAGCCTGTATGGTCGTCCTGGCTAAGGCAAGTGCTACAGATCCAGACAGAGTCGGGCGAAGTGAGTTTTCAGACTAAGGTGGAAGACTGGGAGTGAGTCTGCTGTTCTGATTGTTATGGGAAGTGAACCAAATGTACTCAAATGTTCGAGGTATTGGCAATGCTAAACATTCCAGTAAAATTGAAATACCTGAGTGAGTACAGTAGGCCTACATACTGTCAGTAAATGTACTTTGTTACTTTAGGTTGCTGTATGAAACTAGAGTTGTGTTCTGGATAACCAGCATGTGTTTGTAAAGCCTTCTGCAACACTGTATATTATGTATCACAAATTACATATCTATCTGATTAAACACATTTTAACAAATAACTGTAACCATTAAAGCATACAGTAGATTTTACACTTTAAAATTTGTAACCTGCATCTTCATTTTGACCTTTATAAGCTAAAAAAAAAAAGAAAACAATGAAACAAACTAAAACTAAAAAGTCTCCAACTAGTGAATCACTTTATGTACAAGCTCATTATGTGTCACATCTCAATGCGATTTTGCTTTTCTGGATTTCTGTGTTTAATTATTAACATGTTTACAGTTAATATCTATAGCAATGCAACAGTGCAATAATGGTGTACTATATAGCGTAATAGTGCTTTCCAGAAAAAATAATAATTCATATATTCAACAGTAATATTACTGCATTGCAGCACGGTCCTGTACAATGCCGACCCAACACTCAAGACCACACACTCAAAACCAAGCGTCCATGCGTGCGCGCACACACACACACACACACACACACACACACACACACACACACACACACACACACACACACACACACACACACACACACCGTATATAAACATATGCACTCAAGACTGCCCTACATAACTGGTGTGGGAGACCATAACAGTGATTTGTGACAGCTGGGTGTAGGGCATCATGTGACGGATGAACACACACACACACACGCACGCACGCGCACACGCACACACACACACACACACACACACACACACACACACACACACACACACACACACACACACACACACACACACAAAACTCCCAATGTAAAACAGACTGTCCACCATGTCTGGCATGCCTTGACGCAGGCCACAATTGATTAGGATGATTTACATCAGACACACACATATGTGTGCACACACACATGTGCGCACGCACACACCCACACCCACACACACACTCATGCACTCACGCATTCGCACACTAGCACACACACATCGGTGCAGATGTTCTGGCTAGATCAGTCCTTTGGAATCCATGAACTGTATGTCGTTCCTGTCTGACCTGAACGTAACATCAGTTTACTATCGTAAATGATACTCTCACACACACACACACACACACACACACACACACACACACACACACACACACACACACACACACACACACACACACACACACGTCATTGCTTTCGGATGTACTTTTTACGTTTCTTTGTTTTTGGTAAATTAATTCTCCATAGAAAATAACACACCATGCTGTGATAGATTTGCTCATTTTGCTTTCGTGTCATTTAAAAGTCTGTTGGTGAGTAGGTAGGTATATATTGAAAAAGTAATAACGAGAGCTTGTAACTGAACTGTAGCTACTCTGGATCCTCTGGAACACCCACAAGTTCTTATGTCCATTTCCTGACAAATAACACTTTGGGTTTTTGACATAAACGGCTTATGTCGACAATTTAAGCGTATAAATTACATTTGCACTCCAAATGCAAAAAGAAAAACTACCACAGAGGAGTCCCAGAGTCAACGCACAGAAGGCCTTTCACATTCACCCTATAGCGGTAAACAATGCACAAGGCGTAGCCGCCTTTTAACAAATGCAGCTCATAATTACATATTCTACACATGGATCGGGTTATAATTACAGCGTGGCCGGATCAGTCCTTGTAACAAAGGCCCCCTTTGAAGCCAGGGTTTCTGATTCGGGCCTAAAAATACCTCACGTATAAGAGCCAACAACCTTTTTGTAAAAGCTTGATCACATTATTTGCTGCATCAAAAAACACACGCTCGACACACAAGACTACATTTGTGCCTCATCACCCCTGGCAATTTAACCAAACAATGGCTTGTATTTATCAAGAGAAACATCGACAAATCTGAAAGGACAGCTCCCTTCTATGAGCAAGAATGTGATGGGGGCAAAAAAAAGAAAACGAGAGAGGGGAAAAAATGCGCTGAAGCGGTGCAGTGTAAAACTAGTGATTTGTGTATATGAGATGGTGTTTTACTTTGAAGTGCTCTCAACCTGGCGTCCCTATTCTGGACAGGTCATTACAGGCGATACTCGAGGGCTCCATTCAGTCTTATGCAAGACTCACATTTGCATTGGTCATTCATCCATGGTTGAGCTGTGATCACTCACTATCTCTGCCATTTGGCAAACGGTTGCGACGTTTCACAGGTAGAGACAAATTTATAATGGTCACGATCGTTGGCTACCTGTCGCAAAGGCTTATGGCCAACGGTTATGGCTAACGGTGGCGATGTGCGTCACAGTCGGTCTCTCCTCTTGGTACACCAAACACACACAAACGCAGGCACACATGCACACAAACACAGTCAGGCACAGCACACACACATGTATTTTCATCTACCTTTGTTGTGGTTGCTCATGACTTTATGCTTTAAGTAACTAACTTGTGTGTTCCCTCATTTAGCTCAATCAAAAAGGAAGATGCTTTTGTGCGTGTGTGCTGTGCACGTGTGTTGTGAGTGCATTGTGTATGCATGTGTGTTGTGTGTGCGCACACTGTGCAGTATGTGCGAGTGAGAGACATAGAGGCGGTGAGCAGTGTGACAAGTGGGTGATACATACAGGATGGGCTGTAATGGAGAACAAGACCATGCAGGCGAGTGAGAGAGAAAGGACCAGGTCACCAATGATTTGAAGAACATGCGTGTAATTTACGATGACCCGAGTGGCGACCAGCTCTCCAGTTTCGAAAAGGCTGTAAGTTTTGGCCTGACAGATCAACCCACTTAACGATCGAGTGGCTTAAACTCCCAAAAACGTAAAAGAAAAAGGGAGAAGGCGGAGCAAAGGAAGAAAGAACCAAGTCACTGAGACTGCATGTTAAGTTGGGCAAAGCTGCAGGCCAAATCATATCTGTGAGAACTGCAGAAAGGTAGAAAGTCGACAGTTAACAGGTTGACAGATGCTCTGTCTACCTGTCTCCCTGTCTGTCCCCTCTGTCTCTTCATCTGCCCCAACTGCCTGTTTCCCTGCCTGACTCTCAAACTACCTGGCTGTCACGCGTCTCTCCGTTTAGTTTCCTTCTGCACCGACTCCATGCAGATGTATAGACTCCTGCTATCGTCTCTCTGTTTGACACCATCTCTCATCTGTCCTCCCCGTCTCTGTCTCTCTCTCTCTATCTCTCTCCCATCTTAGCTGTCCCGTCCCGCCTGTCCAGCTGTCTTTCCACGCATTTTGCCACCCTGCCATGATGTTGTTGTTATGTCTGCATGCCTGGCGGCCTGTCATTAAGCACCAGTACATAGAGAACATTCAGTTCCAGCGAGCTGCGAGGCTTGTATAAACTCTAGATAATAAATGAGTGTGGGAAAGTATGAGGAAGCGTCAAAACACACAGGCAGGGACACCCGGACATGGCTCTGGATCAAAGACATGACGGGGGTAAGAGAGAGAGAGAGAGAGAGAGAGAGAGAGAGAGAGAGAGAGAGAGAGAGAGAGAGAGAGAGAGAGAGAGAGAGAGAGAAGGGTCCTTTCGTGTTCTGCCTCAGTTCCAAAAGCACACCGTCCGTTTTGTAGGTTGAACGCATGTGCATGCATAATACACACACCATTAATCGTGTCGGGAGACATAGCTGTACTGGGCCATACCACAGCAGCTAATGTGATCATGTTTGACTCCACCAGAGGCCCAGGGGTTTACTAAGCACTAGAATGTGGCTTAGTCAGATCCCAGGCTGATCAATGCCGGCTTCCACAGACATCAGCGGCTCAGCACAATGATCACCCCCACATTCTAGTGCATTTCTTTGCAAATGGTTTGGGCGAGTGGGGAAAAAAATCCTTCTGTTATCATGTTACAACGAGACAGACCAGCTGCAGTAGTAAAGAGAAATTAAATAGCCAGTCTGATTTGTTTTGCGCTTCCAACAATCTAAAGCAAAACACAGCGAAGAAATGAAACCTCGATAGAGTGAAACGGTGACTAAGATTAAGAAATAACTATAGACGTTACTGGAACTGCTGCATACCACGTTCCCCCCCAAAAAAAAACACTCTGCAAAAATGATCCACAAAAATGAATGTGCTAGCACTTCAGAATGGTCGCCTTTTAGGTATAGAGGAGACCTGGGTGTAACAAGTGTGGGGAAAAAAATGATAACAACAACAACAGATGATTTTCAAGCTGAACAACACACAGGATAACACCACGCGTGCGACGCATTGCTGCTGCAGCCCGGACAAAGTATAAATTTGGCTTAACGGACGGGATAGGGGCGCGAGACGCGGGAGCGACAGTGCATGTGTGAGGGAGGGAGGTAGGACGGACAGACAGACAGACGGAGAGACAGACAGCCAGAGATGACAGGTTGAAGAGAACAGAAAAGTGGGCCAGAGGAATGATGGGTGTCCTTTGTGTGTAGGTGAGAGCAGGGGCTGGAGAGGAGAGGAGGAGGGAGGGGCGGGCAGGTCGACCCACAACAGTCTGAAGAACTCAGCAACATATCTCCCTCTCTCTCTCTCTGTCTCTCTCTCTCTCTCTCTCTCTCTCTGTCTCTCTCTCTCTGCGCCAGGATTTTCTCTCATCCTTAATTCCTCTCCTCTTTTCCAGCCCATCTCCTCGTAATTAATTAGAGCGGCGGTGCCGCCGACTAACAGGAGAGCCTGTTTTATCAGCACTCACTCACTCCTCTCCTCACCTCTCCTCCACCTCCTTCTCTGTGAAGAGAGAGAGAGAGAGAGAGACAAAGAGCGAAAGAAGAGTGGCGTGGAACGAGAGAGAGAGAGAGAGAGGGAGAGAAACAGAGAACGAGAGACGGCGCCGAGTGTAACCCTGAAGAAGAATAGTATAGAGAGTATACTCCTCCTCTTCTCCACTCTTTTCTCCCCAACACACACACACACACACACACACACACACACACACACACACACACACACACTCTCTCTCTCTCTCTCCTCTCCCTCCCCCTCTCTCTCTCGGGCAGCACGGACCGACCGAGCGAGAGAGAGGAGAGCCAGGCAAGGCAAAGGGGTCATATCTTTTTAATTATCTTTCCCTGCCTTTGATTAATTATTCGCCATGACAATGGCGTGTTCCTAATGCTTTTCACCTGCCGCCGCTGACTGACGGGCCCTCTGTCTGACTCAAACGCAAACAGCTGCTGCCATGATTGCCTAGCAACCGGCCCGGTGATGGATGAGCGCGGGAGATGGATGGCCACAATAAATCATGGCGTCTGCCTTCACACTGGAAAACCTGGGAACGGGGCAGCAAGCACGGAACAGGGAAGGAGACAGAGCGAGAGACAGGGGAGGAGGTGTGTGTGTGTGTGTGGGGGGGGCATGACCGTAACACACAAAAACAATCCGAATGTTCTTCTCGAAAAGGGACGGTACGCGGATGAAACCCTCAGAGACTTGTTCGCTCTCGTTCTTTTATCTCAAGCTTTTTTCTTTCAAAATTTCTTCCAAGGGGAGACAAAATACAGTAAACATTGAACCTGGAACCTCCCAGGGGACAGATGTTTAACTCGTCTCACCTGCGGAGAAAGCGAAAGTCTCAGAAGTCCAACCGAGAAAAGCACGAGGGACAACACCAGGACAGAAGCTGACCGACAAACAGAAGGACAGGATGGTTTTCAAAAAGGGGTTTTAACATACATTTTCTTTAAAAGTGCATTGCGTGGCCTTAATATAAGCAAGACAACGTGGCAAGGATTGTGATACAGATTGGCTATTCATTACAGCATGTGAAAGAATTGTTGCAAGCAGAACAACTGTCCTACCATATTCCGCTTCCGCTGTTTGTGCAACATGTTGCATTTCAGTATAGTGTGTTCACGCTCTAATCTATGAATGTTTTGGATTCAAATCCATATTGCAAAGTGTTATTTCATTATGTGAATTAGATTCTCCAATTCATACATAGGCGGACAGCAGAGACAAGTGGAGCAGAACTGGGTTCAGAGTCTGGTTGCTGGACAATCGTACCAGACGGATGCCGCTAGTGCTGTCATGTCACCAGTGCACACAGTTGTCACGCAAATAATTGTGATTAGCATGTGTTAATGAGCATGGAGATGTCAATTATCGGCAGTTCTGTTTTTACGGCAGCCCGCTTGGGATAAAACTCTGTGGAAATATGTCATGTATGTGACATTATGAACTACAGATGTATTAAGAAAAATCTCGCCCGTGTGGAGTGATGGGCGCTCTAATCATCATACCTCATCATACATGGCGGTCGATTATTGGCCAAGGGTGGCCATCAACATTCCAGGCCGATTTGCTCAGATACTGCACATGTGGTGTTAATTCTCCATCCATGGTCAATGGCATTTAATGTTGGTGTCCACACGTTCACACCATCTATACTATAGCTGTTTATAAGAGGGGTTAGCTTAGCGCCAGTCAAAAGTATGAATTGTAAAGTGATCGAAGTAGGCTAGTTAGCGACAAAACCCACCGCGTTCTGACTTTTCTCTGCTTTTTTGTCTCTACCACTGCTTAATAGTATCTAATAACAGCAAGAAAAATGCTAGTATGAAATTTCCCTTTAGCGCAGAGGATTTCAAGGACATGTAATTGTTAAAGGGGAATTCCACCCATTTTCAAATTTTTCCTGAGAGGATACAAATGTGAACCAAATGGATCCTAGCGGGTCCATTTGGTTCCATTTGTACCCTCTCAGGAAAAAGGGGTCTGAAAGAAAAATCATTAACATGGTGAAATACCTCTTGATAATGTCAACATCAAGATGATTCTTTCAGACCCCTTTTTCCTGAGATCGTGTCTACACAACATCTCTAAGGTATATTAATGACATATTAAAATGTTGAAAATGGGTGGAGTTCCCCTTTAAGTGGTTCCCAAACAGCTGGTCCTGAGCCAAACTCAAAACATATAGCGTGGGCCAAAAGGACAACATACCTCCACACACATACCACATACCATTAACACATTAGAGCCATCAGCTGCAACCCACTCTACTCTCTCTCTCTCTGTCGTGACTCTCTCCATTTGCTATAGAGCTGCGCAGTCCCACCCTTTATTGACATTGCCCGTACCAGAAGTAAATTCCCCATTAATTTTCCCGCAGATAGACCTTGCAAATATGATTTACAAATATGATTTAACAGTAAAAATATGATTACGCCGCAGACAAAACAAACTCAGGTCACGACGAATCATGAGGATAAACACAATGTTTTTAGCTGAACAAAAACTATTGTATCCTGCTGTTATTTTTTTTTTTCTACTAATTATTTGATCGGTCCAAAGAAATCTGTCACGACCCGACTTGGCTTCGTCCATGGTGTAATCGTCTTCATTACCATGACCATGAGGAAAATGAATGGGGGGGAATTTACTTCTGGGCCGCGGGCGACGTCATGAAAGGGGCGGGACTGCAGCGCTCTATACTGTTAGACCTCCCACGTTCTCTGTCTCTCTCTCTCTCTCCCAATTCTCCCATTCTTTTTTCCCCTCCCCTCTCTCCCCCTCCCAGCCCAGCCGTCCTTATGCTAGAGCTCATGTTACCGCTGTGTAGTGGTCCAGTCTAAATAATGTAGCAGTGATGAATGGCGGCGACACGTTCATATCCATCAATGGGTTCTTTCTGGAGGAGCATCCATCTTGTCCCAACGCCTCGCCTTTGAATCGGGGAGGCTATGCGAGAGAAAACAGTTCACTGCCCTAACCCACGGGGAACAAACAATGTGCGTGCGTGCGTGTGCATTCACGTGTGTGTGTGTGTGTGGTGTGTGTGTGTGTGTGTGTGTGTGTGTGTGTGTGCGTGTGTGCGTGTGTGTGTGTGTGTAACGCCTTCTAGAAGATCTCAAGACACAGTACTACTGTATGTATTGGGGAGTTGTGCACTGCACACAATACATACTACGCACAATACGTGGCTCAGGCGGAAGAGTGACCAGATGGTAACAGCAAGGTTGCAAGTTCGAATCCTGGCTCCCACCAAGTTAGTGTCAAAGGAGCGTCCTTGAGCAAGACACTGAACCTCTAAATGCTGCTGATGTGCTGGTGGTTGGTTGGTACCTGGCATGGTTTCCACTATGTATGGATCTGTGTGTGAATGTAAAAGCGCTATCAATGCACCATTTACCATATACCACACACACACACACACACACACACACACACACACACACACACACACACACACACACACACACACACACACACACACACACACACACACACACACACACACACACACACTGCAAAGCCTTTCTCATCCCTTCCTATGGGTTATGGAAAGTCCAGTCTACTCTCACCGCCACAACTCTCTCCACTCCTCTCTGTCCCTCCCACCCTCCCTCCCTCTATTTACCCCAGGAGGGGTGGTCTTCAGAGGCAGGAAGACGACCCTACACACACACACACACACACACACACACACACACACACACACACACACACACACACACACACACACACACACACACACACACACACACGTGCAAGCACAAACACATGTATGAGTTCCCTGCTACACATGCACACACCGTATGTGTGGCAAGCCATGCACACGCACACACACACACACACACACACACACACACACACACACACACACACACACACACACACACACACATGGCGGGCCCTGGCAAGGCTCTGTTTGATAAATGACACACGTCATTGTGTCAGGAGAGAAGGGTGGGTGTGTGATGTATGGAGAGGACGATGAGAGGGGGAAATCGACTGTTTGGCAGGGAGACGCCACTCGCTGCTTAGCTCGCCTCCTTTGGTTTCTGGAAAGCCCTTAAAAACGCGCCACAGACGCTCATGTACTGTATGCACATGCACACACAAGCACACGCACGGACACAGTAAAGTCGGTACTGTTCATGCAGACCACATGGACCCTATAGTCTCCCTGTTCTGTGCAAACAATCAGCAAAAGTTACCAGGACTGGGATGGACTGGGACAAAAAATTCGACCCGTAAATTTTTTGCGCAAATTTGTCCCAGGACCGGTCCCAGCACTAACCTGACTCCACCAGATGGGGCAGTAGGGAGTACACAGGTCTATTCCCCTTCTGCACCCCATCTGGGAACTCACAGGCAGAGAGGATGAATCAGAACCAGAAGTGGGTCTGACCAATCAGCAGCTCTTACTCCCTACTGCCCCGTCTGGTGGATCAGGTTAGCTCACCTCAACCAGCATGCACAAAGAAGCTTTAATTCCACCACTTTTACACAACAACATAAATGATACCAACCAACAGACAATTACATAACTCTTTGTTGCTCTCACAAGAATGATATAAGAGAGTTTATTTGTCGCTCACTGATACAGGTATAATACAGGCCTGTCCCCCCAAAAATAAAAGCACCCTATGGTCATGGCTCACAAAGAGTATGTCCTGTACTCCCTATGGTCAGTCTGACCCGGACAATTAATTACCTACACACTCACAGAGATTCTTTGAAACGTAACGTGAGTTTATACTGTATATCAGCTATTTTCAGTGAGATGTTGAGATTTGGAGATTTGTTTTTAGTGGGGGGAAAAAGTACCAAACCCAAGTACACAGCCCTGGTGGACCCCACCAGGTAATAAATATAGGCCATATAGACCTGCAGAGTTAAAACAAACTTCAAAAAACAAGCCTCTTAGCAAGGGAAAATAAAGCTTCTAGCACACAAACATGCGCATTAAACATGCAAAGTAAATTGTGAATAAAGCAGACAGGGTTGTCATGTGCGCATGTACAGTATCTCGGTGTGAGGGACAGAGAAATCCCTATCCACCCCTCCTTCAAACCCACAAACACCGTCTGTACTAGCTTTTTTTCCTGTCTGTTATTTCCTCTCTCTGGCTGAGTTTCAGAGGAAGAGTTCATCGAGGAAAAAGAAAAAGAGAAGAAAAGGGGAGGGGAGGGGAGTGGATGGAGGAGGATAGGAGGGGGGGCAGCAGGCGGGCGGGTTAGCGGCGAGGGGGGCAGCGATATCAATCACGTTGCCGTTTGGCAACAGAGATACTACTATTTCAAATAAAACAGCCAAACCTAGACAAATAGCCTTAACATGGGGCTGTAACCTGATCCCCTGAAACTCCACTCCTCATAAACTAGAGAGAGAGAGAGAGAGAGAGAGAGAGAGAGAGAGAGACGGAGAGAGGCTTCGCTTTTGTCTTTTTTTTCCTTCTTTTTTCTCTCTCTCACTCCCTTTCTCTCCCTTCTCGGCTATCTCTCTCTCGCTCCCTCTCTCCCTCTTTCCCTCTCTCTCTCGTTCACCTCCTCTCTCTTTTTCTGTGCTTGCAGGCGAGGTGGTTGACATCTGCAGAGTGCATTTAAAAGAGGAAAGAAAAAAATGTGTCAGAGGAGCGTGATGCACCCTCTCTCTCTCTCTCTCTCCTGCATGCTCTGCCTCACACACACACACACACACACCTATAAACACACGTACACACACACATACGCACACACAAGCGCGCGGGCGGCCCCCCTCACTCGGTTTCATTAGCTCACTGGCAGGGTGGCACTTCTTAGGCTCATTACCGAGGAAGGATTTATGGTGCGGCAGCCAGTGGCAGAGAAAAGGCATCTG
>CM076966.1:14766461-14831461 GCA_039105355.1 Benthosema pterotum
GAATATGCACGGAAGTGCCATTCCATCCATACTCGCCTAGAATACGCAAAAATCTGTGCATATTCGCCTACAATAAATCTGTGCATATTCCCTACAATAAATCCGTGCATATTATACTAGCATATACTCCACTGAAAATAACGGAGCGGTGCCGTCTCTGCCGACCATGAGCCATGTGAAGCGCCACTGAGTGAGGCGCTAGCATTGCGCTGAGCATTTCGCTGAGCATTGCTCTCAAAGAGTTACACCTGGTAAACCAACTTTCCATTATTTTGTTTGGGGACCAAGTGGAACTCTCTCACGGACCACTGGTGGTCCCTGGAACACTGGTTGCAAACCACTGGTGTAGTGCTATTAGGCTATAAAGTGTCAAAAGTGGCGGTGCACAATTATCAAATTATGACCAATATGTTATTTTCAGGAACACACATGGATACCGACTCTGGAACACGAGGGAAACAAGCCCCATCAAAGTGTTTGGTGAAATTATATGACCTTTGTAAAAGCATAGAAGCGTTCACGAAAATCACAGACAGAACACAGCATGTCCTTTTGACATGTGTGTATGAAGCCCTTGTCATCATACACACATAGAGAACAAATGTTCTGTCGAACATCTATTCTGTGTGTGTATGAGGCCTTCCTGCTAGTAGTGTTATGTGCTTTCCTGTCTGCTTTGTTTGCTGTTATCTGTCTTGTCTGCCTTTGACTTCTAGTATATACTGTAAGTTCCTTGATATTTTTCCAGTGTCTTGAACATCCACTTATCTGCATGTGATTTGAGTCCTACACCTCCGTGTCAACAGTGTCCACATTCTTTGAGCGTAAAATGAAACAAAATGGAACGTTCCGGGATCACTTTGGTTTAATTTTACTCTCTCAGGAGTAAAATTATTGTGAAAACATCTGCATCCCTTCATTTACAAGATGTCTACACAATTAGAGAAGTGTAGTTTGCCTGTCATCTCTCCTCCTAATGGGACCATCAGTACAGCATGGAATTGTGAACAACCTCTCATTTAACACTCTTCTAGGTTTTGGGTCTGCGCCTGAATCTCATCAATTTGTGGTCCGTGGCTCAAATGGCAAATAAATAATGGACCCCAAAATGAAATATGGTTGAAAACCACTGATGTACTCTACTGGGTGTGAAGTTGCAGCCACAGTACATTAGCCTCAGATACAAGTTGTGGTTAAAAATGCATCCAAACCGGCTCCATTTTTCATACCGTTGAAGGGACACTTCACCATTTTTGCAGAAATATATGTTGATGATATTAGATAGATATATGAACATTTTCTTTACATGGTCTTTATGTGTAATGGTTCAGTGTCTTAGTTTTTCAAACATGCATGCCAATGGTCAGATGCTCCTGATGTACTGCCATGTGCCTCATGAACCATGGACTCCTGCCTTACATGGACATGTCTCAGTAAGATACCCCCCACCCCACCTTCCACAAGGAAGTGCACCAAAGAATTGTTGGAATTGCAGTCCAGGAGGTATCTCAGAATCAGAGACTCTGGACTCACTTCTAAACTCTAAAATATCTAAAACCACTACAGTATTACACACATAAGATGTCCCTCATCTTCTAATTGTATTTAACATACACATTTATTCCACAAACGTTGAAATGTCCCTTTGTGTGTGTATATTTTTCATTTGTATACAAGTGTATACTGTATACATGAATAAAATATAGCCTATCATCAAATATCAGCAAATATCATCTATGAACAATGTACAAAATCAGATTTTGCTATTGCGCGTGTGTATGGTGGGTGCATGCATGTGCGCGCATGGCCCCATGTGCATGCTCTGCAGTGCACTGCGTGTGTGTGTGTGTGTGTGTGTGTGTGTGTGTGTGTGTGTGTGTGTGTGTGTGTGTGGTGTGTGTGTGTGTGTGTGTGTGTGTGTGTGTGTGTGTGTTGTGTGTGTGTGTGTGGTGTGTGTATCTGTATGTCCTGCACTCGGCAGCCCTCCTCTCCTTGCACTCTCCTTAACCCCCTTTGCAGAGGCACAATCCATTGCTCTCCCCTCACAAAATAATATTTGGAGGAGAGAGAGAGAGAGAGAGAGAGAGAGAGAGAGAGAGAGAGAGAGAGAGAGAGAGAGAGAGAAGGCAGTAAGACAGACGGGTGGTTGAGGAGGAGGAGGAGGTGGTGATGGAGAGAATTGGGAGGAGGGGGGCAGAAGAGGGAACAACGAGGGGAAGGATGCAGCCTTGTGAGCCAATTTAAGAAATAACTGCTGATGCATCAGCTATTGACTGTTTGAGCGCCTCGTGATAACGCTCAAGGCGAAACCGGGAGCGAAATGACAGCATCAACTGCCTGCAATAAAGTGCAGCGCAGCCAGACCAAGGGAGCTCTAATTGACAGCTGTCAACCTAATGGGAGGCATGACGGAAGATTCTGGAAGAGGGGGAGAAGAGGGGAGGATGGGGAACATACCAAAAAGGAAAAAAAAGAAGGAAGGAAGGAAGAAAAAATGCTGTTTATCAACCGTCACCCGCTTATCGAGGAGCATGGGGGGAGAGGAAGCTCTATCCTTCTCTCCTTCCCTCCTTCCCTCCTTCATCCTCAGTCTCTTCCTCTGAGCAAAATCCTCTGTGTTAATTGAACTGTATAATGATTACACTGTCACAGTGTTAAATTAACACTCAGCATTCTACACAACTCTCTCTGTCTCTCTCAATTCAATTCAATTCATTTCAAGAGGCTCCATTGGCGTGAGGAAAACATGCGTTTACATTGCCAAAGCAAAAAGCCCAATACAACGCTACAGCAATACAGTACAAGACCCCCCCCCCCAAAAAAATAATAAAATACTTATGAAAGGTCAGAATCTTCAATAAATCAATTTCTATGAACCCAGTTGGTTATTCTTTAGGGTGGTTGTGTTACATGTGCCATTCTTCTCCTGTCACAGCAGATCTCACTGCGGTGTGGTGTATTGTTGTACTGCACCCAACAGATACTGTATGGGGCCTCTCTGGACAATGTATTCAACATAAATATATACCGCAAAGATGCTCATTTACATCAGCAGCCCAACCCCCTCCAACCACACACACACACACACACACACGATTAAGAAAACATAAAAAACAAAACGGGCAGAATACAGTATATACTTTGTCTTTCAATTGCACATTATTTTGTCTTTACAAAAGCATTTCCCCTTCTGCCTGTCTATGTGATAGATTCAACTATTCTCTCTCTATTCTCTCTCTCTCATCTCTCTCTCTCTCTCTCTCTCTCTCTCTCTCTCTCTCTCTCTCTCTCTCTCTCTCTCTCTCTCTCCTCTCTCTCTCTCCTCTCTCCTCTCTCTCTCTCTCTCCTCTCTCTCTCTCTCTCTCTCTCTCTCTCTCTCTCTCCCTCTCTCCCTCTCTCCCTCTCTCTCTGTGTCTTTGCGGTGGTTCATTGTGGCCTGTTGTATAGTGGGGCAGGGACAGTGAGAAAAGCAGAGGAGGGCCATAACTAATCACAGTGTCAGTTGGCTGCCTGGGAGAGACAGACTCTGCACACAATAATGTAGGGATGGGGACCGGAGCAGACCACCAGGGTCTGGGTGGGACACAATAATGTGGTGATAGGGGACTGTAGCTGGACCACCAAGGTCTGGGTGTGGGACGCAATAATGCGTAGGGAATAGGGGCTGCGTCGGACCACCGGGGGCCTCTCTGGGAGGGAGGGACACACAACAATGTGGGCCACGGGGAAGTGTGACTTGGGGTCGGAACAGGCAGACCACAGAGCCTACGCTTGGAGATCCACGCAATTTTAACGCTGACTCTGATATATAACATTTGTATTGATTATAGCATACAGCATTAACACTAGTAAGCAGGGGCGATCTAGGCATAGGCATGGGGGGGCAATACCCCCCTAAATGCCCAGTCTGCCCCACCAAACATGATGGCATGCAAAACAACCCAAGATATTTCAATTTAAAGTGCCTATATTTAAAATGATTTGAAACACTACTACTGCTAATAACTAACTACAGTTGTGGCACCACTAAAACAACAACATTTCATCATTGAAATGAAAACAGAAAACTCTCTGAGTCAGACCTTTAGCTTTATGCATGCTGTGTGTCTGTTGCAACTTCAACAACAACTGATGTTATTATTGATTCTTATTTGCCTAATAAAAGTCCTGTAACCAAAAATCACCCTGAGGGCGGGACACCCCAAACACTTTGCCATGCAAACATCATCATCGCAATGTCAGAACTACAGGTCAGCTCCATATACAGCACATAGGTTTTCATAGTAAACCACGTTTTGAAAACAAACTATTGTGAAACACTAACACTCCTTTCATGTTTCGATAAACCCTAGAAAAATGGCTTTTCGTTATGATGAATAGGAACTTAGTAGTAGTAATATCGATCCACGGCAGAACAAAATCGATTAATTCACTGATCGTTAAACACACACCGTGGAAAAAAATGCACGCAGCCAGACCCAGCTGACTACTTCACGTGGAAGCCAATAATGTTTGAGTCTACAAGTTCACCATGCAGGTGTCATGTTGTGAGCTGGTACTGTAGATCTGCTATTTTTCTGAGAGTGTACAAATGTGAACCAAATGGATCCGCTAGGGTCCATTTGGTTCACATTTGTACACTCTCAGAAAAAAGGAAACTCATTAACATGGTGAAACACATCTTGATGATGTCATCAAGATGTATTTCACCATGATACTATTTTTTTTTTTTTCAGACCACACAGACGCTATTGAAACAAGTATAGCATATTGAGAAAAAAATGTTTACAATGCCTAATTGTAACCATAGAAGTAGATCACAGGACAAAAAACATAGACCTACTTCTGCCCCGAAAATATTTTAGATGTGAGAAGTGGGGAGATGCTGTCCCCCCGCGTCCCCCCTCCACTACACCCCTGATAGTCACATGACCACATAGGGTCACTATACAGGGTTTAGCTACTGTAGCGTCCTCAGTTTACAGTGTGATGTGCAGGGTGTTTGAACACTCCAGGTGCTGCTATGTATCAGTGGATTGGCTGCAAGATGTAAATATGACATAGGGATTTGCTTTATGTCAATGTAAATCCTCTGGCAACATAAACGTGCAAAATCCCACACAAGCGTGTGTGTGTGTGTGTGTGTGTGTGTGTGTGTGTGTGTGTGTGCGCGCGCACGCGCGTCTTAAACCATTTCAACCTGGCACTAGATTCAAATGTATTCTAAATCCGAACAGTTTTCTGAAAAATCTATGTTACTGTGTCATTGATGATAATAATATTTCATGCAAAGGACCCCCAGAATTATGTGTGTTCGTCTGCGGACCCACTTTTGAAAATATGGAGTTCCAGGAACATTTATTATTCAAAGATGGGTTGTCGGGTTTTCACGATTTTCCAAGAAATAGTAGATCTACAAGTTCATATGAGCTTGTAGATCTATTTTTTTCAATGGCTAAAGCTAGTGCTAATGCTAACGCTTTCAACAGCAAAGCTAATGCTAATTCCTACAGAATGGATTTAGAGCCGTCTGACCAATGGACTTCAAACTGCTCATGTGGCTGCAGACCATGTAGGACCTGAGGGAGGGACGTGTGGAGTTGGAAAGTCAGTGGTTGACCAAAACGTATGGATCTGTAAATACCCATATATGGATGATAACATCAACATGGCATCCTGGCTGTTTGGACCATATATGGACCTAAACGAAAAACGGACAGATGGTCATGATGGTTACTCAATGTGAGTGCTGGTAGAAAAAGTATGCTTGTTTTTAACTTAAGTAAAACTATCAATTCCCTGATGTATGCCATGTAGAGGAACCGTTACAAGGAAAAGACTGGATTCATAAACTAACTTGAGTAAAAGTACAGATGTATTTTGGTCACTGTACTAAAGATACAAACAGTCGAAACTTGCAATGTACAAGTAGTACTCTTTATGTAGAATGTTTGCAAATATATGTTTTCAAATATAAAAAATGTACACAAATCTTTTTGCACATACAGTATCGCAGATCTACAAGTTTGTATAGACTGTATTTTCATATGGCTTAAATGTATACAACTGAAGTGGTTAGTGTATTTTGACTAACATAAGTTCAAATAATTGTAGTGGTAGGTGGTGGTAAAAGTACTCAAAATTGTAAATGCTCCAGTAGAAAAACAAATAATTAATTAAATAAATAAAACCGCACCTCAAAATTGTACTCAAGTACAGTGTTGATATATGCTTACTTAATCATTATGTGCACAGTAAATTTCTGGACCATGTGACATGTTTAAAACCTAAACATTAGGGTTTAATCCTGTTTAAAATCTAAACATCAGTGTGCAATAATTAAATGGCAATTATCTATTTATGGATATGAAATACAGTAAAACACAAGCCATCTCAATCATCTTTGAATTCTAAACACTTATGTGATTGACTTTGATTGTATAAAGTAAACACATTTATGTGTTTACTTTAAAAAGTGTTACCGCCGATTAAACATGATGTTGTGTTTATAATCTAAATACTGTGATGCATTTAAAAAAAGTGTTCCAGATAAGTGTTTATAACGTAAACACTTGGTTTACAGTGTGGTCACACAGTGCAACGACTAACAATAACAATAATAGGCCTACAAATAGTAATAATAAGGTAGTGTGAGGATTTCTGTGTTTCTGCAGGAGCATTGTAAAGAGAGGCTTTATGTGAATGTGAAGGAAGACTGGAGTGAAGCATTATAGAAGCAATTCAATTCCAGGGAGTTGTACTCCAGGCATATAAGGACGTCTACATCTTCAATCTCAGGTTTGCACTTTCTAGTTAACTTTAACACGATCAATTAATTTAGTTCAGTGAGCAGAAATGGACCACTTTAACTTAACAAATAGAGGGTAATGGATTAGAGAGGGAACGTGTCCAAAGCACCAAAATATATTACTCTCAACATTTTCTTCTATTTTTAATATCTCCGAACATTTGTCACACACTTGATTTAATCATTAAACTAAACGCCTGAATTTTGAATGAGTGACTTTTATGGAAATGCCCAATTCTCTCTGTATTCTCAACGTTTTCTTGAGTAACAGCACTGGGCTTTTATAGTGTGTGTTGTACATACAGGTCCATTTGGTTACAGTGCACAGCACACTCTCAGGGTCTTGCACCACCCCTCACCCTTTATCCCAAAAATTATTTGGCAATTTTTACTATTTTGAAAAGCCATTAAAAATAGTTTTCTAACAGCCAGTATCTGTGTAGGTGGGCTAATAGAACTATAGAAAATGGCAAATACGTTTACCGGTAGGCATAATCGGTAAGATGCGGTGCAAGATACAGCCCTCAGAGGTGAATCAAACGTATTGTGACATTAGGGTTAGGGTTATGGTTAGGTTAGGGTTTATTGTCTCAATCACACACAGAAAACCCAAACTTTGAACATTCAATTGTTCAAAGTTGTTGTTCAGAGTTTTCTGTGGGATTTGGAAGGATTTTGAGCTGCAATAAAAACAGTCACAATAGAGGAAACAGTGACATCTACTGCCAAACCTATTGGTATGGGATTTGCCAGAATGTGACAACACAAACAGCAGGAGAATCAGAGAGCTTGTCTGAGCCAGAAAAACTAGGACCATAGAAAATCTACTTATTGTGAAATGTTCAGGTTTTTTGGGTGCAATTGAGCTCAGAAAACCTAAAAGAAAAGAAAAAAAGAATCACACAAACTTGTTTTTAACGCCACGTCTGTTCTTTTTGTTTTGTTTTACATTGCAGATTTAAAGCCATGTATTACACATGGTGCAAAATAAGTAAATAACAGAAAATGGAGGAAAAACGGACCAAAGGCAAACAAAAGAGACCGTTTGAGCTACAATATCAGTTCAGGAGTAGATCATCGGTAACTAAATTAATCTGTCCTCTGGTACCTTATCCACTTATACCCCCACAGTTTATACTTTGTCATATGATGGCGTCTCGCAAAAATAGCAAAAAAAAAACAGCCGACGCATCGTGAGCTCGCAGATTGGATAAAAGCAATCATATGAGCCTATTAAAATTCCTCTTAACAACCAGCTGAGAATGAATAGAATAACCATGTTCTCTCTTTTTCTTTTTTCTTTTTACTGAATAATTACTTTCTAATTAACCGCGTGCAGGGGTTGAGGAGGTGTTGGATGGTAGTGTTTTTGAAAGTATTTTTTTACTCTCTTAATTATTAATAGAATTATCACGACCCGCTGCTAATAAGGGTAATTAGCTTAATTAAGATGGCATGTTTCATTAGATTCCACGCTAGCAGACTAGATGCTTAGACCCTCCTATTTAGATGCCAGGGAGCCATGCTAGATGACCTGTGCAGTGTCAGATGCTTCACAAACAACAAGCCTGCTGGAATATCATTAAAGAAAACGCATATCTTCCATCAGTAAACATCTGTTGTGACACATAACAATACCACATGCATCTGATATAAATTAATATTTAACTATATGAATTCATTATTCAAGAGTTTTTTTCCCCCTGTATTATTAGTCATCGAGAAAGATATTGTTTGTGAAAAAGTGAATGTGGCCACATCTGCATTGTGTGAGCAAACGCTTTTACGTGTGCCTGCACATGCGTGCATGTGTGTGCTCGTGCATGCATGCACAAGGGTATGTGTGTGCGTGTGGGTGTGTGTGTGGTGGTCGGATTGCATGTTGTGTTGGTGAGTGTGAGCGGGTGTATTTAAATGGGCCACTGCATCTCGACTTAGATCCAGTGCGGGTGCAACGTTAACACACATCAAGCATGATTAATCTCTTGCTCTCGTCCACAATCAATCACACACACACACACACACACACACACACACACACACACACACACACACACACACACACACACACACACACACACACACACACACACACACACACACACACACACACACACACACACACACACACACACACACACACAGCACACACACACACACACACACACACACACACACACACACACACACACACACACACACACACACACACACACACACACGAGGCAGAGAAATCACAGAAATCAGCTGCTTTTCGTCCTGGCCTGCCATCTATCTCACCGTCGGACAGAACCAGATCTGTCTTGATGTTAATATTTACATAAATCATGCTTAGCCCCTTTGGACACCGTGCTGATGATAGGTGTTTCTGCAACGTTAGGTGAAAAATCTTCACAGTCTGGGAAAGTGTCATTGAGCAGCTAATAATGACCACTGTCAAATTGATCAATCTCCATACGTACGCAGCACACACGGCTCATAAGAGGAGACCATGCTCCATACGCTATCACTCACAGCAGCCTTTAGGTTTTCCGTTGTCACCGTTGGATGGAAATCGTGTGCATGCAAAAAAATGTCTAATGCAAAAGAGCGCCTGATTTCTAATTAATCCAGTTATATTATAATCACAATCTCTTGCTATTTAAAATCATACAAAATCACATAGAAACTAACTTAGTTTCTATCGTGCACAAATACTTGTCAATGTTTGTGTATAATATCGGACATAAGTTGTTAAACTTAACAAGATCAAAACATCAAAATATTTTACTAGATTTCATATCCATGAGATGCGATAGCGGATACTTCTAGGCTATATTATCCTGTGACGTTTAGAATAAAAGCCAAGCGACATGAGAGGGGACCGTGTTGTTTTAATTAAGGCATGGACAAAAAAAAAAAGCCAATAACAAAACTACAGGTGAAACAATAAATGGAATGTTTGATGTTCGGTGTTTCCTCTCCCATAACAATGATCTGTTTGGTCTGGCCAGGCTTTGAAGCCCGCAGACAGAAACACTGGCGTTTCAACCGAGCATTGTCCATTCCTGAATGGAACGAGAGCACTGAGAAAACAAATACTCCAGAGCAGACGGAATGAACGTGCAGGCGCATGCGCGTGTAGGTGCGTTTGCATTGTTATACGTGTGTGTCTGCACTATAAGAAGCATTGCCACGCGCAATACGAGCTTGCATATAGGGCTGATGTACACTGGGTCACACATGCAAGCTGGGGAAGGACATTAAAACAAGCACACGCACGCACGCACACACACACACAGTTACTTCCTAATACTGTGCATCATTGCTCTGCCTGCATGGAAAACCCGTATCACATCCCTCCAACCAAGCACTTTCCCTCTCCTCCATGTGTGTTGCTGCTGGTGGGCCTTTTGCATGGGTGTGCATGTCAAACAGTTAACCCTGGACTCCTGGTCTGTGCACGACACGTGCGTGCGCGCGTGTGTGTGCACAGTGCGTGCGTGTAACTGTGTGTAAGATCAAGTTGATTACATCCAACTATGCCGCTGCAGACCTAATTGGCGAGCGTGACAGCGTGCGGAGCTTGTCATCTCCAATCATTACGTCTGTCAGGGATCCATCAGACGCTCGGCTAATTAGGAGAACGCTAATGAAGCTGGCAAAACAACTCACAGTTTTTTTTTTCCTTTTTTTGACGAGTGACTGTGTTGCTCCGCCGCCCACCACCGTTCACACGGCCGTACGCGGCTGGAAGGTGGCGTTGCTACGGCGTCGGCAGGACTCAGGCCTGCAAGGTGGAGTGGGTTGTTGAAAAAATAAAATAAAAAGAAAGCAATGTAGTTTGTCAGGACAGAAAGGGTCCAGTTGGAATCGTAAGGGAAAAGCCTTGATTTATTGAAGATTCCGACTTATAAATGTACCTACTTTTTCGACTGATTGTATTGTTATAATGTGATATTGTGCTTCTTGTTTTGCCAAAGTAAACAAATGTTTTCTCATGCCAATACAGCCCCAATTGAATTGAGAGAGAGAAAGAAAGAAAGAAAGAAAGAAAGAAAGAAAGAAAGAAAGAAAGAAAGAAAGAAAGAAAGAAAGAAAGAAAGAAAGAAAGAAAGAAAGAAAGAAAGAAAGAAACTAGAGGAAAGTCGATTTTCCCACTAAATAAAACTCAGGGGTGCAGGGAACATTGTTTCCCCTGTGTTCCAAATCAAGGCCCATCATATGCCATCTTCCCTTCTCTCCCTCCCTCTCTCTCTCCATCACTATGGCGCAATCAATTTGTCATCACTCTTTGTGTGCCATGATGCAGCCCTCCTCATCAACCTTATAACTTGCAGCTGTGAGCGAGGGAAGGAGGGAGGGAGGGAGGGGAGGGGAGGGGAGGCTTGGACGAATGAACCGAGCCGAGGAAAAGCAACAGAAAAAAAAAACAATAATAATACAGGAAGTAGCCATGCTCTAAAATAAAAATCCCTCCTCTGCTTGCCCTCGTGTTTGTCCTCGTTCGCTCATCAAAGGAATAAATGGCTCATTTTCTCCCTCGCTCATGCACACTCACTCACTCATTCCAGTTGAATAAAAAGGCTTTCAGTCATCCCTCCGCACATCTATCCATCCATCCGTCTAGCCAGCCAGACCCTCCTCGTCGGCCCCCACCCATTGCGTCCATTAGGGCTAAAACATTTTGATCAAGTAAGGCCCAGGGCCTCACATATACAGAGGGCTCTCACTCTCTCTCTCTCTCTCTCCTTTCTTTCTGTCTCTCTCTCTCCCTGTGCCAGGCTCTGATTGACCATTAGGTTCATTGATGAATGTGGCTGTCAGAGGGCAGACAATTAAATCAAATATGAAACAAAGTCTCTCTGACGGTCCCTTCTGATGGAGCATGGGCCAGTCTTCCTTCTGCCTCGCGATTAGGCTAATAGTTACATTTTTCATACCAGTTTTGTATGTGTGTGTGTGTGTGTGTGTGTGTGTGTGTGTGTGTGTGTGTGGTGTGTGTGTGTGTGTGTGTGTGTGTGTGTGTGGTGTGTGGTGTGTGTGTGTGTGTGTGAGGGAGTGAGTCAGTGTGTCCGCCTGGGAGTGTGGAAGTAATTGGATACTTTGCGTAAAATGCATGGGCGATGTACACTGTAACGTTGAGCATGTGTTGTACGGTATAGGTAGGCTACACGTACACCAGTGAACATCAGGGTTTACATGTCGTCTATGTGTACAGTATGTATGTATGTATGTATGTATGTATGTATGTATGTATGTATGTATGTATGTATGTATGTATGTATGTATGTATGTATGTATGTATGTATGTCAGTGTGTAGGCCAACTGCAATTTACAATTACACTTGTGTGTGTGAACATGAAAAAACATTTCTCATTTTTGGTGCTCGGACCAGTGCGTAAAAACTATTTCTCGTCTAACCTGGTCTGATGTAAACAATTATCATCACAATAAAATAGGTCTACATGGGCTAAATAATAGGCCCTAATCTAAAGGTTAAACATCTAGATTAAAAGTAGACACATGCATCTGCAGGCCTATGCGTCTACTCTGCATGGATGGAACCAAGAAAAAGGGGAGAAAAAGAGAGTGAAAAAAGCAACAATTAAGGATGTTCTCAATGGCTAGAAGTTTGTCAGGCTAGACGTGACGTCAGCGGGGTCCTGCTTTGGGCCATGGCGGCGTGATTTATCGACGCTTATCGGGAATGAATAGATCAAAGCCTCGCCGGATGACAGGCGATCAATCAAGCATCAAATCAAAGATGGCAATTGTCCATTAAAAGCCCCCCCCTCTCTCTCCCAGCACGCTCCCTCCCTCCCCCCGAGCTGTGAAATAATCTTTAGACAGGGAAGTCTTTCCCAGAAACTGAAGGAAGGGGAGGATGAAAAAAGAAAGAAAAAAAAGAGGGGCATACAAGCTATAGGAGAAAAGCGGGGCTAAAAATGTGATGCCGCCCCCCCCCCCTAAAAAAAAGAAGTAAAAAGTGTGAGGGCGAGCATCAAAGGGCTGCCGTGACAGTCAGCTGACACCGAGAGCCCCGCCAACCTTTCTAGTGTAGATCAGTAAAACAGTCAATATCTATGAAGAGAGAGAGAGAGAGAGAGAGAGAGAGAGAGAGAGAGAGAGAGTAAAGGGAGAGAGACCTATCAAAGCCTAAGTTGTCTATGAAAGAGACAGATTTGTGTGTGTGTGTGTGTGTGTGTGTGTGTGTTGTGTGTGTGTGTGTGTGTTGTGTGTGTGTGTGTGGTGTGTGTGTGTGTGAGTGTGTGTGTGTGTGTTGTGTGTGTACACGCAGGAAAAGAGGGAGTTTATGAGAGAGATCACTTTCACCCCAACATTTTTAAAGAGTCAAGTTATTTCGCATTGAGAAAACTATAGCCTGCGCCTCTCTGACAATGAACGTGACACGGCCATGAACAAGGTTTGCTTGTAGATTTTTAAAAAGTTCTATTTTTTTAAATAAATCATTAGACAATAGAATACTATACTGTTGCCATCGTCACCCATCTCCTATACGTAAACTGCTATATCATTGGCTAAAGTACAGTGGATCGACTTGCCCCTAAAATCCTAGGGCATTGGTATTTTTGTGATTTTTTTGTGAAATCATTGTGGTGTAGAAGGAATACAGGAACAAAAAAAAAACTCTTCAAAGGGGGAGAGTGAGACAGAGGGGCGGGAGGGTTGGGGCTTGACTTGAACATTGTGGTCATAACCTTCCAGATTTGGGGTGGGGGGGGGCTTCTAGGGTTTACAGTAGCCTGCAGAAGATCCGGGCGAGCGCTCAGGGGTGCACTTAAAGGAGGCCACGATAAATATTAGCAGAAGGACAAATTACTGCAGCAATAGACGGGCAGGATAGGCGGCTGCACGTCATGCATACACACGCACGCACGCAGCACGCACACAGTAGGCTACACGGGCTTGTGCGCGTGTGTACATGTGCGTGTAGGGGGAAAAAAACAATAAATTAATCAAGAGACCAGTAGGCCTAATCTCCCAATAGTGGGGGGACAAATTGTCCCCTCTGACCCCCCCCCCCCCTTTTCTATGCCCCTGACACCACACACACACACACACACACACACACACACACACACAACACACACACACACACACACACACACACGCACGCACGCACGCACGCACGCACGCACGCACTCGGGGGCATGCACACCGTGTTGTATATACCTGAGGCGCGCCGGGGTGCTTGCTGTTTCCTCCGCGGCATGCTGCTGGCTCTCTGGCGGCTGACAGGAGTTGTGCTTCCCGGCCCCGGAGAGGAGGAGATCCGAGGGAGGAGAGGAGAGGAGAGGGGAGGCTGCCTCTGCCTCGGGGGTGCTCCGCGATCGAAGCTTTGATAGGGGCTGCTTCCTTTGCACAGTTTCCCCCCAGGGGATAAAGCTTTCAGGGCTCACACATAGATCGGGCAGGCAGTCGAACACACTCTCAAAAAAGAAAGATAAAAAATAGAGAGAGGGGGGAAAGGGGGACCTCCAAAAAAAAAAAAAAAAAAATCACGCCGTGGCTGAACGATGGGGGTAACTGCTGTGTGTTGTTGGTTGAGATCAAAAAAGGAGGAAAAAAAACAGAGCGGACCCCCTTTTTTTCTTCCTCTTGTCTTGTTTTCTCCCAGATCGTCCGCCGTTAGATCGACTTGGATATCACCCACAGTGGGAGCTCATGAGAAGAGAAGAAAGCAGCAGCAGTAGCCTCCGTGTGATTCCTCCTCTCACTCGGCGTCGGAGGCTGCAACAGGCGAGCTTAAAGGAAAAGCAAATGATCGCGTCACTCAAAGTCCGCAAACAAGGGGCCAAACATCACGCACTGACACGCTGAAGAGCAGCACGCACGCACATACACACATAAACACACACGAGCCTCTATCACTGTGCGCTCCTCTCTGCGCCGCTGATAGGCGTCACGTAGCTCTCTCTCTCTCGCCTGCTTTCTCTCCTTTCTCTCGCACTTTCTTTCTGTCATTCCCGTCTAATCCCATTCCTGTGTATCATGACAAACACGATCGCAAATGCCTTCGTGATTACAAGCCTTGTTGACACTAGGTACTACTAGCCCTGCATTCCTTCCTTCCCAGTCCTTTAAAAAAGAATTTTGCAACTCGCGTAAAAATGTCAATCACGGTGTAAGAAGAAGACAGGCACAGGCTATAGGGCTGGCTACTATAGCGGCGGTACAGTTGTAAAGGCAGAGCAAAGCAGACACATGGTTAAGAAAATATGAGGCTGTGCGAGACTACGGCAAACCACACTGACTGACTGACTGACTGTCATCAGACAGCGTTATATGACGGCGATCGGGGATCAATCTCTTATACGGAAATGCATACTTACTTTATCGGTTGATCCACCGCGCTACGATCCATGACTGGGGGATTGAGGAATCCGCTTCCCGGTTTTCATGCGACGTTCAAAAAACAAGCGGTGAACAATCTGGTGTGATCAGAAACGCTTCTTCTTCTCCTCCTTCTGAAAAAGCAACCACGTAAAAATCCATTCGCCTCCTCCCGGCAAGTCCTTACAGCGGAACGTAGTGGCGAGGAATTAAAGCCAGTATTTAGGTGGTTTGGTTATTTTTGAGAGAAAAAGGGACTAAAACGGGAAGAGAGAAGCATTTTTACTTATCGCCCACACTGCTGGCGCGGCTTCGCTATTTTGTCCAAGCGCGTTGTTGAAAAGCTCAGTGCGAGGGGCAAGTCAGTCAGTGTGTATGTCTGCGTGTGTGTGTGTGTATGTGTATGCGTGTGCGCGTGAATCGATGAGATACGTGCTTGATTGGGTCTCCCTTGTTGTAATAATGTACATGAGAAGGAGGGGACGGGCTCAGCTGCTGCTCCCATCCACGCAGTGCAGGCTGGATGGAAGCGCATGGATCAGGCGAGCTAGAGTGGGTGCCAAGCACTTTCTTGGCCGCTAATGGTACTTTTCCCCCGTTTTTTTTCTTTGTGTGGTTTTGATAGGAGCTATTTAAAAACAGCAACAGCGAATCACACGCATCTCCCCCCGCACCGTACGGCAACAGCTGCCTCCCTTATACTGTTATACTTCTGCCTCAAGTGACTCTCTCTCTGGGCGCAAAATCCTCACCAAGTGCAGTCCTTTTTTTCGTATTGGCACTGGAATAAAGTACTAATTATCAGGTAAGCTCTCAAAAAATCCTCCTTTTCAGAGAATCCTGTGTCCTCTTTTTTTGACAATGTTTTCTGTAGACTAGTACTCTAGAGCTACGGAATAAAAGTTTCTGGATTAATTTTGAGTTGGGAACATGGATTTTTTTTTCTTTTCCTTTTTGCGGGGTAAAACAAAATATTGTCCTTTATTTTTTAAGCAATCCTCGAAGCGAAAAGGATGGATACGCAGCGGTGGAAACAAAGGGATCTTGAAGAAGAGGGGAAAAAAGACATGGAGAGTGCAGGGACATTCAGTCAAATAACGGTGAGTCTGCTCTGCTCTGCTGCGCCAGACGTGTTGCTGTACTTGCTATATCGCCGCGTCCCCGCTGATCTCACGCTGCCTTGTCAATAGCAAAAAAGAAACAGCTTCCCTCTGTCTGATCCGCTGTGGGAATCAAACCGCTTCTTCGGTCCGTGGATGTGTTGCGTTAGCGTCGCTCCAAGGAAGGCTCATGGGCTTGATCCCCGGTGATCGCCGTTCGTCCACCGGGCTCGCTAAACGGACGAGGAGGGGAAAGAGTCGACGGTTTGTGTTTGTTCAGCGATCGCCGATGTTTTCGCCCTAATCTCGCCGAGACGAGTGTGTGCGGCGCCGCTCCAGCGCTGCATGCCGTTAGATCCGCCCAAGCATCTGTCCGTCTCTCCATTGGCGCATCCATCAGTGTCACACGCGGCGCACATTCGCTGCGATACGACAATACCCCTCTCTCTCTCTCCCATCAGCAGCGTGTGTACGTACACACACACACACACACACACACACACACACACACACACACACACACACACACACACACACACACACACACACACACACACACACACACACACACACACACACACACACACACACACACACACACACCGGGGCGATGGAGAGCTCTCCCCAACATCTGACTGACACAGTGTTCTCCCGACAAGCCCGCGAACCAGCTCGGAGCTTTTTATTGGCTTTTTCCACTCCACTCCCAAACACGAGCAGTATATGGGCTCCAGTCGTTGCTTTAACAATAAACGACTTTAGAGAATTCACACTAGTCATAGTATATAGATTAGTTTATGTCCTGCGTGGTAATAACAATTTTCTCAAAACTTTCTCCGTTTTATTCTGCACACAAACACCTGAACTTTGTATAGGTACGCTATATGAAATGTTCAACATCTGTTTGGAAAATAAAAATCATACAGAGAACCAATTCCAAGGCGTAAAGCAATTTAGGTGCATTTAGTTGCATTTGTGATTTTGTGTCTGTAAGGGAAACCCAATCACGTTACTGATTATTGGAGGAAATGGATGAATATTATAGATCATATAGATCATTTACAATGCGCAGTTTTGACTATTTTGTGGTTGATTTTGATCACTCCTGTTCATAAACACAATGCAGTGTCACTTTGTTAGTGTCTCGCTGTCCACTGAAGGCCCACGCACGCATAGACATTCCACGGTCCACACCTCCCGCTGTGTGGGCGCGTGCGTGGCCACGGGGGTGACTTTATAAACTTAAAGGGGAACTCCACCCATTTTCAACAGTTTAATGTCATTAGTATACCCTTAGAGATGTTGTGGATACGATAAAAAGGTTCCCGCAATTCTGTATTTCCTAAAAGTGGAGGTCTGAAAAAAATCATTAACATAGTGGAATAGGCTACATCTGATGACATCAAGTATTTCACCATGATTTTTCTTTCAGACCCCGTTTTCCCGTGAGAGTACAAATGGAACCAAATGCCATTTGGTTTACATTTGTATCCTCTCAGGAAATTTTTGAAAATGGGTGGAACTCCCCTTTAAAAGTAACAGTCACTCGAACACGAACTCGTCTAATACCTTGAGCCTATTCGTCTGTGACCATATTGTGTTTTCGGGTTTTCTTACTACATTCCAGCACACTAAACCAAAAGAAGGAAAACTAAAAGTAGGCTATAGTCCATTTATGCCAATAATGAAATTGGATTTGGTGTAAGTTATAGCAAAACCAAGTGTGTGTGTGTGTGTGTGTGTGTGTGTGTGTGTGTGTGTGTGTGTGTGTGTGTGTGTGTGTGTGTGTGTGTGTGTGTGTGTGTGTGTGTGTGCGTGTGTGCGCGCGCGCGCGCGCGCGCGTCTGCATAGTCTACTCTCCGACTCCGAGTCTCATAGGCTATCAATAAGCAACAGCTCGCATGTTAAGGCTGACTTGCAGGTAATTGGAGAGTTTTGTTGAAATCTAAAGTGTTGCCGTTTTTTCCCTCAATATGTTCGTTTTTTAGGAGTGGGTTCCGAAACAACAGGCTACAAATGAAGATGCCTCCCACGACTTTAGAGGATCGTGTATTGGACCATGCAGGTAAATTAACGTTAAATTATAGAAATATGACTGGCAGCAAATCATAACTTAATTTGATTAGCAACTAATGCGTTTTGTCTATGTATAGACATATACGTGTCCACGATAACGATAACGAATTGCACTTGGATGTATAAAGTTAAATAGCTTGGTATTTGTGTTAATTATGTAATTTTAAAAATCTGTGTGTGCAGTGTGTGTGTGTGTGTGTGTGTGTGTGTGTGTGTGTGTGTGTGTGTGTGTGTGTGTGTGTGTGTGTGTGTGTGTGTGTGTGTGTGTGTGTGTGTGTGTGTGTGTGTGAGAGAGAGAGAGAGAGAGAGAGAGAGAGAGAGAGAGAGAGAGAGAGAGAGAGAGAGAGAGAGAGAGAGAGAGAGAGAGAGAGAGAGAGAGAGGGAGAGATCTTTAGTGTGCAGGCCAGTTTAATCTGTTTCATAGGTTTGTTCAAAGGGTTTTTAAAAGTTTATAATTGTTGCCTTATTGTTCCATTTTTAAACATTTTTTTACTGGAGCTACAGCCAAATATTGGTGAACTTCTAGAACCAAGGTGGTGTTTGTCTAAATTGTCTATAGGACTTTTTAATGGTTTAAAAAGCTTTTCTGATTAAAAAAAAGAAGGTATTTTCTCTGCGGATCCAGCGCGAGATTCAGGTAATTAACTCACTTATCTCTCTGTTGTTCACCTTATAATAAGGCGACGAAAAATTATCCAATTTAATACAATTTTAGGCTAATAGACAGACGTTTAGGCGGATATTTCAATAGAGATGAGACTGGTCATCTGAACTCTATGTTGACTTGAAATTCATTTTAATAAAATACGAAATATTCAGGGCTGTTTTCATATGTTTACATTCTCAAATCTGGCACATATATTTCCAAATTAAATTAAATTTTAAATGCTCCAGTATTAGCCTAACTAACTTAACATTTAAAAAGTATTTTTGGCAGTCGTAAACAATGTAATTTCTCAGAGGCGTTTTTTTGCTATGAAAATGTCTTTGATCCATATCTCTCTTTTTTCTTTTAATGGTTCAATTCCGTACTTTAATTACTTGGAATTATAGTTATTACTATGCTTGGAAACATAGACATATACGTTGCAGCAAACAAATTAACCTGTACTGCTACTGTCAAATTAGGTTATAGGCTAGGCCTAATATTGCAAACAATTTGGCATGGCGCTATAGGCCTATACCCTTCCCGTGTGCGACGCAATTTCTTGATTTGTTTAATGCTGTCATACTTTTCACATATCGAAGCCAGCAGGTAGACACATATCCCCGTAGTTTTAAATTATAATAATGGCACAATTACGCTGCGCGCAGAGTCCACAGACAGACATTGGTGAGGTGATTTTGCAACCCTGTGGAGGATCATCATGACTCATTGGGGAACGTGCAGTCTGTTCTGTGGCCTGGCAACCTGCAGGACCAGCGGTCCAGGAGTTGGGTGATGTTGCCTAAAAAATAAATCAGTTCATTCTCGAGCATATGCGCTAGGCTACTATTAGCCTACTATAATACTATTTTCGTATTTTTCGCGCGCGCGCGCGCGCACACACACACACACACACACACACACACACACACACACACACACACACACACACACACACACACACACACACACACACACACACACACACACACACACACCACTACTACTAGGCTACTACTACTTAGGCTGACCATACGTCCGTATTTCCCAGGACATGTCCGTATTTCACGTCCTGTCCTGGGTGTCCTGGTTTATTTTTAGAAAATGAGGAAATGTCCTGGTTTTTGTAAAATTACTTTCATTCAGTTCCTTTCCGACACGTCTTTGCTTACATCGGACCAGTAAATCGACAGGCACTAGGACACTGCGCACGATGACCTCAGCCCTGAGCAGAGTCAGTGCAGGCAGCCTTCGTCAATCAGTTAGTAGACACTAGACAGCGTGGTTGTCAGTCTCCACCACCATGCCCAAGCGCAAGTGCACGTTTACAGACGAGTTACAGAAAAAATTCCCTGTATTCAGACCAGGGCGAGACAAAAGTGAGGCTGCCTGGTCTTTTCATACAGCGAAACACCACCACAGTTATCACTCGATGGACTGTTCTAGTTCTTTGATCAAAAAACGTTCAATGATTCAGATGAAGACGAAGACCCCCCCCCCCCCCCCCCTGTCCTGGTTTTCTCCTTTGAGAATATGGTCACCCTACTACTACTACTACTACTGGCTGGGGTGTGTGAGTGTGTGTTTTTTACACGGAGAGTCATTATTGCCCCGTTGTTTGAGAGATAACCTCTTTAAGCATAAAGGTTAGTAATTGACGCGGTGTGACCCGCGTTGTTTCCCCCGGGGACAGAGAGCCATGCAGCGGGGGGACTGAGCTGTGCAGGGTCGGGGGGTGGCTGGCTGGCTGGCTGGGACAACATGGTCAGATAGAGAGAGAGAGAGAGAGAGAGAGAGAGAGAGAGAGAGAGAGAGAGAGAGAGAGAGAGAGAGAGAGAGAGAGAGAGAGAGAGAGAGAGAGAGAGAGAGAGAGAGAGAGAGAGAGGAGAGCTCTGTCGTTACGCACGGAGCTGCACTATTCCTCTCCCATGGGCGAGTGGATTCGAAAGCTATTTTAGTAGTGGGTATGTATGGCCAATATGCAAAGACGCGGGAGTGTATGGAGTGTTCGGTAGAAAAGCGGCTTTGATTTATCTACTATAGAGCTCCCCACTCCGCCGCGCACCAGCGGTGATTTTCCGGTGATCACGCGCTGGCGCGGAGAGGCAGCGCGCCGCCGCGCTCTGGCTCTTCACGGCACACTTGTTTCTAGTGGGGTGGATAAAGAGCGAGGGAGCAGCGACGCGCACGGATAGGATGAGGGGACGGTCCGCAGAGCAGCCTGGATAATACCTCATATAGCCTTTTATAGCCTATAGGCAGCCTCATTTATAGCAGCAGCAGTGGATATACAATATAGGCTATATACGTCGGTGCTGTTTGCTTGCCAATTAAGAAGAGCAGATCTCCAAGTTAGAGCACATCCGTTCTTTGTGGCATCAGGCACGCAACACCCTTAATTGCATGTTGGAGTGCACTAGCTGAAGAAAGGGATGATGTTAAAGTGAAAATGGTGTTGGAATCAGTGTTGTAGTGGGACTTTTAGAAGTCGGGAGGACGCCTCTTAAAGGGAAATTCCACCCATTTTCAATTTTTTTCTGAGTGTACAAATGTGAACCAAATGGACCCGCTATCATTTGTACACTCTCAGAAAAAAAAGAAATTCATGGTGAAACACATGTTAATGATGTCATGCTAATGTTTTTTTTTTTTGTTTTCAGACCTCCATTTTAGGAAGCTACAGAATTGGGGGAACTTTTTTTTTTACTATGTCCACACAACATCTCTAAGGTATATTAACGACATAGTAAAGTATTGAAAATGAGTGGAATTCCCCTTTAAGACACATGCATGCACACTTGCATTTGCATGCGCATTTGTGTGCACCTGCGCAACACACACAGACATGCTATTAGATTTGTTTACAGTGCCTAATTGCATCCATAAAAGTAAATGACAATACAAAAGAACATACGGTATAGGCCTACTTTTGCCCCAAAAATATTTTAGCTGTGAGAAGTGGGGGGATGCCATCGCCCCACGTCCCGCCTCCGCTACACCCCTGGTTGGAATTACGAGGGGTGCATGGCAACCCCTCCTATTCCTACAAGATTAGCCTAGTGTCTGGAGACTGCAGGTTGATTCCCCTTTCTTTCTTTCTTTCTTTCTTTCTCTTTCTTTCTTTCTTTCTTTCTTTCTTTCTTTCTTTCTTTCTTTCTTTCTTTCTTTCTTTCTTTCTTTCTTTCTTTCTTTCTTTCTTTCTTTCTTTCTTTGCCCTGATGTGTGTCAGCCGATTTGTTCTCACCCCGTACACACGCACTAGCCTTCAGATCTGAGACAATGCATTATTGAGCCTCAGTCAAAATATCTCGCATGTGACCTCCGAAACTCAAGCCTATAGTCTGACTCTAGTTATTCACTGAAAAGGTGCCTGTTTAACATGCGGAGAAAGCAGGCCATGCACTCATGCAGGGTTAGATTCTCCTCGAATAACCTTAAAAAAAAAGTTACAAACTATACCAGGAAAACAAGACAACACATTGACAAGGAAAGCAGAAAGATAGAGTGGGTGCTGTCTATGTGCCTCCCCTCCCTCCCCTCCTCTCCCTCTGTCCTCCCCCCCTGCCTCGTTGGGTGTGCTGTGGAGCTAGCAGGGTTGAGAGGGCAAATGCTGACCAGCCCTCTTTCTTTCACTGTCTGCTGTTACTAGGTCACCACACACGCACGCACACCCACACGCACACACGCACACACGCACACACACACACACACACACACACACACACACACACACACACACACACACACACACACACACACACACACACACACACACACACACACACACACACACCTCTCCTCCTCTCGGTCAGTGTTGCCACTAGGGAGAGGGGTAATTTAAGCCCTCCTTGATGTAGCCTATTCATCACTGTCCCCTGGACCGCGCTTCAAAATTAAAGTCTGATCTACAAAGTTAGAGCGAAATGAGATAAAAATTGGCAGAGGTCACGGAGCAGGGTCTGAGCCGGCATGGGGCCGGCCTGCGTGTGCAGTCAGAGCACCATGCAGGGTGCCGCCTTGCTCAGGTGGGGGGGATTCTTGTGTTGTTTTTAGTTTGTTTTTTGTTGGTGGTGTATTCCAGGGGTTTTCAACCTTTTTGATGCCAGGGCCCTGCACTATTTATTCAGCATTACAGGCAAACCTATCTAGTTGTGTAGGTTTGGGCTAATTCACATGATGAATATTTTAACTCTTGGGAGTGTAAAATTTTTTTACGCACTCCAAGAGTTACACTTGGCTAACCAACTTTCCGTCATTTAGCCTGGGGACCACCTGGAACCCTCTCAAGGACTACTGGTGGTCCCCAAACCACCGGTTGAAAACCCTGGTGTATTCTGTTTCTTTGCTCTGTTTTCCCCTTTTTTAAAAAAGAAAATAGTGCGAAGTTTGTTTTGTATATATTCTGGCAAGGTTTGATTTACCGTATGTTTCCAAGGGAGTTAAGTCAAATTATACTCTAGTTTTCTTGCCAAATTGGAGACACCCACCATTATTGTTTCCTGTGTTGTCAAGTAGTCTACACAGTGTGTTTTACAATATTGTCAGTCCAAAATTGCCCTCCCTGGGGGGCGTGGGCTGTTTTTATTTTATTTATTTTTCTACATAATGAAAGGCACACATATATAGGAATTGCACGCTCCATGTTCAGTATACACGACATGAAGCCTAAGTTATTTGTTGTATGCCTGGTGCGGCTTGCTAAAATAACAGATTTTCAAACGCAAAAAAAAAACCTGACAGATGCGTTCAATTTTTCACTTGAAAATCTGTTATTTTTGAATTTCCGAGGCATGGCTGATGAGTTACAGTGTTTATCAAACGTGCAGTGTGCCATGTGAGTCACTACTTCCTCTGGACAACGTGCATGTGTGTGTGACGTGTGTGTGCGTGCGCGCGTGCGCACATGCATGTTTTTTTGCATGTGCACGCACGGAAACCACGCTGACAGCTGCAGCTCATTACAGCCACTATTACTGATGGGGGCTGCTGGGGGAAATTCCTTCTTCCACAGAGAAAACCACCCTGTTTACCACACACACACACACACACACACACACACACACACACACGCACACACACACACACACACACACACACACGCACACACACTTTCCTCTGATTCATGTTCCAGCGCTGTTACATCTGCAACTGCAGGGAGAGAGAGAGAAAAAAATCTGTTTACTCGTTTGGGAAAAAGACAAGCAGATGAGGAAATGAGCATTTGGCTTCTCTTTTTTTATAATGGAGGCAAAAGCCTGCATGTCTGTCCTGCTGCTGAGGCATGTAAGCTCCCTCCACCTGTATGCTGCTTTTGATATGATAGGAGATCTCTCGCTCTCTCTTTCACGCACACGCACACACACACACACACACACACACGCACGCACACACACACACACACACACACACACACACACACACACACACACACACACACACACACACCCCACACACACACACACACACACACACACACACACACACACACACACACACACACACACACACACACACACACACACACCAGATAGCCACAGGGCCAGGGTTATAGTAAACTCATGAGGAGATGAGATCACTGGAGCACTCTAAGCCTTGCTATATTGGCAGACGGTGACGTCACACACACACACACACACACACACACACACACACACACACACACACACACACACACACACACACACACACACACACACACACACACACACACACACACACACGCACGCCACTGCACCACACACACAGTATACAGTGTCCAGTGACGTTAATGAGAGGGCTAAACGCCAGACACACATGTGCTAGAGTCATTATGAAAGACTTCTTAGCTTCACTTCAGGCCGCAGAACTCCATTATGGGAGTTCACTGGTTACGGTTACACTCTAAAAACGCTGGTTTATTATCATTATTATTATTATTAGAAATATTATTACTAATTCTACAGTCACTGCCTTGCATGATCATAATAAGCCACTGTAAAACCATGCAGTGTCACATGAGGTAAAAATGAAAGCATTAGTTTATATCTAATAAAATATCATCAAAGGGAGGAAAGCGGTTGCTTCCAAAGAGTGACATAGTGAAACAGAGTTCCATCTTTGACCTAAAAGGGCACAAAATTACAAAGGCAATTCACTGCACACAGGCAGTAATTCTCACCAACTTTTCTAGGGATGTTTGTGCCTAAATCTAAGACAGAGCAGCTTTAGGGAAGAGAGTGTGTCCATGAATGATGTGACTGGACAGTGCAGGCACAAAGGCAAGCCAGCAAGCAACGATGAGTGAGAGCTTTACTGTCCGTAATAAACCCCGACATACACAGTTTTCCACAAGTCACAAAGACATGTGCGGGGAGGCTATGGGGAACATAAAATGTTGTTATAATTAAGTGCTGGCCTATAAGTGGCAGCGAGCCATACTTTCTTTCTGTTTTTTTTAAAGGGAAAAGAAAACAAACAAATGAGAACCCAATTCTTGTTTTCTCTGCTGTCTATCTGATCTGGTGGTGTAGTCAGTAAGGCAGTCTTGCTCCTTCTGCATTCTCTGCTGGTGTGTGTGTGTGTGTGTGTGTGTGTGTGTGTGTGTGTGTGTGTGTGTGTGTGTGTGTGTGTGTGTGTGTGTGTGTGTGTGTGTGTGTGTGTGTGTGTGTGTGTGTGTGTGTATTGGGCCTCCTAGTGGCATGATTTGCAGCATGGCATTGCAGTATGGCATGATGTGTGTTGTGCTTATCAGCTTCCTAAATTGGAGCAGGCTGCTTTTATTAATCAGGTTCAATGTTTGGCTGATGAGTAGTCTTACTAAGTACCCCTACATGATCCACACCGGAATGGAACAAACAGACAGACAGTGAAATTAAACAAAGGAGGCAATTCAGAATTAAGGCAAAAATAGTATTGTAATATGTAATATGTATAAAATCAGAATCAGCCTTATTGTCACATATGTACATCACAAAAAAAGAAAAGAAAATTAGTGCACATTTACCACTAAAAGTACAGTGGTCATATCTGAGGATCTCTTATTTACAAGATATTTTACAAGCTTTTGGCACAAAAGTAAACCACCTTAATTCTCAATTATTATATTTCATATGAATATAAATAATTCTCAGATTTATGAATATACTCACTAAACATTCTCTCCAAACCCACATAACAATGCTTGGAGACAGGAACATGGAACCTGTTCACAATCAATGCCATTTGCATTGATTATGAATGTTGTTCGGTATTTGTTGACTGGTTTGTCGACTGTTTGCTGTTCGCTCCAATCATGAGGATTTAATCCGCAAATAAGTTCCAAGTGTGTTTCAGGATGGGTGTGCCGACACTGGTTCACATTTTCAATATAAAAAAGAAACAGACTCAAATAGCCACATGGACTGTGGTTACGGAGTACAACGCATAATTCTCATTGTGTTTGCTTATATTGTCATTATCACATAACCTATTGCTGCCCTCATGTTAACCACATAAACCGTGCACTCTTTTTTCTTTTTGACCCAAGTACCCCAGGGGTATATATCCCCTCACCGCCGCCTATGTGAGCTTGCAGATCGTCCATTTCGCAGAATGTCCACCACAGAATAGAGACACTACAGGGATAATGTGGTTGAGCCAATTAAACATGTGTCTGTGTGTGCTTGCTTGTCCGTTCCCATGTGTTTTCAGTGAGTACAGTACTGTACATGTAGCAGGGCCTGCACGTAAGCAACCCCTCTCTGTGTGTGTATGTGCATGCGTGCGTGCATGTGTGCGTGCGTGCATGCATCCGTGTGTGTGTGTGTGTGTGTGTGTGTGTGTGTGTGTGCGTGCGTGCGTGCGTGTGTGTGTGTGTGTGCGACGGTCCCCTCTGGCCTCTCAGAGACGCTAGTTGACCTGACAACCAACGTCTGCTCCGTGCACGTCTGAATTACTCCCCTACCCACGACCCACCCCCACCCCCTCCTCCCCCAGAAGTGATCCGTCCACCTCAGGGGGAACAGGGGGGACGAGTGCAAGAGCAAAGCACTCCTCCTGTCGGGCCCGAAACCTCGTATAACTATATTTATATTTTCTCCTACTATGTCACACTGTGATCACACAAATGTTGCAGAAAATAGCTGATCCACAACGGCGAACTTGCTCGTAAGATGAGCTGCTATGTTGGCTATTTGCTTTGAAATGAAAATGGAAGTTAGGAACAAATGATAAGTACTCTACATAGCAACACCCAGGGATGTCAGAACTAAGGCATTTTTAGTATCGGTCTCAATCCTAAATTATAATTTGTACTTTTTTCCTTTACATTTCCTGAAACACATACAAGGTTTTCACCCGACAGTGACGACATCTGACTCCAATTGTTTTTTTTTTGTTTTTTTTTTTATGTGTTTCTCTCCACGTCAGGGCCAGTACAGAGGAGAGGAGTGTAGAGAAGGAGTGGACAGAGGTCAATACGCTCAGATGATTCCCCACTCACTCCAGGCGAGGAGAGAGCATATAATCCTGGCTCTGGGGGTATGTATACAGTATGTCTGTCTGTTCTGGTCATCTGACGCGTCACTGTGGCTATTTTCTCAATGTGTCCCTCGCACCTCAAATGTTTGATGCGTGTGTGTGTGTATATATGTGTGTGTGTGTGTGTGTGTGTGTGTGTGTGTGTGTGTGTGTGTGTGTGTGTGTGTGTGTGTGTGTGTGTATGTGTGTGTGTGTGTGTGTGTGCCTGCTCTCACTGGTCAGTGGTTGACAGATGGCTCCGCAAATACGAAAGCACGTTTTGGACAGAGGACAGACGTTGACCAGCACATCGCTGTGACAAGGTTTCAGAGGTTTAGGATCGTCAGAGGGGTATGTATGTGTGACTGGAGCTATAGTGAGCATGCGTGCTTGTGTGCGCATGCTTGTGCGTGTGGTGTGTGTGTGTGTGTGTGTGTGTGTGTGTGTGTGTGTGTGTGTGTGTGTGTGTGTGTGTGTGTGTGTGTGTGTGTGTGTGTGTGTGTGTGTGTGTGTGTGTACGAATGCTCGTGCATTCGTTCTCAGTAGGGTTTGTGAAGTGTCAGCCTCCCAGAGAGAGGATCAAGTGCTAAGCTGGAGACTTGGGAGCTGAGAGTGGCGGTGTGTCTGCGTGCACGTGTGTGTGTGTGTGTGTGTGTGTGTGTGTGTGTGTGTGTGTGTGTGTGTGTGTGTGTGTGTGTGTGTGTGTGTGTGTACGCACGTGATTGTGCGCATGTGTGCGTGTGTGTGTGCGTGTGTGTGTGTGTGTGTGTGTGTGTGTGTGTGTGTGTGTCTGTGTGTGTGTGTGTGCTATGTCTCCAGCAGCCCAGTCTTGCGGCTTTTCGGATTCAGGAAGTGATGTATCCTTTTATCTGTTAGGATGACCACAAGTCTCACCAGAGGCAGCCAAGCCACACTAAATCCACATACTCAAAGGAAGGATCAGTGTGTGTGTGTGTGTGTGTGTGTGGGGTGTGTGTGTGTGTGTGTGTGTGTGTGTGTGTGTGTGTGTGTGTGTGTGTGTGTGTGTGTGTGTGTGTGTGTGGACAGGCAGGTGCACACACAGTGCAGGGTCGTCTCACTGGTCAGGGTGGACCCAGGGTTCAAAGGTCAAACATACTTGTTGGGGTCACTGAGCAGCCTGGGGTCAGAACAAAACAAACACACACACACACACACACACACACACACGCACACGCACACGCGCACACACACACACACACACACACACACACACACACACACACACACACACACACACACACACAGGTTTTCATGATGGAAAGGGTAAATTATAATAACTTATCTTGGTCTTAAGTTTACAATGAGGGGAAAGTTAATTACAAACAGTAATGCCGTCTTAATTGCACATTTTGAGGATTCTGTGGTCCCAATATGCAATCCAAGCTCTGTGTGTGCATGTGTGCCTGTGTCTGTGTGTGCACGCGAGTGTGTACGTGTGTGTGTGTTTTGTGTGTTTTGTGTGAGCTGACAAGTCTTCCCACTAATCCTGCTCATGCAACATTTACATGTATGCACATCTTTTTGGTGTGCGAGAGAGAGAGAGAGAGAGAGAGAGATTTGATTTAATTGACATGTCTGTAATTCTTGATTTGCCACATACAATGATGCAAAGATCAGCATGTTGAGAACTAAATATTATAATATAATTTCACAATTGCTATTGCTTTTGGCCTACGAATTAATGGTTCATATTTAGTGTCCCCACTATTCAAATTAGAGGTATAGAAATATAGCAACTAAAACAAAAAATAATTAACTAACCAATAATGTCTTCTCTGGGACCTCCAACTTAACTCTGAGAGTGTGATACAGACACAGATACAGAGTGATACAGATAATAAAAAAAATATAGTAAGTTCCTATAAAACGTCTACGCTGTGTGTTTTCACAACCACTGCATAGACTGGGACCCATTTGGTGATTAGAGATACTCAAGATTATTGTTACTATTAAGTCAGTGAAGCATTCTCCGTATTTTCTGAATTTAAAGTTAAGAGATTCTTGGGGTTGACGGTAGTGACAGAAGCACACATTTCATTTACACTTGAAGGATGAACACATTTCCTCGGCAAGGAAATAAATATTTACATGTCTGACTGTGTGCACATAGAGCAGGGATTTTTCATCAGGTGGTCCGGGGACCACCAGTGGTCCTTAAAGTTCCAGGTGGTCCTCAGGCTAAATGATGGAAAGTTGGTTAACCAGATGTAACTCTTGAGAGTGTAAAAATGAAACCAAATGGACCCTTGCGGGTCCATTTGGTTTCATTTTTACACTCTCAAGAGTTAAAATATTCATCATCTGAATTAGCACCTCTTAATTAAGAAGTTTACACTGTTCTGTTGGCAAAATACAGCCTGGAATTGTGGACAAAATCAGAAGAATTCTTTAATTTTAGGTCTGGAGTCAAAAAGGTTGAAACCCCCTGACATAGAGCATGTGTGCATATGCCGTGACTCGTGTGTCCTACCTCAAATTATTGCAGGTTTTTCGCTGCTGTAGGAGAACACGTCCCCCCCCCCTCTCCCTCCGCCACGCTACCTGACAATGCAAGGGAGAATGTGTTAAAAGCCTAACTGTGTTTGTGTTTCATGTTTTTTCACAGCTATGATCTAAAGCCTGGGCATACTGTCGCTGTAACCGTGGACGACAGGCGGCGAGGAGGACTGAGATTGGTATGTTGTTGTGGTCTACATCTCATCTCATCTCGTCTGGTCTGGTCTCATCTCTTCTCTTCTCATCTCATGTCTACACCAGTGCTGACTTTGTCTATAATGCTATGCCAAAATACATTGTTCGTCGACTACCTTATAGCATAATATAAATATATTTTGGGGTTTGGAAAAATACAGAGGACATGTCCTGGGTGTCCTCAGTGGTAGGTAGGACCATGGCTATACTGGAAATACCACTACATACATTGACAACTATAGAAAATACTCCTCAGGGCCCAGGTATCCACCAGGATAACAGTGTTTGGGAAGTTTGGACAAAATGTGGGTTAATATGTGAAAAAAAAATCAAAGAGGTCTGTGTTGAACACATGGCTGTATGCCATGTTGTGTAGATGTAAATCTGCATAATGGGTAATCTCAGGCGGACTAACAGACAGACAGACACATGCATGGAGGGACAGAGTACAAAACATACTCTCCTGAATGATTTCAGCCTGGTGGAGAAAATAGAAAGTAGACTATGAATGTTAGAGGGAATGGTGGAGAAGAGATCCATTATAGAACTAAAAGACAAGTCAATCTATTGGCATCTATTAGCTCACAACACTTTCAGGTGTGTATTTCTTATATTTAGTCAGCTAAAGGCAAAACATTTCAGAAAAACTTCTAAATATGACTAAATCTGAACATAATCTCAACCAAACAACTATGATTAAAACCTAATAAAATCTGCCATCAAAATTAACACTGGTCTATCTATCTCTTCACTCTCTTCTTTCAGCCCATGTCATGTCATCTCACTGTCCCATGTCGCTCTCTCCTCCTATGACGTGAATTGCCCATCAATTTTCCTCATTGATTTTTAAAAACTATTTATACGGTAGAAAGAAACACTTTTTGTTTATTTCTTCTTACAAATTATATGATAGGCCCACAACCCGGGTCATATTCACCGCATTAAAATCATTTAAATTAATCGAAAATTAATGGGGAATTCAGTTCTGGGCCACTCATAGTTCTGAAAAGGGAGCGGGACTGTGGTGCTCTATGGTGAGAAAAGTACTCAAAATATTTACTTAAAGGAGAAAAGAAAACAGTGCACGTGCAAATATTTGAATTAAGTGAAATTACTGAATATACCTAGATGTGAAATTATCCATACTGAACTATATAAATACACTGTTACAAGTAAAAGTCTGAAATTCAAAATCTACTTGAGTAACAGTGCAAAAGTAATGTCATCAAAATGTACTCAAAAGAGAAAGCACTCATTGTGCAAAATGTCCCATTTCACAAGTTCAAAATGTATGCAAATAAAAGTAGCCGCCTGAAATGTTATATTTAAGCGCAGTACGTAAGATTAAGAAAATGTACTTAGTTACCGTACCTTCCACCATTGCTTAATTTATTATCAGATAGGATAATATCAAAACATTAAAACTAGGCCTATCAATAAATAGACTGTAAAACCAGGCGTTTAAGTTATAAACACTTATCTGTAACACTTTTTAAACGTGTCACTTTGTTTACATTATAAACTCAAGAACATATTTAACTGCAGGTAATACTTTTTAAACGCATTTACTATACAATCAAAACCACTCATACAAGTGTCTAGAAGTTAACTGTTAGGGGATCTCGTAGGCACTTGCTTTTACTTGTGTTTTAACTGTATTTTATATCCATGAATAAACATTTGGCATTTAATTATTGCACACTAGTGTTTAGATTTTAAACATGTCACATGTTGTAGAGATTTGCAGTGTAAATAGTAGTAATAGTTCTAGACTTCCGAGATATTAGGTATCCTAATATCTAGTTTTCTAATTGTATACTAAATAATATATATTCTGTCCTGTCTATATCATACAAATATTGCATTCCAAAGTTCTAATATAGCATGATATTGTATAGTCTATTGTAATCCTCTACAAACCAATGATTGAAAATCACATTTATTTTGATGATCAACTCATTTCTTTTGCACACCTAAAAGGTTATTTATGTGTTCTGTATACGCACCTTATAATGTATTATACCTTGTTTTCTTATTATATTGGACGTTTTTAGCACAGTCTGAATTGTTAATCACCCATAACGTTGTCATACTATCTCTTCTATACTGTTGAGTACCAACATCCTTTCATCCACACACTGGAATTCACTTTTGGGACTAAATGAATGTGGAAGGACAAGACAGTATGCTGACGAGATACATCTCTTCATATTAAGAGTATTATCCTCTTTTTCTTTTGCCTAAATGCTTTGCTGTATATGTTTGGGCTGTTTCCATGCTTTTTGTATTATTCTGTTGTTCAATCAATCAAAAGCACAAACATGAATTTGAAAGGGGAAAAATACTTAACAAAAACAAAACAAAGAAATGCACATGGCACGGTGAGATCAAGTGAAATTGTTGTTGCATCCAATCAGGTGCAATTTGAAACATAAATGTGAGAATGCGTCCAAGGATACCGACAGACACATTGTCATGACAGTGAAGTTGTAAACTAGATGTTTAGATTGTGTCATTCTTATGTTATGTTATTGTTTTTAAATCACTAAAATATAAGGGATAAGTGTGTGTGACTGAAACTCATATAGGACTGTGAGATCGAGGCTCTGCTGTAAACCTATAGCTGACATCTACACTCCAAAGCGAGGGTATGAGTGAAGACACATGCACAGATGTATGGACACGCACGCGGCACATGCGCGCGCGCACACACACACACACACACACACACACACACACACACACACACACACACACACACACACACACACACACACACACACACTCTCTCTCTCTCTCTCTCTCTCTCTCTCTCACATGACACACGTCCCCTCACCTCTGTTTGTCTGTTAAACAGAGCGAACACATCACTCCGCGGTAAGTGGAAGTTTCACTCGTCTCTCTCCAGATTCTCACTCCATTCCGCTGCTCCATCCTTGTCACCCTTTGCTCCTTCTCTCACACATCACGCCATCAGTTAGTCTGACATGCACGTGCACGCACACACACACACACACACACACACACACACACACACACACACACACACACACACACACACACACACACACACACACACACACACACACACACACACACACACACACACACACAGAGTTCAGCGGCTGTACATCACACATCACAGTTGTGTGTCTTCAGCGGGTGGGGGGTAGAGGGGACAGACATGCAGGAGAGGAAAGGAGGTACACAGGAAGTACATTAGTTATCGCTACGTCTCCCCCACCTTTTCACTTCCTATCAGCGCTCAACAGCTCAGGGCTGGAAGAGCCTCCCCCTCCAGTCCTCTCTCTCTCTCCCTCCCTCTCTCTTTTCATATCTCCTCCCAACCCCTCCCTCTGACTCTGTACTCACGCACTCTCACACGCACGGACACGGCATACCTCTCCCTAAAAACTATAAAAAAAGGTCTTCCATGCGTGCTCCACTTCATAGTGGGAGCGAGATGACACACACTAGGCCAGCTGCACAACTGGATGAAATATTTAAATGAAAGACGCGGCCAGTAGAGGACGAGAGGAGGAAGAGGAAGAGTGAAGGAAAGAGACGAGAAGGAAAGAGAGGGAAGAGACAGGACTATACATATACAGTATATACATATACAGTATATGTATATATATATATATATATATATATATATATATATATATATATATATATATATATATATATATATATATATATATATATATATATATATATATATATATATATATATATATATAGCAGTATACTGTATATATACTGTATATATACTGCATAGATATATAGGATGCGTATACTGATATATACTGTGTGTGTGTGTGTGTGTGTGTGTGTGTGTGTGTGTGTGTGTGTGTGTGTGTGTGTTCATTTGTTAATTTGCCCATATTGCAGTAATTCTGGCCTTCCGCGCTCACTTTAATTATTTTCTTAACCAGTCATGTGTGCAGAGCTGCCTGCTGGTTGTGCAAATGCTTATTTAAGCAGCGTTGCAGAGGTGTAAAAGCATGCACGCATGTGTGTGTATGTGCGCGTGTGTGTGTGAGTGTGTGTGAGTGTGTGTGAGTGTGTGTGAGTGTGTGTGTGTGTGTGTGTGTGACTGTCATGCGTATGGTTCTCATCAATGTTAAGCCTGCATGTTAGGGGTTCTGTTTTTTTACGAGGCACGACCGCCGGCCTGTCTGTCAAAAAAGCAGCAGAAATATGTACAGTGTGTCTACAGAACTCTACAGGCGAGTTACGGCCGCCATGGTTCTCAAAAAGGACCCCCCATATATGACGTTTACCTCTGGGAATCCCATTACACACTCAGATATATCATCAGCTTTAATGGAACTCACTGTACAAAGGGAACGTCTGGAGACTCTTTAGGCTTTGTCGAATAAGACTAAAATAAAACATGTTTGTCGACAACACATTTTTCACTGAAAAAACAAAACAAAAAATAAAATAAAAACTAAAACTATTTCAAATCCAAATCTTTTTAGTCAGGGCTTATCATCAAATTCAGCGTTCTTCAAAATGTGGTCATGGTTTTCATGTAATCGCGATCAAAATTCATACTCATAAATATTGTTTGTAGAAAGGAAGAAAATAGGGTATAAAAAAGAAGAGAAAATGTTTCGGTTAACAAGAGAAAGGTTATTAGTTATCTTAGTCACAATAGTGTTTATAAAGTGAAAATCACGTACAGTAGAAGTAATTACAATTCATCTATTTTATATCGACCTATTGAACTTAGCATCCATAGACGGGGTCAATTACGCTAAATTGGTAAATTCTCTCTGTTTATACATTAATTGTGTAAATTACAGTGGAAATAAACTACAGTATACAGCTTGTGTTATTTCATACATCTATTTTTGTCCAGACAATTTTGTCAAAGTTAATAAATCAATTCATTTTGAACATTGTCAACTGACATAGAAAATGTCTCGTGTTGTTATTTTAAGTGGATATTTCCTTTCCTGTTGCTCAGGAATGTTTTCAGACTGATTTATTTTGAAAGACGTCAGTCAGATGTTTATATAGTTTCAAATCTAGAGTCACAATCAAAAGTATGATTTACCACACAGTGACTTACAACCCATACAGTCCAACTCGACAATAACTGTGAACGTGTTTCACTGGAGAAGGTTTCCTTTGTCGGCCGGGCCAAATACACGTGCTAACAGCGGGAAATTGGGGCCTGTTACACTGCAGATCAAGGCTCAGCACCAGCTCACGCTGTGCAAGTTGAGTGGCATTTTGACTCACACCGCACACACACGAAAAAAAAAACAGCTCCTACACTGAACCGTGCATGGCATAACCAGATGTTGTTTTGTGTGTGTGTGTCCGTATGTGTGTGTGCGCTTGCGTGCATGCGCACCCCTGCTTGTGTGCGTTGTTTAATGTGTGCCGTGTGCATGCTGACAAATTCTGGTCACTTTAAAAGAGAGGGAGAAGAAAAAAAAAACATGTTCTACATTATACTCTGGAGGAAATACGTGGCAAGGCAATGAAAACGCCAACGTATCGGCCCATCCAGTAGTTCTGAGCAAAGTATTACTTCAAATAAACATTCTGTTCCCAAGTGCTGGGATTTGTGAATAAATAGAATAAGAAAGGGAAACGGTGGAGTTTTCTCTGTTGGCTGATTGTGTGCAGATGTCGAGCCTTCGGTCTGGGTTTAGTTAAGAGTCTCACTGCCAGGAATATTCGCTACAATTCAATAAATAGAGCCGTTAGGAACTAGGCATTTCCTTGTCACAGAGTCAGGGCTCCTTTTTTCTTTTCTTTTCTGTTCTTTCTTTTTTTAGGGCGGATGTTTCACGTCGAGGGCCCCGCGCTTGCCTGCTCGCTCGCTCGCTTTGCTTACAGTGTGCCTAATGCGGATCGCCCATAGGCCTAATTTAAAACACTGTTCCCAACAGCAGTTCCATTGAAACGATGCATGCCGACCTCGATGTCGGATTTTCCAATAAAAGCAGTCACGTGCAATCGTGCGTGCGACACGCACACACACTTACTTGCACATGTGCGCGTGCACGTACACTATGAGCTCTTTGCAAATCTTACCTCCTCTCTCTTCTCCTGTAAGCTTTTCTCCTCCCCTAGTTTTTCCCTCTTTCTTCTTCTCTAGCCTCCTCTCTCTCTCTCTCTCTCTCTCTCTCTCTTTCTCTCCCACCCACTCCTGCCTCGCTCGCCCAGCCTGGCGATCAAATCATCGTATGGAGAAATCCAGGGTGATCCGGGAGGGGCAGTCGGGAAAAAGGAAAAGGTCACGGAGAGAGTCCGTAAAATGGATGAAGCCCTAATGATTAGCTCAACCTTTACCTAATCAATAATCATTTATCCAACGATATCACCGGCAGCCATATAGGCTCGCCCCGTTTTTGCCATTAACCCCGGCACCGAGCAGAGAGCCTGCTATTGTTTCCTCTGGCAGTTTTATGGCACTGAGATGACTGGTTAGGTAGGGGCTGCATGCATGCATGGGACGACTGCTGGCTTTAAGGCTGGCTCAGATCCTGTTAAGGGGACTGTAGGTATTCCAGCACATCGCTGTCATATAATTACCCTTTTGAATGAGTGACTGTGAGGAGGACTAACGTGAAATGAGACAGAGCCGTGTTATTATGAGAGACACGGGCCGGAAAAAAAAAGAGATGAGTGTTCTTGCAGATGAATGGGAAAGACGTGCCGATTGAAAGTGCTCAGAAGATACAGTAATGCTTGTGCTGCTGCCTTTGCACGATCTGGACGTTTAATGAAATAATACGCACGCAGCAGTCCTGTTATGTACATTTACTCATCATGTGATGTAAATATAAACATCCAATTATATAGAATTCGATTCAATTCAATTCAAAGGGCTATATTGGAATGCGCAAACATAGGTTTACATTACCAAAGCAAAAAAAAAAAGCACGACACAACAGTACAATACATCAAAACAAAAATTATGAGCATTTGAATGTCAGAATCTTCAATAAATACATTTCTATACATACCAAGATCACTTGAAGCTAGAGTACATCAAATGATTATTCTTTAGGGTGGTTGTGTTCCATTTAATATCCTTCTCTTATCGCAGCAGTTCCCAAATCCTGCTGTAGTGTTTGCACATAGTTGTACTTTGCCCAGCGGATTTGGGAGCATTTTGCCATCATGTTTTCGAAATCTATGTGGGTGTTTGTATCATGTAATGTACACATACCTGTGTGATTGTATCTGTTGTGCTTCTCCTTTACACAATAGTGCAACCATTTGTTTATTGGTTAAGTGTATTATTAGCCACAATAGTGGGTTCAGTGTGTTTTATCCTGGCAGTACATTACCTTTTCACTGAATGTCTCACACAAGGCACATAATATTATGATGTTTCATATACATACTGTACATCAACACTGTTCTTTTGTGAGATTAAGTGAACATTATTCACTTTCCTTCCCCTTCCTATACGCGTCTTCTTACAACGCGCACACATACACATGCACACACTCGTGCAGCGGCACGCACGCCGCGGCAGTGGCTGTCTCCTCTGTGTCTCTCCATGATGCCATCTTCATCATAAGCCGTGTGTTTTTATTGCCTTTAATGACTACCCCTCTCCTTTCATTAATTCTTTATCGATTCCTCCTGACATTGCCTGAATTATTTTCCAATTACTGCAAATAAAAGCAAACGGAAAAAAGGCGTGTGTGTCTGTATGCCTCTATACTCATAACATACTGTACCCCAGGCTGCATGTGAATGCAGTCAGCATGTGTGCACATGGCTCTTATATTATTTTGTGAATAGAATGGGGGATAATATTTTTGCCAAGATGGACAGACAGACAGACAGACAGACAGACTCTCTCTTCAGCGTGTGATCACACACACACACACACACACACACACACACACACACACACACACACACACACACACACACACGTACGAGTGTACGTGAAAGTGACGGGCAGACAGAGAGAGTGGTAAAGGTCACACTAAGCTAATGGCCCCGCTATCTTACATGGAATAAGTCCAGACACTTTAGACAGGTGTGTGTGAGTGTGTGTGTGTGTGTGTGTGTGTGTGTGTGTGTGTGTGTGTGTGTGTGTGTGTGTGTGTGTGTGTGTGTGTGTGTGTGTGTGTGTGTGTGTGTGTCATTGTAGAGTTGTGTGGCTCTCCACCCACCCAGCCCAAGGGCCAGACGTGAGAAGAAAGCTAGGTTAAAGCACATGCAACACACACACACACACACACACACACACACACACACACACACACACACACACACACACACACACACACACACACACACACACACACACACACACACACACACACACACACACACACACACGCGCGCGCGCGCTCTGGATTAATGTGGGCACATTCAGAGACACGTATTAAAGAAAATGTGCGTGTCGTGAACACATTTTTTGACGAGGTCAAACACACAAACAAACAGCAAACGCCAGAAAAGCTCTAACATCTTTTCAGATGTAATGAGGGATGCAGAAGCAGACAGACTACCTGCAGCCCCAGGAATTGGGCTCAGGAGTCCACGCTAGTGCAGTCAGTGCTAAATACCCACAGGTCATTAATTACCACAATTATTCAACTTCATATCGCCGACACGTATCGACTCTTTCGCCGTGTGCGCCGATCAGCAGGTGATGTGCCAAAAAGGTTGGAAAATGAAGTGAATAAATTAAGTGTGGCTGTGTTTTTGGGAGAGCTACGGAGATGGGAATAGATTTCTGATTATTATTTTTTTTTTCTTCCTTGCCATACGTGGAACCTTGGATTTGTATAATGTATCTGTCTCTCTGTTGTCCAATTATGTCACATTACTGTGAGGCCAAGTGTCACGGGAACGGATGGTTAACAATATAAAATGTGATTTAGAAAAGCCAGATTATGTGCCTGTGCGTGCATGTGTGTGTGTGTGTGTGTGTGTGTGTGTCTGCCTGCGTGTGTGTTCGTGCACGCACGCACACATGCAATGGAAGAGAAACAGCATAAATGAACTCTTGTGTTTATGTTTCTTCGTACTTTAATTATATTCTTCAGAGTGGGTGGAATGCATTTAATTATTTTTCTCATATTTTCTTTGCAAATAAGTGGTGCACATCATGTTCACAGAGGTGTCTCTCTTTCATGCACATGAGCTGACATCTCACAAGTGGTTTGTGCGCGCGTGTGTGTGTGCGTGCGTGTGAGTGTGTGTGCTGCCCACATGCGTGGAGTTGTGCATTGGAGTTGTGTATCTATCAGAATGCATAGCATGTGAGTTAGTGTGTCTGCATGTGTGTGTTGGTATGTGTGTGTGAGTGCGTGTTGATGCATTTGCGAGGCTGTCAGTGTCCTTGCCTGCCTTTGTGTGCATGTGTGTATGTGAGTGTGTGGGTCTATTTGTTATGTGCATTCTGACCTCCCCCCCCCTCCCCCCATCCCTCTCTCATCCTCCTTTGAGAGGGGGTGTGATATACAGGGCTCTAATTGTCAGGTCCGGCCCCCACATTCCTTCCCTCGGCCACCCTACCAACACCTTGTCACTTTAACAACCGCGAATTATCACCCTGATGGAGATCTCTGCTTCACAGTGGCTCTCAAAGAGTATATAGATACATTTCCTTCAATAAATTTACCTCTCTCTCTCTCTCTCTCTCTCTCTCTACCGTCCTCAAGCCCAATTTATACTTCGCCGTGTGACGCTGCCGCTCGCCGAAAATAACCCGCCGTACAAGCTCACGGCCATTTTTTTGCCCGCAACGACACAGTAGTTGTACAACGCCAAATAAATTCTGCATTACCCAAGCAAGCCTTGTGCTGAAATCCTCCCCTCCAACCCCCCCCGGCAGACCCCACTCCGGTCTCTGAGTGACGTTTTTACCGCAAAATTATAGCGTCTGCATCGAGACGGGAGACTCGTCTTTACTCCAAATCTAGAGGAAGCATCAGCATAAAAACAGGAGAAGGGTCAAAGTGGTGTGTGTGTGTGTGCGTGTGTGTGTATGTGTGTGTGTGTGTGTGTGTGTGTGTGTGTGTGTGTGTGTGTGTAGAGGGGTTATGAGACAAGATGAGTCCAGTGCTGGTGTCATTTGACTTGGATTATTGATTCTCCCAGAGCTGTGCGGGATCGGCAGCGGATTTCCCATAAAGGAGGCAGCCATGGTGTCTTGGTGTGCAGACAGAGGGGAGGAGAGAGAGAGAGAGAACGAGTCATAAAAGATAAAACACACACACACACACACACACACACACACACACACACACACACACACACACACACACACACACACACCACACACACACACACACACACACACACACACACACACACACACACACACACACACACACACACACACACACACACACACACACACACCCCATGTCTGGAGTCCCGGTGATCATTGCCTCTAATAACGTCTGCTCTTACTTCACTTCTGCTCCCGCTGCTACAAAAGATCCTCCCTCCAAACCCGTCTCTCACCATTTCCAGAGCGCACCCCGAAACCCGAGTTAAAGCAGAAGCTTCATACACTGCCTATTATCTATTAGTGCAGCTTCTGTAAAAACAAAACAAATTAATGAATACAACTCGTACATTTCGGAGACAATGAGCTTGAGGTGAACATAAAACCAGAATGAAACAGGTCTTCCTGTAACGCTCGGATCTGCTCGTATTTCGGGCGGCGTATTAGTCTAACAATATGTTTGTGTGTGTGGTCAGGGTTAGCGTCAGGGTTATAGGGATGGGGGGCCAATACGGCGTCGGACTTATGACGCCAGAAGCGCTGACATCGATGGACCCGGCGTTATCAGGCTTTTCACGTGCGCGTGAGTCCTCTTGGGGGGAAACGGCGTTCCTTAAATATCTGCGGGCGGTACTGCAGAGAGCAAACAAAAGCCATTATCAGATCGGACCACTCACGCCGGGCCGTCCTTGCCCTGCCCATACAGTACATGTGGTTCGTTTTATAGATCGGGGCGTTAAACAAAAATAATTTCAACCACCCAATCGGATGCGGGCCTAAGTACTTCAGCATGGCCCTGTGATGCGAGGCAGCCATGCTCTCCTCTCCTCTCCTCTCCTCTCCTCTCCTCTCCTCTCCTCTCCTCTCCTCTCCTCTCCTCTCCTCTCCTCTCCTCTCCTCTCCTCTCCTCTCCTCTCCTCTCTCCAGCTGAAGAGATGCCACGTAAGTATTCCAGTCTGTCTCTATGTGGAAGCAGCCAGCAGACCCCGGCTCCGCTATAGGCTCTGCAGCCGGGGGCCGTGGGGCCCCCCCACCCGCCCCATAATGCAAGACAGATTGCGGAGGGCTCTGGATTGATTTCCTACATCTTGATTTGATATCCTGAATTAATTATTTTAACTTGAATAATATATAAAGGAAAAATAAATGTGAAACACTCGGGGGGAAACAAGAGGGAGGGCTTAACTGCCGCTTGCTGCCGTTACAAGCTATATCTGCTGGTCAATCTCACCCGCCGTGCTCTGGAGACACGCAGTATGTGGGCGGTTGGCGCATGCATGTATAGTATATGTGTGTGTTCGTGCGTGTATGTGGTGTGATACAGCCACGACATGTGTACTCTAGTATGAACGTACAGTACATGTGTGTCTACATGCGGTAGAGCAGTAGGATAGGTCACGAGGGCACGCATGTGGCGTACGGCATAATGTGTGTGATGAAAGTTAGGAAGGCTTCCTCGCCGTTTCATGCCAAGAACATATGACTCCAGAGGGGGGGAAAAGGGAAAAAAAACTGAGGAAAAAAAAGGAAATAAAATAATCTTCTATTTGGTATTCACAATCTTTCCACGGCGGTTTAGGAGGAAGCAGCATTTGTGCATGTATATGCCGGGGTCTGGAATGTCTCTCGGTTGGTGAGGTGGGGGATAGGGTGGGATCTGAAACAGAAATAAAGATGGGACGCATTCATCACATCACGTAGCGTCTGAGTGACAGCGCACATCGGTTATCGCCCCGAGAAAGAGGCTATAAAGCGTCACCTGTGATTGCGGTTAGGGCTAAGACGAGTCGCCTGCCTTGCCCCAACAATGTAATATTCTAAACTACAAAATCATCAGCATATAGCTCATTTCCTTCCTGGCTGCATTGGAGGTGCGTGTGGCATCCCAGCAGTGTTGCCAACCGCCAAAATCCAAAATGCACTAGTGGCACTTCCAAAATGCACTAGAATGTGCTAGAGCAGTGGGTTTTCAACCATTTTCATACCAGCGCCCACCGTTTATTCTGCATTTTAGCCACGGAGGACCACCGTTTGATTGTCTCTCAGCCTAATTTAGGAGAAATAACTGACAAAATGTTGGTCAAAATGGCAATTCTTCTACATTTTGAAAATGTGTAAGATTCATGGAAATTAGGTAATTTAGATGTTTGAATATAATTTAACTCTTGTGAGCGTAAAATGAAACCAAATGGACCAATAAGGGTCCATTTGGTTTCATTTTACAATCTCAAGAATACAGATCTATAAGCGTCCATTTGCGTACCAATGGTCCTGTCTAGGAAGAAAGGAGGACTATCATAGGAGGAAAAATGGTGAAAAACGAGGGTTTTATTTCTGGGGCTTGTCAACCAATTTCGCTCCAACTCACCAGCAAAAAAGCACTAGATTTTCCGCCAGGAAAGGAGGCAGGAGTGTTGCCACCAAGTTGGCAACACTGCGCCCCAGCGTGCGTGCGGCTCATTCCCCACTGTGGCGGCGCTGGAAAACATTAAACACCCCTCTCTACTCATCCGCTAACCCTCACCACCAGAGAGAGAGAGAGAGAGAGAGAGAGAGAGAGAGAGAGAAGGAAGGAGGGGGCAAGAGCCCAATTGGAGGGTTTTGCGCGGCACCTACCCCATTTCTCTGCCATCTGTGTCTGTATCTCTCTCTCCCCCTCTCTCTCGCTCGGCGGCTGACAGCGAGATTATCATAAAAGCAGATGACTGCCACGCAGCAGGCAGGTGTTGATTTACTGACACCTTCAACCGATCAATCTCAAAAGTTAAGATTAAAAGTAAAGGATTCAAGCTTTCCCCTCGCTCTCTCTGTCTTTCCTCTCCCGCTAGATCCTCTCATCCAATCTGCCTCCTCTCAATCTCCCCTCCTGCCCTGCCTTCCCGCTATATTTTAATCTAAGCGTGAAGTTTAAAAAAAAAAGGGAAAAAGAGGAAAGGGGGAGGAAGGCCCTCACATTTCATAGCTTTCCAGAAAACTCTGGCAAGCATTCATTGTTGCTACACTTTTTGCCTTTCAACCTCTCCGCGGGGATGGGGCTTTATGACATGTTTATATATGACGGCCTGCTCTCCAAATGCCAACGACGCCTTCAGATGAGCTTCGCTGTGATCTCGGAATGCGAAAACAGACCCGTCAAATCTTTCTTATTGACACGCAATGCACCGGAGATCAGCCCTCCATGAACTGCAGGCCTCGCTCGCACACACACACACACACACCTCCACCACCACCACCAACACCACCACCACCGCACCACACACACACACACACACACACACACACACACACACACACACGTGTGCGTGCATAGTCGCTTATCCTGCTGAATATTTCCACAACTAAAACGGGCATAATTGCCTTTGGGGTATTTTAGGATAATTGTTAAAACTTATGATAAATACCTGACTTTTCTTTCCCCGCCTCGGCCTGTTTTATAGCGAGGATCAGCAATGTCATAAAGAACGAGCCGCTGCTCTTAATCATCGGGACAAATACACCATTAACTTTTGAATTCATTTCCTGAATCTGCATCGGGTATGGTAAACTCCTCATTACGGAAGCAGATGCTTTAAAAGCCAGACTGGAAAGGATCAAAGGCCAGCGAGAGAGAGAGAGAAAGAGAGAGAAAGAGAGAGGGAGGCACTGGCTCTCTCTCACTCAGTGTTTTAGCTCATTTTCATTATCATCCTCCTGACTAAAATATCCATCGTGTCAAACATTAACAGCCTAAAAGCTCCTCTCTGCCTCTTGAATGCCTTTAGAGAACGGTCCTCGGAGCTCAAACTATGGCAGGAGGGCGAACGATGACCACTAGTGGCCATCAAACAACCGCCACTCATGATGACAACAACAACGGCCTGATTGGTTTCCATGTTCTCACGTAGGAGAAAAGAATATTTGTCCGTACGCATGCTGTCTGCACACACACTCACTCATATTCATGTGCACAATTAGCAGCAACTGTAAGAACAGGGCCAGGAGCCAGGGGCGGATCTAGGCATGGGCATGGGGAGGCAATGCCCCCCTAAATGCCCTGACTGCCCCACCAAACATGATCGGAATGCAAACAACCCACATTTCAAAGATATTTCTAATTAAAGTGCTTATATTTAAAATGATTTGAAACACTACTACTGCTACTAACTAACTACAGTTGTGTCACCACTAAACCGACAGCATTTCATCATTGAAAACAGAAAACTCTCTGAGTCAGACCTTTAGCTTTATGCATGCTGCATGTCTGTTGCAACTTCAACAACAACGGATGTTATTATTGATGCTTATACTTGACTAATAAAAGTCCTGTAACTGAAAATGGTATGGGTGCGGCTTACTTGCCCGTGGCGCGAAGCCGCCCCCATACCATTTTCTCCTGCCCCCCGAATTGGGAAATGTTACATCTGCCCCTGCCAGGCACTGCTATGTGCATCTTTTGTATGTGTGTGTGTGTGTGCGTGTGTGTGTGTGTATGTGAGTGTGTGTGTGTGTGTGTGGTAGCATCATTGCCGGTCCAGGCCAGGGAGCTACTGTATAGTGAGGCCGATGGTAATGTATTTTCCTCCAAACAAGAAAGATTGCTGAATCCCTGCCTCCCCGGAGCTGGGGGTGGGGTGGGGGGTTGGGGGAGGGCAGGAGTGGGGGTGCTCGCCGTGGTGACACCGGGGTTTCAGGTATATGGATGACCTGAGGACTGTTTCCATCATTCATAAAGCGCGGCGGCCGCTGTATACGCGCCGCCCCTGACGCTGAATTGATCTTGCAAAAGAAGCAGGGTGGCACGGCGACCACTTCATTAGTCTCCCCGCGCCACAAATCACCCTGCTAGGCACCGCGGCACTCGCAGGGACTGCCGGTGGTACCCACGCTACATTATACCAAGAGTGGCTCCCCATAAATCCTCCGCTGACCAGCTAACCAGACAGGCATTATGAAGCCAAATGCGTAGCAATCCAAGAAAAATAAATAAAAAATAAAAATGTTTTCTTCTCATTGTGTATAGCGGTCGCGGTAATGTCTTTGTTTGAGACAAACGTCAGGGAGCATACCGTTTCAGCCGCAAATGCGGCTGCACAGTGGGATCTGAAGTACTACCGGTATATACCCGTCCATGTTTCATATCCCGGTGAATTGCCACCGGTGTGTTTTTTTTTCTCTGTCTTCTGGATATTTCCCTGGCTCCAACAACTTCCATCCCAGAGGGATTATGATTAGTGAGGTTCTGTTGTTGCTGGGCTGTGGACTTGTGGTAATTAATAGGGCCACTACGCCGCCCTCCCTAAGCTGCCGTGCGACGCCTGTGTGTACCTCACACCTGACCAGTGGAGCGCCGCCGCTACTACAGCAAGAAACATTACCGCCATTACAATGGTATTGCTGCTCCTACACACCCACCATCCTTCAGGTGCCACCAAGTGTTCATCTATCTGCACCTTGGCGAGGTCAAAACACTGTGTGGAAACTGTAGCCACGAAATATTTTAATATATGATAAAAATGGGATGGTGGTTTATCAAAGAAACACAACACACACACACACACACACACACGCACACACACGCACGCACACGCACACACACACACACACACACACACACACACACACACACACACACACACACACACACACACACACACACACACACACACACACACACACACACACACTAAGGAGGTATACTCTTGAACATAGTGGAAGGAAGGGCAGGCAAGAGGCAACAGTAGGAAGGAGTAAAACATTGTCAATTATATAGCCATCTGAAATTAATGAGATAGAAACTGACTTTTATAAATTGGTCTCAGACAATTTATAAAAATTGGTCTCAGACAATTTATAAAAATGACAGACAACAGACAATGGCCTGATTGATTGGTTGGTTGATTGATTGGTTTAATAGTTTGCTACCAACTTTATTAACAGATAAAAGGTACGATAAAAGGATAACACAAAATGTCCCAGAGACAGCATAGGGACTTATTTCCATTGTGGTGCGTAGTACTCAATTCATCAGTAAGACATACGGTACGATGCAATGCAATGCAATACAATACACATTGTAAAAATGTGTTCTAACAATATGTAAATATCAAAAGGAATATTTTCAGAGGAAGGAGGGGGTGGGGTGTAGTGAAGAGGATGGATGGATGAAAGGTGCTAATGTTAAAACTGTATTTTTAAAATCAGACATTATTTTAGGTTAGCCTTAAGATTGGGTACTCATTGCATCTTTAGGGCTTGACATGTTTACAAGTTTACAGGTTTATTCAGCCATAATACGTTCTACTATCACTCTCCTTCATCATAAGCTATTATTATTATCATCACATTGCTCTCTCCTGACTGACTGAACAGACAGCTAGTTTGGAATTCATCACATCAGCTGAAATGCTCTATTTGAAATGCAACTCTCTTCCAAAAAAGAAATGTTGTTGTTGGCCTAGTAAGAGTACTTGGCCATTACCATAGCTTTGTAGCCAACCTCTGTCTCAATATTATGAAATACTGAGCTGCGTAAGGTAAGAACAAAGAAAAATAACCACCTTATAATTATTCACACTAAAATCACTATGTATGTACAAAATGACACATGTATACGTCATCTTGATTTGTAATTCCATACTTGTGTCATATAGTTATAGTCTCGCAGTAAAATCATGAACCCGCAAGGCGCAAGGGTACAATTTGGGTCCGCTCTTGGAATTTTCGGTCCATTTGAGTTCTATTTTTTTACACTCTGTAAGTTAAATGAACACCTTTGTGTTGCGCGTGTGGTCTCTTTATTGTCAGCGTAATGACACCAGGCGGTCACGCAGAAGACGGAGCACTCACTGAGGACCTGTTCTGTGATCTCCGAGGAGGCCAGCGGCACAACAGCCGGCCAGCAGCAGAAACAAAGTGCAGGGGCCTTCCGTGTACACAAATCTTGTCAATGGTAATTGATCGCTGCTGGTCACCCGCACAAGACCCGGGACGAAATCAAGTGGCTTCTCCATAAAACAATGTCAAATATTGATGATATTTCTCTTCCCCGACTGCGAGAATGAATAGCCTCATCCCCCCCAGCGGTTTTGATGAATGTTTGTTATTGCCTTTCCCCGCGTTCGTTGTTGTTGTTTTCGGGCAGAAAGGGGACGGAGCGGAGGTGCAGGGACGCTCCTCACACATTTCTTTCTAACAACGCGCAGGAGCCAAAAGCACGTCACCGACGTCGTTTGATAAATGTGACGGTGTCCCTCTTCACATTTCGCAGGATGACTCAGTGACACCGTCTCGCGGTGCTAATGTGCACAAACATAAAATATATAAATAAATAAAACTGTTTCTATCCCTTTCAAAAAGTCAAACAAAGTATAAAGTATAGAGCAATATCCGATCCGATAGCAGCGCTTACATGACTATTTCAATAGGCTCTATTCACAGAATAACCCTTCCTACTTTCGGGCCCCTGCCCTACACTTCCTTCACAGTTATGACCAACTCAGTGTATGAATGGAACCAAATGGACCCCGCCACAGGGTACAGGGTATAGAGTTCTCAAACTCTGCCTGAACCCGACCAGGACCGAACCCGAACAGGCCCGACCCGACATTTAGGGCCGAGTCGGGCCTAAAATCTATGCTAATCAGTAGGGCCGGGTCGGGCCTCGGGCTCCATGAAAAAAATAATATATATTGAATTATTTTATAAGTAAAAGTAATAGTTCTTTTCTGTATTTACCTACTCTGAAGATGGTGCTGATTGGCATTTCACTCTTACTATTTGGCAAATTCTCAAATTCCGGGTAGGGCCTAAAATCTATTCCATTTACTTGCGCCGGGCCTCTGGCCTGAACAGTTAGGGCCCAGTTACGGCCGGGCCTTCATTTTCAGGCCCGTTGAGATCTCTATTTCCATACCCACTCAAGGACATCACTGGTGTAGCACAATGTTTCTAGTAGAGATGTCCGAATAAAAAGTATCAGTATTGGCTATTCCCAGTTAGTAGTGTCAGCCAAGAAAGCAGAAATGAAAAAGATTGGAACATCCCTATAGTTTCTAGGAAGCGAACGTGCACCGTAACTCCAATGGTATCATCAAGACGTAACACCTGTGAATGAAGTAGTGAAGGGGTCCATAATTAGGAAGCGTTATTCTATGTTCCTAATCCATATTGAGCCCATGGATGAGAGTCTGTTAGATTGCATGTTAAATTGCACTCGCTCTCTGTCTCTGTCTCTCTGTCTCTCTCTCTCTCTTAAAGCAAATTCTTCCCCCATTCCTGTTGTCTGTTTAAAGTTGCATGCCCCCCTGCAGCCTTCTACACTCCATTCCCCTCACTGTCAGCGTGAGAGGTCTAAAAGCCTGTCTGCTCAGCTGTTCCACATCACAAACACTTTGTGTGTTTGTCAGCCTGGGTCTCCAGGACAATGACAACAAAACCAAAGGAGAAAAAAAGAGACGCGCAGAGAGAGAAAAAAAAGACAACATATGGAGTTGGTTGTATGATGAATATTGGAACGGACAAGACACGTTTGGGGTGACAAGTGGGTCGAGTTGCTGGATAACACACTCTAAGAGTGACACGCAAAGAGGCACGTGCATTGACAACTCCCCCCTCTCCTTCAAATTGTGTCTCACAGACACACACGCACACACACACATGCACACACGCACTGACGGTCTAACAAATACATCAGAAGGATAAGCAAGCATCAATTATTCAGTCAATTCAGTGTGTGTGTGTGTGTGTGTGTGTGTGTGTGTGTGTGTGTGTGTGTGTGTGTGTGTGTGTGTGTGTGCGCATGTAGCGGTGGGGGTAGGGGGTTGGGTGTGTGAGGACAAACGGGCAGATACGGAGTTGAACAAGTCCCTCAAGGTTAAGCTCATTTGAAGAACGGGGTCGGGCTAAACGCCAGGCGGCGGCGATACTAGTGCCTCTGAGGGCCCCAAGGGGAGGCGGTCTCTCTCCGCTCTGTGTGCCAGAGGAGCGGGAGCCATTTCCACAGCTAATCACCTGGAAAGTGAAGAGCTGAACCTGGGACCACCAGGCCCTGTAGAGGAGAACTGGACCCCCACACCGAGAGACACAGGGGACCAAACAGCCAGGGATCTATCTATCCAGTTTTGTGGATTTGTCAGTAAAATGCACTTTGGGATTGTTTCCTAAGGTTGTGCTAAACTGTGGGTCTCCATTTTGGATTTTAGCTTTTTGTTCAAAAATAGCCTATATCTATATCTATAAGCTTGTCAGGTGTATATGCGGAGCAATCAGGGGATGGGTGGTCAGCTGATTGATGGACGATCACACAGCACTCACTCATAACAAAAGTACTGAGCTGCAACGCTCTACAAATATACAGTAGCTAGACATCCTATAAGTTGAGAAATACAAGCAGTGTTTACTAAGCATATAAGTATAGCTCATAATTTGAAGAGGACAGGAAGATGGTTGTTGTAGCCTACTTAGAAGATAATGATCCAGAGGACCAGGATAGGGTGACCTGACCACATCAAAACGGTTCATTTGAGGGACAGAAGTAGGTCTGTTGCATGTGAGGGACAAACAATATTCAGTATTTCAATTCAAATATAATATTAATATATCAAAAAATAATAATTAAAAATGAGCTTGTAGATCAGCTATGACAGTATGCAATGTGGCCCCTCTGGGGTGAGAGTGTAAATATAGCACCAGGGGAATACTTTATTTAAACAGACTTCACACATCCAGGCCTATATGTAAACATTGTATCATGCTGTGGTGTTGTTCGTGTGGAGTTTATTGTATTTACCATATTTACACCATGCTGGATTCTGCCCATATTTGACTACAATGTACACACTTTGGAAATGGAATATGCGTTCAAACATCAACCTCTTAAACCTGTTGTTTAAGTCCAAGTGGACTTAAACAATATATGCCTGGTTTGATTGACAACTCACGCTGATCAAAGTGGTAATTACTCACCCATTAAATAATTCCAAAGACGTGGGGTGCGATATAGTCCTCTAGTTTCATATCCACGTGAGAGTTCAGTTGTGGCACAAAACGTCTATTTAGTCAAATATATTCACTTTTTCACGAGCTGCACGCAAACATTTTTTTTCCCCTCGGCAAACTGGATCATAACATAGGGATCATAATGACAGCTGTCCTTCATGAAAACTTCCTCTGACGTTATCGGGGAAACACAAAAAGTTTGGGGCACACAATTGGCAGGTGGTGTGACTAATTACCCGGCCCCTGTATCAATGCACCAGACAATTGTGTGTCCCAAATGTTTGTGTTACCGGTGATGACGTGTTGTGGCGATCAGGGGAAGTTGGACAAAATGTACAGCTGTCGTAAATGAGCCCCTTTTTGCCTGCGGCGAAAATGTTCGTGTGCGTCTCGTGAAATACTGGAGATAATTGACCAAACAGACGTTTTGGGGGGGGGGGATTTTACGAAATATTCAGATATCGAACAGGCGCTACTATCGCCTCGAACAGCTTTTTTGTGTTTTTCTGTGTCAATGTGGGATTTTAGGTCCCTTGCACCACCATTGCAGAGCGAGACATACGTGCCTGCTTTGCAAACAGTGCACAGTGCTTCACTTTTGTCTCGCCCCGGTCTGAATACAGGGAATTTTTTCTGTAACTCGTCTGTAAACGTGCACTTGCGCTTGGGCATGGTGGTGGAGACTGACAACCACGCTGTCTAGTGTCTACTAACTGATTGACGAAGGCTGCCTGCACTGACTCTGCTCAGGGCTGAGGTCATCGTGCGCAGTGTCCTAGTGCCTGTCGATTTACTGGTCCGATGTAAGCAAAGACGTGTCGGAAAGGAACTGAATGAAAGTAATTTTACAAAAACCGGGACTTTTCCTCATTTTCTAAAAATAAACCAGGACACCCAGGACAGGACGTGAAATACGGACATGTCCTGGGAAATACGGACGTATGGTCGGCTCTAGTTTACATCCGGTTAAGCAACTTCCCATCATTTATCCTGGGGACCACCTGAAATCCTCTCAGGGACCACTGGTTGAAAACCACTGTAGTAAGGTATAGGCTACTTGCATGTTAAAACAAAACAAACTACTTGTTTTATGCAACTGTGGCTCTGAGATGACTCAGCACTGTGAGTCCTCATTGACACAGCAATGCTGAGTGGCTGACCCAGTACTGATGAGTGATCAGCTGCTTCTCTCAGTTTTTTACTTTGTTTGTCTTTGACATGTACTGTAGGAGCTCTCTGACTGTACCTGCTGACAGTTAAAGCAAGCTTATTAGTGTATATTGTAGAATATCATCCTTTACATATACCACCATGTTGTTGCAGTATATTGTGTAAGTTCTTGAATGCTATATGTGATTATACTTTCTGGTGAATTGCATGCGTCTGATGGACGTGCTGCCTGCTGTACCCATTGTAGATTGGTTTGAACAGTATTTTTGCTTTATGTAAGAATTATTTGTGAATAGTTTGCACAGTAAGAAGCTCTTCTCTACTATTCATCCATAGTGTAGTGTTGTGTAACCTCTATTCCCTATATAGTTCTGTTTCACTCTTTCTTAATAGTACACATCCTGCACAGCAGGGGCGGATCTAGCTCTCCCCACTAGGGGGGGGGGGGGCATGTGGTTTGGCAGGGGGGGCAAACAAATTGGTGGATGTCAAATCTCCCAAACCCCCGTAAATGCACAGAAAGCCATGCTATCATCATTAGTTAATCTATGCGCTTGGAATGTACAATATACTGTATTCTGCAAACTGTTAATACTTAAAATGTAACCAACTCTTTAAACGGTTTGATTTTAAAATCCAAAGTCATAGAATGCACTACATTAGTGTTTCTCAACCTTTTTTGTCCAAAGGCACAGTTTTCATAGCCCAAAAATCTCAGGGCACACCTAGATGTAACTTTTGTGCATTCTTTTATCATCTCAGCATCTCTGAATGTTGTTTGCAAGTTCGGGGGAACCCCTAGAGACCACCACATGCAGTTGCAACACTTCACACTCACTCTTCACACGGGTGTGATTTTCCCCCCATGCAACACGGAGAGATTGCAGCATCTCTCCTGTTCTGTGCAAGAAACCATGCAACACGAACAGGCTGCAGTCCTCTCTCTGCTCATGCTCTGTGTTTTACCATGTTTAAGTGAGCTTTTTAATCCTTTCTGAACCCGCGGGTTGTGTTAGACTCCCGATATTTTGCGACAGCATTGACTTGTAATCAACTTTTTCTTTTTCCAGTTTCTGTAGCGTGGTTAAAATGGTGGCTAACCCAGCGATCCGGGCGAGTTTTTTCTTATGTCCTACAGTTATACTGCAAGTAAACTAGGCTACCACGTTCACGGTGATGGTCCCACCAAACAAAGACTAAATTAGCATTTCTATGTCCGAGGCGAGCTTCAATAAATGCATAGGCACGACTCGCACAAGGGTCATTAGCGTACCTATTGTTTTTGTCGCACCTAAGAACAATGGAATGAATACATTGCATAGAGAGAAAGACGGAGTCGAGAGAGGACAGAGAACGAGAAGTTGAGGAAAAAGTTGGAGAAAGATACGGTCGGTGGCGGTGCGGTAGACAGTGTGTGACTAGTGTCAGTGCCTGTCTGCAGCTGCGGTGGACTGAGTGAGAGAGACTGAGAGTGAAGCGACGAGCCCCCCCCCCCCCCCCTATGCATCTACCAATCAGGAAATACTTTAAATGAGGGAGAGAATAATAATGATATATATATTTTTAATTTGGGATTTTTCCTTGCCATCGCGTTTGGGGGGGCAAGCGCCAAATCTGGGGGGGCATTGCCCCCCCTAGCCTATGCCTAGATCCGCCCCTGCTGCACAGTCTTTCTTGCAGTTATGATTAGCCTTTATTTACTGTATGATGAGAATGCATACGAGTGTATGGGTGGAAAATGTTTTTTTTTGCACATGCAGGAATATTGCCACTGACAAGTCTGCTCTTTCAAACATACCCCTCTGTTTTGCATGCAGTCAATACTCTGTTCTCCCTGTTGTGTCAGGAGAACGAACACACACACACACACACACACACACACACACACACACACACACACACACACACACACACACACACACACACACACACACACACACACACACACACACACACACACACACAGTGTCTCTGAGGAGAGATGCTCTGAGACACATGTTGCTAGGACACAAGCACAGAGTGGTAGCAGCCTGTCTGTTTGTGTACTGGGTGTGTGTATGCATGAGGTGTGCACGCACGTGCGCGCGCTGGCGGTTTTGTTTGTGCCTGTTTTTGTGTGTGTGTGTGTGTGTGCGCGCGCGCACATGCACGTGCAGGCGTATGTACACTAGTATGTGTGTGTTGCAGTCAGAGTGATAACCCGCCTAGGAGACTCAAAAGAGGCGGCTAATGGACTTGGACCGCGGAGTGCTTGTCACACAAACATTTCTGCTGTCACAGCACTTTATCACACACACACACACACACACACACACACACACACACACACACACACACACACACACACACACACACACACACACACACACACACACACACACAGACACACACACACAGACACGGGTCCCAAAGCAGCCATTTGTCCATGCTATAAGCAGAGAGTGAGTGGATGGGAGGGGAAGGGAGCAGCATGCAGTCAGTGAACAGAACAAAGCTGAGGAGACAGACAGAGGGAACAGTTATGTTTTCACTGTTGCTTTTGCAAATGTGACGTGACGACATGCGAGAGAGAGAGAGAGAGGGAGGGAGAGAGGGAGAGAGGGAGGGAGAGAGAGAGAGAGAGGGGAGAGAGGGAGAGAGAGAGAGAGAGGCCTGCTCGGCTCCACACGGGGCTCCCGGGGGGCTGCATGCACATCGGATGTGCATGTGCTTTTTGCATGTGTGTCTGCGCGTGCACATGCTTGTGTGCACTGTGTGTGTGTGTGTGTGTGTGTGTGTGTGTGTGTGTGTGTGCGTGTGCGTGTGCGTGTGTGTGTGCGTGCGCGGGCAAGCCTGTGTGTCTAGCATCGCCATATCGCAGGAAAAGTAATAATTGATGTCCAGTTTAAGAGGTTTAAGAGTCAGTGAAGCTCCCACGTGGTGTCACCATCGCTAAGGATCTGTCTGTCATTCCCCCCTGCAGTACAGTCAAATCAGTCAGTGTGTTAAAGACATGCAGGCAACGCTTTGTTGTATAAATGCTTGGAATCCAGATAATGTAACAAAAAGAAACCACATAACGCCCTTTGGTGTGTCGGGGTTGCCCCTAGGGGGTGCAAGGGGAAAATGTAATGATGGTTTAATGGTGTATAATTAAACTGTTACACTGTAATTTTCTCAAGTGGGATCTTTCCACAACATAATGTTTCCTATGAAAACTGTCATTTCTTTTCTTAAATGAAACATTGTTGCAGTGCTTCAGTTTCATTCAAACGTAAACAAATACAATTGTTGCACTAGTTAAGTACATGGCAGTGTTAGATGCATGGCCATTTGTACACGATTACAGGTTATGTTGCTTTTATTTTTTTAAAGGTGTAGAATTGGGCTGCATCAACTATAGACTTAGTCATGTTCTAGTCATCTGAAATGTTTAGGTTTTAGTCTTGTCGACTAAATATCATACCACTTCAGTCGACTAAATCTACAGCCGACACTTTTACACTTGGTTTGCTTACTGAAAATAGCCGATCTACCAGTTTCGATGACTTCTCCCCTAGTCCTTCCCTAACATTTTAGTATACTTTTTGTATTTTTGAGAACATTGTCAACATACAGTATACACTATAGTTTGAGTTGTAGCTTTCATTTTCATTTTGTGTTCATCAGCAAAAAAAGGCACTCAGCGACCATGACATATGCACCATTGCCGGCAGAGAAAAATAAATAAATAGACCGGACATCCCCCAAGAGTGCGCCTATTCATTCAGACCCAAACGACCCCCCCTCCGGCACGTATGAATTGCAGACACAATTAAAGGCCTGTCACATGTGCAGTAAGTAGTAAGTACTTATATTTCGTTTAACTCGTAAAGTCGTATAACAAAAGGCCACATCCCCAGAGTTAAGTGAACACTCCATATTCCAGGGAGAACATTGTATTATACCTCGACGGTGGCTCAGGAGGTAGAGCAGATCGTCCAATAATCGACCTGGTTCGAGTCCCGGCACCTATGTACATGGCAAAGTGGCAACAAGACACTGAACCCCAAATTGCTCTCCATGTGCTGGTTGTGCCTTCCATGGTTTCAGCTGGCAGTGGTGTGTGAAAGGGTGAATGTAATGCACCATGTGAAGTACCGTGGATAATGAAAGCACCATTTATTTGATTTTTTACCATTTGCCTGTGTTTTTTTTCCAACTGTCCTGCCTCAATCATTCTTCAGTACTCTTTTGGACTCTCTTTTGGTAACTGTCTGTCCTTCCCCTCTCTCTCTCTCTCTCTCTCTCTCTCTCTCTCTCTCTCTCTCTCTCTCTCTGTCTAGCACACGTCTTCCTTTCTCCTGACTGACCCTCCTGCTTTCCTCTCTCTCTCTTTCCCCTCTCCATCTCTCTCTCTCTCTCTCTCTCTCTCTCTCTCTCTCTCTCTCTCTCTCTCTCTCTCTCTCTCTCTCTCTCTCTCTCTCTCTCTCTCTCTCTCTCTCTCTCTCTCTCTCTCTCTCTCTCTGCATGGCTGGACTAATTGAGTATCTAAACAAACTAATTAATCTCCGGCGTCCGGAGAAGACGGACAGGTCCAGAGAGGTGATGTTCATCAAACCGCCCCCCCCTCCCCAATTTGTTTCCTTAATCCCCCGTCCTGCAGTTTATTTTTGCTGAACATGCACATTTCCTCCCTCTGCCGTGGCCAAGGTTATACCCGTACACATGCTCATTCACTATTTATGATTTTGCATAGAGGATAAGTGTTTTTTTTTGTTCCCCCGACCCACACACACACTCTCTCTCTCTCTCTCTCTCTCTCTCTCTCTCTCTCTCTCTCTCTCTCTCTCTCTCTCTCTCTCACAGAGTCAGGCTATCTGGGTACATTAATCAAAAATAATGAATAAAATGATCAGCCTGACAATGCGGCAAGCCCCCCCAACCCCCCCACCACCCCTCCCCATCCCAACACCAGGAGAATAGCCGACTTTATTAATCAACATTTCCTGATTAATTGTTACAAAGTGTCATCCATAAATTTCCCTTCATTTTAATAGTACTTTGGCCAACACTAACAATATCCCCTGTGACCGCAGATTTATTGAGGCCTTGGCCGATCTGAGACGGCCGGGGAGCGAGAGAGAGAGAGAGAGAGAGAGGAGAGATAAGACATAGTATGAGAGAGAGACGGGGGGGGGGGGGGGGGGGGGGTATAAGGAAAAACAGCATTCCCTTTGAGATTGTCTTGAATACAGGATTGCAAATCTACCCACATAGATTTGCAGCTTTTGAGCAGTTAGTCTTCAGAATTGGCCTAATGGTAGCTTTGGTAGCTACAGTGCTGCCCCCATAGAGTACTGCCTCTCTCTCTCTCCCTCTCTCTCTCCCTCTCTCGCTCGCTCGCTCTGATAAGGTGAGGCATCAGAGTAAACCATTACGGGTGACAGTTTCACTTTTCTCCCTCTAATTACTTGTTCCTGCCCATGTGGCGTTTCTTAGAAAAATTTGTTGAATAATGACCGGCATTAAAATGGTAGGCTCTTAAGAATTTATACGCAGCGGGCTTAATTCATCATGTACTTTCTTTATCTCCCGCGTTGTAGATTTATATCCCCGCCGTGTCGCCGCGGCCCTCTCTGCCTCCCGTGACAGGGGCCGTCATCTCCTTAAGGGCACGGCATGTGTATCAGTGAGTGATCCACCCGCACGCCGCCGCTCTCCATCAAACCCCAACGGCGCGGGAGCGTCTAGCTAAGGTAGCGGCGGTGGTATAGGTTGCGCCACGGAGAAGAAGACGACCGCTGTGAGCGTTTGTTTTGCTTCCGTCGTTTGTCTGTTGTTTAGGCAGATGTGAGAGGAGGAGGAGGAGGCGGTGTCACGTCGAAACTCGTGGCGCGGCTCGTTTTCGCTCGATGACGGATGCTCTCGCACGCCTGCTGGAGGAGACCGCTGGCTGGGCGGGGGTGCCGGGGTTGTTTCCGTGTTTGCGCTTCGATAATGGGAGCGATTGATATTGTTAAAAGTAGCAAAAAAAACATATAAAAAATGACCTACTTCTTGGGGTATGGCGAAGAGGTGCTGCTCAACGGTTCTGAAAGTAGGCCAGACGAGAACAAATGCTCTTGCACTTATGATCACTTAGTTGACCCCTTGGCCTCATCCCCCCCTCTCCCTGTATCTTTAAATAGCTTCCACAGTTGGAAGTATTACGCTTGAAAGAATGATTTATACAGTTAAAGGGCTAACATGTGAAAAGGTAGTTGCGGTGCGACTTATCATACCATAACAGACGTCTGATCTAATAGATCAATCAATGGAGGAGACAATGAACTACTGGGCAGTCTAGACTGCATCTGTGTGTCTCTGTGCCTATGTCTACATTTGTGTGTGTGCATGCATATGTGCGACTATAGCCCTAGACATGCTGTCCAAACCATGATTAATGCCAATAAGAACAAACACAGCACACACACGCCATCCCAGGTGGGGGAATATCTGCCCTTCTTCTGACTTCAGCAAAAGAATGTTCCCTTAATGGGTCTGAGGCATCAAGCTGGGATGCAAATGCATAAAGACTTCACTCACTTAAGCGTATGCACACATGCATGCACGTGTGTGCGTGCTGTTCAGGTCATCCGATACACACATACATACGGCACATGTTTGTGTTTGCGTGGAGGCCATACTGTCCCCCACCCCCCCACCTCCTTATTAAAGTATGCAGAGTTTTTTAAGTCGGGCATTAGGATGATTTATGTACAGTATCAACCCAGGCGTTCTGAGAGGCACCTACAGCCTCGCCTTTATTGCTGTTGTTTTTTACTATTTCCTCGAGGGTAATTTACTACACGCTCTCTGGAGCATACACACTTAGGACTGCTCTTTTCCCCCCGCTTTCAAGGGCATTGTGCTGGTGGTGGGCACCTCCCAGTGCACCGCACTGCACGCGTTGGTTCTACATCGGAGGCCTTATTCCGTTCCGGCTTGGTGGGACTCGATTGGATTTTTATGAATTTGTTACGCCGAGCAATCCCCCGAATGAGTTAGAAAGTATTGAAATGCAACATTGTGGAAGTCCAGGTTGAGAGGGTGGAAAAAGTAAAGATTGTAGTAGTTGCAATTAAAGTTGAAATTCTGGTTTTGTCAAATTTCCAATCCGAGATTTTTGATGTGCAACAGAAACTCCAATACATGGCGTTTGAAGATTAAGTCATGGCAGCAAAATCCATGGCATTATTTCAGTTTGTTTACAGCAGTTGGCTGGCAGGCGTAAAACACTTGCCAGCCAAGACAGATGGAATACTGTATGCAAGGACATAAGGTCAATATAAATTCATCTTGCGCCCCTCCCTTCACGCAAGTGTGTTTTCTTTAGGTTTTACTGTTTATGTTGCCAATCATCTACAGACTAATCACTTAACACTCCTGCATTTTAACTTCTAATTTCGAAGGAGCCCTTCTCATCTCACCAGCATTACTTAGTTGAACACCAGTGTCACACAAGTATGTTGTGCAACTAAAATGCCTGCTCTACAAGCTCACAAACTTATTGTGACATGTTGTGATCAAAAGCTAATTCTGTACCCCTGGTGGCAATAAGCCATGATGCAACATCAAACCTTGAGCTTGGTCTACTGCAGGGGTTTTCAACAGGTGGTCCGGGGACCACCACTGGTCCCTGAGAGGATTCCAGGTGGTCCCCAGGCTAAATGATGGGAAGTTGGTTAACCAGATGTAAGAGTGTAGGTCACAGTTTGGTATCACCTCAATCGATTTAGACACATTGGCGATTCTAAGGGGTGGCCTGGGGTGGCCTGGGCCACCTCTGGAAAGCCCTTTGCCACCCCAGTGGCCACCCTAGATTCGACAAGTAATTAATAAAATATTTCATTAAAAAATGATGAATATATAATTATAATAAGGGTAATAATAATGAAATAATAAAGGGTAATGATAATAATAATAATAACAACAACAACCTGATAGATAATTATCAGATAATCAATCCAATCAAGTTCGTCAACTCAACATCAAACTAGTCCCCTATTTGCTTATTTATCGCGAAAGATCTGGCAACCCGTCGGTTACTATTGACTGCTGATTGCTGAGATCCTGTTTAAAGCCCGCCTACTGGCTTTGCCATTTGCACAGAATAGCAAAGAGGAACCGGATATGCACACTGAAACACGCCCCTCCCCCCGTGCAGTTTGTCAATCTGTCGAAATGCAATGACGCCATTGGCTGCAGTACGGGCGAGATCCTGTCATGGCGTCCACCGCTCCTTGTTTACAAACACATGTAGGGAAAAAAAACTTTGCCTTTTTTTTTACCAAGGACTGCGTTCGGTTTGATAAATAATGACAGCAGAGCCGTTTTCTAAAGCCCGATACGGGCGGATGCATGGCTTATAAGGCAGCACGTCGAGCTGTGGTGAGTAGCCTCAAATGAGCTGTTTGTAGTCCCACTTGGTCCATGAAGTGAACGGTGTCTGCATTGCTCTGTCTATACTCCAGGCTTACATAGCTACTCTACCCAGGCTGGGCTGGGTAGAATCATGCCATCTAGCAGAGTTGCGACATTGGGGGTCAGAAACCGAACGTGCTGAAGAATAGTATTTTCCTTTGCGCTACCACTGCAGACAGCATTGCCATCGAAGATGAGAGATCGCACAACGGGCTATAGTTTTCAAAGAGGCCAGCGCAAACAAATAAAAGCCTTTTTAGACACGTGTAAAACATGACAACTATTGGGAAATCAATGCTGCTAGTTAAGTGGCGATTCTGATGGTCTACTCTAGTGTCATGTTTGCAAGACTAGTTTCTCAGTGACACTGACAAACTATATTTTTCATTTTATTTATTTTATGGTAGTACTTTGTCGTGGCTGTATGAGTTCAAAATTGCTGTAGTTAGGAGGAATATACATTGATAAAGTAAACATTTCATTATTGGTTCCTTATTAGTTGTAATTCATGCCATCATAGTCAAATTAGAGCCCCTTTGCTGTTGGGTTGGCTGGTCCATTTTGTCCAGGTGTATTGTTTGTAGTTTGTATTGTCCAGTAAATAGTTAATATAATAGTGTTCAATTACAGTTATTATCTTTATAGTCCTATGTGCTACTGAATGAAACAGATACTATAGCACAGTGGTATATGAAGAGGAAGGAAGGAATAGGAATGCTATTATACTGTAGAAATGTTTGTTTTATTTTGTGTGACAACATATGTACACACTCTTTATCCCTCATTGGTGCATGAGTTTGAATCTGGTCGCGTACTTGTAACCCTAAATTTTAAGTGAAGAGTCAGAGTCAGCTGCTACAGCCTGTACCAGCAATGTGCTTTCCTTTAAAATGCAGGAAATAGCACTGAAGAAATACATTTTCTGCGTGGGAGGACCCCCAGACCCCCGTATGTGTATATAATTCCCTGATTCCATGGCCACCCCAGATTATATTTGTGTGTCATCTTGGCCACCCCAGTAAAAATTCTCTGGATACGCCCCTGTTTAGACACTGCTGGTCTGTCTGTCTGTCTGTCTGTCTGTCTGTCTGTCTGTCTGTCTGTCTGTCTGTCTGTCTGTCTGTCTGTCTGTCTGTCTGTCTGTCTGTCTGTCTGTCTGTCTGTCTGTCTGTCAGTGTCTGTTTTTGATGTATGTATCCACATGCGTGTGCCTGCAGTGGCTGATCTCAGTCGCCATGAATTTAAAGGTAAATAGTTCGGAAAATATAAAACATAGGTGGAAACAAATGCGTGGAGGTGCTACGTTGGCCTATCGTGTGTGAAAGAAACGAGGCGCTTATTGGTCCAGCGGTTTTCAAGATTAGCTCAGACAGGCACACGGAGAGAAATACCATCTTATTGATGTCTAACTCCTCCAGAGCCATGACATAAAAACAGCTGCTAGTTAGTGTATCCTGTGAGGTTCTCACATACAGTAGGCCTATCTCTCCCTCTCACTGTCCACGGTTGTCTTTCTCTTTGGACCACAAGTTCATGTGGTGTATGAGTAGCATGGCTTGGATACGGGAAGCACTGTGAGCTGATGATAGGTGTGGCTCTACAACCCAGCAATCCATTTCCCAGGTGTCTAGCGCATTGTAACATGGATTTCTACCCATGTATAAAAGCATGGTGCTGGGTCCCAGCATGCATTGGCTGTCGCTGTCCAGTCCTAGTGGTGCTGAACCATTCACTAATCAATGCATGCAAGAGAAAACATGCATTTTTTTTGTTTGCCACCAGGTTAAAGGCATCCCGGAGAGTTTGTTTTACACTCTGTGTGTCCGTTTACACAAACACTCTTGGGGCAGCATTGGCTCATTCAGTCACTGGATGGTTAGTGCAAGGTTGCCGGTTCGAACCCGGCTCCCCCAGAGTTGGTGTCGATGTGTCCCTGAGCAAGGCACTTAACCCCTAATTGCTTCTGATGTTCTGGTTGTACCTTGCATGGGTTCCGCCGGCATAAGTGTATGAATGTGTGGGTGAATGTGATGCACAATCTGTGTAAAGCGCCTTGGATAAAGGCGCTATATAGGCGCCATTTATTGCAACTGTAGGACGCAGTTTACTATGAAAACCTGCCAAACAGTTCATCACACCTTGTAACAAGCTCCATATATGGCCAATGTACATAGGGGTTTGTGGGTAACCTACAATACCTCCACCTCCTCCACCTGAGGGATTATGTTGTTTTGTTTTTGATTGATCACACCAACAGTGATGAGAGCAAATGGTAAATTAAGTAATTTGGTGAAGCACTGGCGTCATCTACTGTAGCTAAAACTAGATCAGATGAATCACATGAAACAATTTAAGATAATTCACAAAATGATAAACTGATGTGTCTTCTGAAAAAAGTACTAAGTGTGAGGAATCATGTGGAATTCCCACTAATTACAACATTTTGGTCTGGAGACTAACACAAATTGTGTGGTTTCTCTGAATTAAAGCAGTGATGGAGATGGACCCATTTGTGTATTCTGTGTGTTAGCTCCTTGTCTGGTCAAAATGTTAAATTCCATGCTAGGCCTGTCTCAACTCTGCATGCTTGGCTCAATATACATTGTAAATGTGGCATGAAAAGTTACAATATACTGCACATTGTAAATGTAGCATGGAATGGGTGTGGGTGTATTTTTTTTAAATGGCCATTTGCTCCCATATGACGTGTCAAAATGGCTATCAGTTACCAATATCAGTTACCAATACGATCAGATCAAAAGATGGATTAAAGAATACAATTGATTAGTGCTCATAGCTCTGTGTGCATGGAGAACAGTTTAAATCCTGCTTGTGTTCCTTGAGTCCAGTGCGTGGTGTATATTAGGGATGTGAATCCAAAATGCAATACATTTAAATTCAAAACAATGTATTGTTTTACTGTAGGTTAGTAGGCCTACTGTATCTCTAACTTCCCAACTTAAAAAACAAAAACAAATAAAGGGCCTGCTGTGCTCTGCTCTCTGCTGGTTATTGTGTTATTGTTGGATTAGCGTATACTAATCATGTACTGTATGTATGTACATATAAATAGAAAATAAACCAATATAAAACATGCATTTACAGATCACTGCAGACAGAGTACTGTCAAACAAGTCTATGTGTATCTTAATCTACACATAGATATAATACTATACTGTATATATGGGGGTCCCTGGTTCTCACTGACTCACTCTCAGCTAAGACTAAGGGGTCCTTGGCTTAACCTGAAAGACCCTATTATTACAATTATAAAAATATAATCAATCATTATGCAATTATTGGTGTAAAATGAAACCAAATGGACCCTTGTGGGTCCATTTGGTTTCATGTTTACACTCTCAAGAGTAATTCACATGTGAATTAGCCTAAAGTCTACACAACTAGAAAATGTAAAAGATTAATGGTCCAAAAAAAAAAAAAAAAAGAAAACTTTAGTTTTGGGTCTGTGGGGCTAAAATGTCATCAAATGGTGGTCCGAGGCTCAAATGCTGAATAAATAGTGGGTCCTGGAATGAAAAAGGTTGAAAACCACTCTTCTACAAGATCACATCACGTTGCATCCACACCACGCTGAGACTGAGTCTCTGAGAGCTTGTGGATGTGTACTTTTACTGTCGCTCCAAGGAAAAGCTGCACAGTGGAAAGTTGTAAAACGAAGGGCGTTGAAAACCACTTTTAAAAACGTGTGCAGAAGATTTATTTAACAACACACAATGATCGTGCAGATTGCGTAGATTTGCAACTGCGTTCGAGAATCAGACGAGAAGAATACTGTGTGGACCATTACCTGTCGGTGCTATAGTGAACAATGGGCTGAGCGACACAGCTCAACCACGGACACAACAGAGATTTTATGAAGCTAAATATGGTGCTTCACTAGTTCTCTTGTTTAATCCATGGGGTTTATAGTCGCGGGTATTAGTCTCCACGACGGTAGCACGTATTGATCCCAGACTACTACAGCTGACTGGCTGCTGCCCCGCTGTTGCAGAGCGTAGGAGGGTGAGGGGGGAATATAGACAGAGCTGCGACATTGACGGGCCTCGTCACGTTGTCCCTATTCAATAGATGTCTATGTAGAAGAGTCTCGATTGGACTGTACAGGAAGTAAGCAGAGTTGTCGTAACTGTCTATAGCCGAGTTTAAGCCTTTGATTGTGCCGAATGGCAGAGCCTTTTTTCCTTCCCAATAATGGTGCGTTCAACACGGATTAGAAAACATAGAATAGGGCGAAATAAATCGTGAAAATCCCGCTCAACATCGATTTTTACCGATTCAAGCAAATGCATCGCGACACATCTAGATTTCACCTGTCAATTGCATCGATACAGAGTGACGGAACCGATGCACTCGCATCGCGCACGTGGGTACCGATGTATTGATTAATCTCCACACCCCTAGTGTATATTAGTGTGTATATTATTCAATATAGTACAAGGATCCTTACATGAGTTCATTAAGGAATGGGCTCCAGAATATAATACTTTCTCTGTTTGTGTATGGCTTTCATTTGTGTATGTGTTAGGAAGCCAATGTATATAGAATCAATGTATATTCTGTTTCCCGAAATATTAGGAAAATTGTTGTAAAAAAATAAAATAAACAATAACAAAACAACACGAATATAGTAAGAATACCAGTAAGACACCTGAGGGCGAGAAGTGACCTCAAAGTCCTTTGCATGCTTTGGCCTTGTTGACAGCCCACTGGAGGTCAGATCACCTTACTGAAGGTAATGATAGAACAGGTCAGCTCATTTATAGAGATCCAAGGGTGGTAACATTCTCTTGAGCATTCTCTTGAGTGTATAGGGTTCGGTGAGGCCCAGACCTTAATTTTCGGGCCTGCCGTTTTCACCATCTGCCGTCACTCATGCAGATGGATGCATCCTCGGGCATCTTATTGGTTTAATTTGACTGTAAACACAGACCCATGCCGTTGTGGGCCCCTGTACTATACAGCTTTGGCTGGTGCTTGCTCTGGACCTGATCAAGGAGCACATTCCTACACATGAGTAA
>CM076966.1:14833961-14973961 GCA_039105355.1 Benthosema pterotum
TTGGCAGGGGTTGGGGTGGGGTCAACGTGTCCATGGTGGAAGTGGGGGGAAGTGAGCGTTCATCCCTGTCCATCTGTTGGAGCATGCTCAGTTGACCATGCCGTTCTCTAATTAAAACCTCTATTAGGCCAGTTGGTCGGGATAGTTAAGCCTCACTAATGGAGGGGATGGAGATCCCTGACAGGTCAGGACCTGGCAACCCAACTCTAGTTGAATAGACAGACACAGAGCTGACATCACTATACCTGTTTAAGCCTTAGATTGTTAAACTCTGCTATTGTCAAATCATCACTAAACCTGGGTATATTTTTACCTCATATACGTTGTATGTTCTATAAGAGAATTACAGCAATACATGGAAACTTGAGGTACTCTTCTTGAATATTTCCTCTTGAAAGGAAAGAAACAATATATCATGGGGTGTGGTTCTTAGAGGAGTAAAGTTACATAATGTTACATAATGGAGCTATAGTTGGAGACTGGAGCCAATGGACTCGATTGACTCCAGTGATGTTGAAGACTAGGCCAGATCTCTCCAGTTACAGGGGTTGATCACGTCATTTCCAGGACGTCTTTACCAGGTGAAATAATAATATATTATTCTGGGTCAGATCTGACTAGTTGATTTAAGTTAGTCTGGCCTCATTCGTCGTTGGTGAACAGGATTTGCATTGGCTGATATCAAGTGATATTCTGGGCCAGATTTGACTAGTTTTGGATTGCCTTTATTTGGCCGCAATCAAGACGTCACTAATTCAACCCAGTCCTGGCCGTGTTTGCTGGGTTTGGTCCAAGCATTCCTGGGACATGTGAGAATATAATCCACTAAAAAAATACCTTGTGGGTGTATGGGATCTCTCTGTCACTAAAAGCAAGTGAAATTCCTGCCAAAAACGGGACGATGGACATGGAAACATTCCTAAACATTCTATATCACTGAATAGCCTATTTAAGATTGGTAGAATGTCCAACCTACGACGCCAGTAATGAATCGATCTGTGCTTGATACATAAGCCTCGCCGCTGTCCTACCCTCTCCTATGACGGCAGAACCTGGCTTTTAGCGTCGTGTTAACAACGTGGACGAGAGCTACGCTGTAGAGGAGCATCACCTTGGAAACCAGAGACGCCAGTGGAAGAGGTGTATCCAGCCGGCGTCGCCTGCTTTCTTAACTATGTTGGGCTTCTGTTGCGACTGCGACGGACCACGCCTACTGTTCTCGTCGTGTCCAAGGCCTAGACACGGAAACTTAAATTTCTTAATATCTTATACTGGAAGACCCACCACCTCAGCATTACCCACCCAACATCATGAAAATTGCAAAATATAATACTTGGGAAAAATCATCAGGTTTTAGTGTCCTAAAGGCATGACTGTAAATAGAATATTCAGACATAACTTTGACCATTTAGTTGATAACTTTAACTCCTGTATTGTTGTTTATGAGGTGGCAATTCAACTCTTAATGAGAGCCTTTCTTGTCTACCTACAATTTCATTTTCTTTTCCCCCCTCCTTTCTTACTTTCTTTCTTTTTTTGATAGAACATAATTTATGAAAATGACTTTTTGCTCATTTTGTTTAATGTATGCACTTTAACAATTAATAACCCAAGTACTGGGAGATTTTCAAGTAAAGGCCATTAATTTGTATAAATCTGCCGGCCTCTGACAGCGAGAGATTTTTTAAACCGATCTGAAGGAAAGTAAAATTATTCTCTTGCCTCGGGTTAAATATTACTTTTCTCCAGGACTTCCACAGGTCTACCTCTTCTGTCTTCGACCATGTCATTGATTACTCTCTCTCTCTCTCTCTCTCTCTCTCTCTCTCTCTCTCTCTCTCTCTCTCTCTCTCTCTCTCTCTCTCTGTCTCGCTCTCCCACCTTTCTACCTTTCTTTCTTTGTTTTCTGGATTCTCGCTTTCTTGTTCGTCTCTAATTTCTGTATTTTTTTCCCGGAGAAGCATGCTGTGTTTGTGTGGAACTACTCATGGCCATTGGATGGAGGCAGGCCAGGTCACCACCTGCATCTAACAGGAACGGCTGTGCTGAATTTGAATCATGATCTACAGCAGCGGTCCCCTAATTGTTTTGGGCCGTGCACCCCCTGCTATTACCTCCTGACCTAGCTGAGGCAGTGCTCTGTCTCAGTGGCACAGCTAGGGGTGGGCTGGGGTGGGCCACACGGGCCCACTCATATAGAGAGCGGGACCACCTGTTTCAAAAATGAAACAAACAAACACAGTAAATGATAATTAATTCAGATGATGAATATTTTAACTCTTGAGAGTGTAAAATGAAACCAAATGGACCCATGTGGGTCCATTTGGTTTCATTTTTACGCTCTCAAGAATTATATCTGGTTAACCATCTTTTCGCCTGGTTAACAACTTAGCTGGGGACCACCTGGAACCCTCTCAAGGACCACGGGTTTAAAACCCCAGTAATCAAAACAAAAAAAAATCACTTATTTCTTTTGTAAATCATATTGTAATAATTATTTAATGTAATAATACATGTGCATAATGCAATAACATATTTTTTAATCTAATGATGATGTGTTTATCAACAAACCCATGGCAGCTCACAATGTAAAAATGTTTATAATTTAATAATGGCCCATATTGCTGAGAAAAAAAGTCCTATTTTTTGCCTTTAGTGGTGTATTTCCTCTCATCTCAGGGTTCTGTGGACATTTCCCTAATTCCTTCATAGTCACCTTAATGAAATGAGTTGAGGGTCCTTGCAGGCTTTAAATCCTTTGTTCCTTTTTATTGATTCACTTCAGTCAGTACATTACAAATATCAGCATCCACGATTTCTAGTACAGCAGATGGAGGCAGGAGCCTCCCCAGGTAACCTTCACTTTCAGTAGTACTGTAGTATTCTCAACACTCAATGCTCATTACTCATTACTGCTCGCTCTATGCTCCTTACTTGTCTCAACTGTGTCCTTTCTCTTAAACCCCATCTATACATATATTCTCAAACATACAATGGGTGTGTCTTAGTTTGCTCCTTGAAAGGTTCTGTGTGTGCTTGTGTCACTGTCAATCACCCAGGCTCCAGGTGGTCTGTCAGAGCAATCTACATGATCTCACAATAGCCCTGCAATGTATTGGCTGTGGTAAGCCGAAGCCTACTGACCTGTAGTCAGATTCTAAGATGACTCATGGAATCTGTTTTGGACATAGTCTACAATTAGATTCTGCTTGAACATCCAAATAGTTGAAGATCAATCTCTGCAATCAGTATGTAGGCTGCTTGTGACATAATTCTGCAGGTGGCAGTTGAAGTAGTCAGTTAGAATGGAATATTTGGAAGTGTTAACTCTCCAAAAACTCCTTCATTCCCCCCCTTCTGGGGAATATCACATTCCCCAGACATAATTCATAGCTCATAAATGACCAAAATATTTTTCCCCAAAAAACATTTACTCCACTAAGTGTAAAGTAATGAGTCATATGGTAACGTTGGTAGTCTTAAATATCCGTCAATCAAATTGGGGAAAGTTCTGTAACTACTGAACCTATAGATACTCGGGAGGGAAAAAGTTTGTTGTGGATCTAAGGGGGGTGTGTACGTTATTTGGTTTCATTTTTTCATATCTTCTGTGTGAAAGACAGAAGTCTTTCAAGGGGGGATGTGAAGAATATGAAATGAAACCAAATGGCTGTGATTTGTTATTTCACAAGGCAAAGACTCATATGTTAATTATAGCACATTTAGATCCTGTTTCCTGTTGTCACCTTGAGTTGGTCAGAGAGATCCTGCAATGTCAGCTCTCTGGTGGACCCCATGGTGAGACAGGATGGGCACAGGGACACATTTGGGTACAGTATTTGACAGGTGACAGGTGACAAAGGACTTCCATGTGTGACCATGTTTGTTTCGGTTCTAAGAACAACCCCTTTTGGTGACAGCTGTCTATGTGAAATGTGTATTCCTGTTTTTTAACCTGCATAAAAAGCTATGTCACTGTATTAGTCTGGTTCAGTCTGTCGGTCACCACACCTCGTGGCTGGCTGTTTAAGCCAAGGGCTCTCCGGAGCCAGAGGGGCCCATGCTGTATGCTGTTTGCTGTCTGCTGAAATAAAACTCCATCATCTTGAGACCAACTCTGCTGCCTGATCTTCCATTCCGCTCCGATCAACTGTCTGCTTTTTCTCCAAGTGCAGTATGTTTTTGGTATATTGACGCTGGTACATATGCAACTTGTACCGGTTAAATTTACCACAAATGGTGCCCCGAAACCCGGTTGTCTTTGGACGATTTTTTTCGTGCCAGGCATATAGAACCAGAGGACTTCATTTTTTTAGTCTAATGAGTGTTTTTGATCGGCGACGGAACGCGGAGTTTGAGATCCTCCTGTCTACCGGCGGAGGAGCGCCCAGAAGTGGGATGGGTGCCACGACGCCACGAGGGTGACGGCGAGCCGAGGACCGCCAGCGAGGAGTGTGGCTGCCTGCGACCCGCGATGCCGGACCATCAGCCGCGGGCTGGGGCTAGATGGACTGCAGCACACGGGACCGGGAGCGTCATAGCCGAGCGAGGGGATCCTTCGCCATCATCTTCGTCAATATCACCTCAGCGTGGACAGGCGGGCGGCAACGGAACGCACGCGCGGCACAAAACGTCGGGTTGGCGAGGGAGAGTGCACGCTCCTTCGTCGGCTTGACGTGGCGTGGTGCGCGACGGCGTCAGCGGGAGCAGCAGCGGCGGCGACTGACCCACAAAGCAGTGAGACCTTTTGCGGGCCCCGACTCGAGGGGGGCCGTAAATGAAGATACGTGAGTGGCCTTCTTCTCTGCCCAACCCAAAGCTGGCCACTTTGAGTTGGGAGGGGGGAGAAAGTGAGACTTTAAAGATGGATGATGGACTCCGAGCTGCAAGAACAACAGCGGGAAACATCTCCCACTAGATCCACACGGAGCGGACATTTCAGGGTAAACTAAGAAGCAGTAGCCTACAGAAAGAAAATTTTCGTTGCTCCATGTCAAACTATTTTAAGACGGACATTCCTTGTAGTTTGACTTCAAAATTGTACGTAATGTGATCTAAAATCAGCAAAAATGAAGAAGGCAAAGTTGATTTTATATGTGTATTTGTTGTGCTAATTAGGTACATTGACTTAAAACAGCCTATTTGAGTCAAATGCGGTTATTTTGCCTAAATATGAAAACATGAGTTATTAATAATTAAACTCTGGCGTTTTATCAGCACAGCAGAGTTTAATACAATTATAAATCGTGAAGTATTCGTATTCTAAAAATGTTCTTTTGTGGGAGCTTATAGCAACAAAAGTCTCGTTTATATGTCAGTAAATGTAAATCTAAAATTCCATTCAATCAATATTCCAATATATTTCGGGATTGCGTAGTTGTCAAAAGATTAAATTACAATACAAGTAGTGTCGAGAACTAACTCTTGGAGTGTTTAAATTGGGGACTTAAAATGTGTTTTTTTTATTTTTCTTATTTCGTGCGGTTTGTTAAAAGAGAACAAGTATTGTGTCATGTGTAGGTACTCCCAGGTGAGGAGACATGTGATGGTTAGGCTATTGTTTATTGTTATGTAACATTTTCAGTCTTAAAAGTTTGAATGACGTTGAGAGGATACTCCACTAAGTGTAAAAGTAATTAGTCATATGGTAACGTTGTGTAATCTTAAATATCCGTCAACCACATTGGGGAAGATTCTATTCTGTAATTGCTGAACCTTTAGATAGGCTACTCAGGAGTAAAAACGTTTGTTGTGGATCTAAGGGGGGTGGGTAAGTTATTTGGTTTCATTTTTTCATATCTTCTGTGTGAAAGACAGAAGTCTTTCAAGGGGGGATGTGAAGAATATCAAAATGAAACCAAATGGCTGCAATTTGTTATTTCACAGACTCATATGTTAATTATAGCACATTTAGATCCTGTTTCCTGTTGTCACCTTGAGTTGGTCAGAGAGATTCTGCAATGTCAGCTCTCTGGTGGACCCCATGGTGAGACAGGATGGGCACAGGGACACATTTGGGTACAGTGTTTGACAGGTGACAGGTGACAAAGGACTTCCATGTGTGACCATGTTTGTTTCGGTTCTAAGAACAACCCCTTTTGGCGACAGCTGTCTATGTGAAATGTGTATTCTTGTTTAAACCTGCATATAAAGCTCTGTTACTGTATTAGTCTCGGTTCAGTCAGTCTGCCGGCCACCACGCCTAGTGGCTGGCTGTTTAAGCCGAGGGCTCTCTCGGAGCCCGAGGCCATGCTGTATGCTGTTTGCTGTCTGCTGAAATAAAAGACCATCATCTTGAGACCAACTCTGCTGCCTGATCTTCCATTCCGCTCCGATCAACTGTCTGCTTTTTCTCCCAGTGCAGTATGTTTTTTGGTATATTGACGCTGGTACATATGCAACTTGTACCGGTTAAATTTACCACACCTTTACTGACATATTATGTGTAAATGCATCATGCCGGTGATCAGTGTCATGATCAGTAAGTAGGTTATCATTTATACATAAATGTAAAGAGTCACACAAGTGCATACAGGCCCACACTTGGCCCATCCAAAACTCAACTTCTGGCTTTGCCACTGCCCAGTTTTGTTGCATTTGGCCAAAATTATACATTTTTATTATGATTATGGCAAATAATCAAGAACGTCACCGCACATGCAACAAGCTGGTGTATACTTTTTTGCAGGTTGTGTGAAATAAAACCATAAAACCCCAGTTTGGGAATCCCTGATATGCAGTATAGTCTTTACATAGTGTGAGGAAATCACTGAGAGTTTTACCTGATTCTGTACTATCCAGACTCTTCCATGTAAACAGAGCTGCTACATTTAAACAGATAGGGAATCTGTTAGTTTTCTTCTTATTCTGCATGATCTGTCTTGAAGTAGCAATAAAAATGTTGTTATAATGTGCTATAACCTTATATACAATGCATTGTAGCATAACTCAACTGTTTTTATTGTATTGTTTTGTGACTCTTGCTTTGGCAATGTAAATGTCTGTTTTATCATGCCAATAAAGCTCCTTTGAATTGAATTGAATTGAAAAATTGAATTGAGAGTTTTACCTGATTCTGAATGCACCACCTCCCGTCCCTATAAACATTTAGTTTACAATCCACAATTTCCTACCCCTATCCCTCACCATCACTACCACCCACTTGTCTTTTCTGCCCCACCCTCTCTCTATGCAGTATATCTCTGTCTCTCTCTTGCCCTGCCTGCCTGTCTGCCTGCCTGCCTGCCTGTCTGCCTGTCCATCCGCCTCTCTCTTCCTCCCTCCTAGTCTCTCTCTCTCTCTCTGTCTCTCTCTCTCTCTCTCTCTCTCTCTCTCTCTCTCTCTCTCTCTCTCTCTCTCTCTCCTGCTCGTGGTAGTTTCTTTTTTTTAAGTTCAGATTCTAAGAGCACGTCTTCATTAGCTGCATTAACATTCACAGGCTGTAGTAAATTGTGACAGTGAAAAGGTCCCCGTAACCTTTAGTTGTGCAGAAATTTACTTCCCCAGAAAATTACAGCTGGCACTGTCTTAATTAATGCCCGCTTTCTTCTCTTGAAAACCCAGGCCTTGTCAACCGCATGCAGGAGAGAGAGAGAGAGAGAGAGAGAGGGGGAGAGAGAGAGAATCAAGAAGGAAAATGAGGAGAAAGTTGAGAAGAGTAAATGGTCTTGGTTTCACAAAGAGTGTGTGTGTGTGTGTGTGTGTGTGTGTGTGGGGGGGGGGGGGTTCTTGACATTGTGAATAATAGCAATAAATGTGGGAAAATCAAACCTGGATTTCACAATATTGCTACTGTGCATATAGACTAGTAGTGTGTGAGTGTGCACAGCCACGCACGTATGTGCGCACGTGCACACCGTCGCGTGATTGTGCACAATTTCCTGCGAGTGAAATGTGAATGTACATGCATGACTGCATGTTCTGTGTGCATGTTCTGTGTGTGTGTCCGTGTGTGTACACACACACACACACACACACACACACACACACACACACACACACACACACACACACACACACACACACACACACACACACACACACGCGCGTGTGTGTGTGGTCTTATATTCTTCAGCAGTAAGTAGATACAGTGGAATTCAGATCTATAACATCTCCCAACCCAACTACCATCTCCTCTCTCTCTCTCTCTCTCTCTCTCTCTCTCTCTCTCTCTCTGCCTCCCTGCTTTTTGTCATCCAAAGTGGTTTGAGAAGGAAGAGGGGCTTTGGTTGGAAACTAATACATATTTTATCCAGGGCTATCTCCTGGGTGCAGACGGCGCTTTGTCCCTGCAGGTAGCAGAGAGAGAGACGAGGGGCTGAGAACGTGGAATCCATCTTCCTGAGACCACCATGCACCGCCGTCTGATTACTTCTCACATTAGAATACCTACAAACTTTCACCACACACTGCAAACAAAGGAAACCTGGCATTACCTAGAGACAGGGTGTGTGTGTGTGTGTGTGTGTGTGTGTGTGTGTGTGTGTGTGTGTGTGTGTGCGTGTGCGTGTGTGCGTGTGTGCGTGTGTGCGTGTGTGCGCGCGCGCGTGTGTGTGTGTGTGCGTGCGTGTGCGCGTGACAACACACTGCCCTCGTGGGGACCTAAATTCTTGTGGGGACCCATAAGAGTGTCCCCACTAGGATTTTCATATATCTCAATAGAGAATGCATTGTTGATATGCCTGGTAAGATTTTAAAGAAGTTCCCATGGTCCCCACCAGGATTATCATTTAAATCGATAGAAAAACCATTGCTGATATGCAATACACTTTTAACCACTGGTTGAAAACCCCTGACTCACAGTAATTCAAAGATGACTTATTTCTTTTGTTGTGATAAGTGCTGACCATACTATATGAGGAGTTCCTCTCTGTCACCAGTGAGCAGAATTAGAATTGAGCTGTTGGCCAGTTGCTTGTTCCCTCACTGTAGAGCGTGTGCATGTGCATATCGTGTTACCTGCAGGGCAGACCAACACCAAAATCATTGAATGCTCCTTTAAAGGGGGTATCTAATATCCATTCAAGGGACAATTGGTCATTTTTGCAAAAGATATACATGGTTTTAGATATTTTAGTGGGAGCATTATGGGAATTGTAGTCCAGGAGTGAGTGTCGGTGACATCAGAGACATTGGGCTCACTGCTAAAATCTAAAATATCTAAAATGACATATTACACACATAAAGACCATCAGTTCAGTGTTCTGTATCTTCTAAATGTCAATAACACTAACCCTAGCAAAAACAGTGAAATGTTCCTTAACTCTGAGTGCCATTTTGCTAGCCTGTATAGCGCCCCCATTTGGTCCAGAGTGACATTTATATGCATTAAGTAATTAATTGATCTAAAAAAAAGGAAAAAAAAATCACAAACAGTTGTATACATTCTTTCAAGCTCATAGCACAGCACAGAGTGTCAAAATCACTCTAAAATCTTCATGGATTAAATCAAAAAATAGATACTGAAAGAATGTTACGGGTTTGTTGCACCTTGTTGACAAAACTGCTCCTATACTCTGTGTCTGGGTTGTATTAAACTAAGAATGTGGTCAAATGTTTTCATAGTATGTTGTAATTTGCCATAGGATATATATCATTCCAGAGATGGATCAGGCCTGCCGTTTCTATGTATCATGTGTACAGTCATTTGGCTCACACTTTAAACTTTTCATTAATGATAATAGATGCAAGACTTGACCAATTATTTGTTTCAACTGTGCGTCTTATGTATGTCTTTACTTCTTTTTCCTTCTTTTTTCTCTCTCTCTCTTTATGTGCTATTCTGGTCATTATTTTGTAACACATAAGAACATTTTGCTGGTGTCTAAAATCACCATCAGGAAGTCAGTATAGTCCCACTATATACTGTATGTACCGTATGTAAACGTGAAAAAAAGTTGTTCCAGCCTGCTTGTGCCTGAAGGCTACAGTATGGGTCGCATGACACCTTCATTATAGAAACCCAACCATGACCGCTACACCATGAATTCACACATATTCCTTATTACAACACACAGGACCCTGCCTGCGCCGCTAGTTAGAGGAGTCTTTCAACTCTCTTAACTAAATAACCTCTCAAGTTGTGCTGTCAAATAACCGCGTCTCGCTTTAGAAAAGAACTCCCTTTTCCTCCGCGTCCTCATGTACTTCTTCTCACGCCTTTCCTCGCCTCGCTCTAAGACCGACGTCTAGATTACTCTTAAGTGAGGCGCACGCCTTTCTCATCACTCTGGCACCACAATATAACGTATACCAATTATATCAGCTAATCAAAACAATTAGGAATCTGAGGGTATCTAAATTTCTATGTCAAGTAGGAAGTCAGCTTATTAAAATAGCAGCCTAATGAGAGCCCGTTCGGCTATACGAGTGTGTGTGTGTGTGTGTGTGTGTGTGTGTGTGTGCGTGTGTGTGTGTGTGTGTGTGTGTGTGTGCGCGCGCGTGTGTGTGTGTGTGCGTGTGTGTGTGCGCGCGCGCGTGTGTGTGTGCGCGCGTGTGTGTGTGTGCGTGTGTGCGTGCACGACTTATTCGCTACTTATACCATGGATGTATTGTACAACCGCAGGCCTTGGCTTATGATGATGTTTTTTCGACCAACTTTAACAAAGAAAAAAGAAAATCTTTCCTCTATGCGATACCTCCAGTCCATATATACTGTACTAACCCCGCTGGGATATGTAACCACTTGTTTTTCCATATCTCCAAACTCATATCTTTTTATAGTGGGGTGAAGCTATATTATGCTGTGCCCCTGAACTACTTTATCTACATCCGTTAGCGTGCGCGCACGCACGCACACACACACACACACACACACACACACACACACACACACACACACACACACACACACACACACACACACACAAGCTGGTCGACTTCCCCATGTTACCTGTGATGATAAACGGCTCCAGATTCTAAGATCCCCATTTGTAATTTTCGGAGAGAAGAGGTAGGACCATGGCGATTGATCAAATTGGGCAGTGAGTTAAGCTCGTGCCCCTCAAACCCCCACTACTCCCACTACCCCCCCTCACCCCCCACACCCCCCACACACACCCACAGCCCATATGCACCCCGCTCTCTCTTTCCTCTCCCATCCCTCTTTGCTTCCTTTTTCTTTTGCCCAAAGACCCTCTTTAAATATTAAAGTAGATTTATGAATGGTCATCGCAGACCCCATCTATTAATATCTCGGTAATTGACAGGAAATGATGCATTTCCGTTGCGAGTGAAAGAGGAATTAAAAATGTTCTTTTCCTGACTGCGTGCTTAACGGATGAAACTTGCACTTGTTGAAGTGCTGCCGTGCCATTTAAAAAAAAAAGAAAAGAACTATTTAACTGTTGCACCGTAATAGCTTGCACTCTTGACATGGCATCCCTAATTTCGGCAGTGTCATAATAGATCATAGATAATAGATTTGCTGAACATTCAGCAAAGATGGACAAACATTTGGCAAAAGTGTAGAGAGAGAGTGTAGAGGGAAAGTAAGTATAGTGCTAGTACAAAGCACTAGTATAGTGCTTATAAGCAGCAGACGGGGCACGGTGGTAGTGCTGTGTTGTCGGATAGAAGCTAGAAGGTCCCAGGTTCGATTCCTGCTAGGGATGCTGCAGGTGCTGTATCTAAACGTTATCAGTGCCCATACCCAAGGTGGGGTTGGTGAAAGGGATTTTCTGTGTGGAGTTTGTGTGTTCTCCCCATGTCCCCTAGTGTATAGGTACCCTCACAATAATGTGCAGTAATCCTGGTGTCTAACCCCCCCCCCCTCCATGCGTTGCGTCCAACCAGGGAAGCTCCCCCCTGTGGAGAGACAGCGAGTTGAATTTAAATCCACCTCGCAGCACATACCGACACATAGGACCGGTACGTAGCACCAGCACATAGCAGCGACATATGGACCGACACATAGGACCGGCGCATAGCACCTGCGCATAGCACCTGCGCGTAGCACCGGCACATAGCACCTGCGCATAGCACCGGCGCATAGCACCGGCACATAGCACCGGCACATAGCACTGGCACATAGGACCGGCACATAGCACCGGCACATAGCACTGGCACATAGCACTGGCACATAGCACTGGCACATAGCACTGGCACATAGGACCGGCACATAGGACCGACACATAGCACTGGCACATAGCACTGGCACATAGGACCGGCACATAGCACTGGCACATAGGACCGGCACATAGCACTGGCACATAGCACTGGCACATAGCACTGGCACATAGGACCGACACATAGCACTGGCACATAGGACCGACACATAGCACTGGCACATAGGACCGGCACATAGCACTGGCACATAGGACTGGCACATAGGACCGACACATAGCACTGGCACATAGGACCGGCACATAGCACTGGCACATAGCACCGGCACATAGCACCGGCACATAGCACTGGCACATAGGACCGACACATAGCACTGGCACATAGGACCGACACATAGCACTGGCACATAGGACCGACACATAGCACTGGCACATAGGACCGACACATAGCACTGGCACATAGGACCGGCACATAGCACTGGCACATAGCACTGGCACATAGCACTGGCACATAGCACCGACGTATGGGCCGAGACATGGGACCGGCACATAGGACCGGCACATAGCACTGGCACATAGCACTGGCACATAGCACTGGCACATAGCACTGGCACATAGCACTGGCACATAGCACCGACGTATGGGCCGAGACATGGGACCGGCACATAGGACCGGCACATGACCCATGGGTCACCGGCCGACTTGGTCGGTAAATTCACCTCGCCCCTTCTGGCCCTGTGAGGTGAAAAGAAGGTAGCCTGACTCCTCATGTATTGAAGGAAGCATGAGGCCAGTCTGTAGCCTCCCCAGGTTGTGTTGAACCGAGGATGAAATAATAATTTAACTAACATAATTTGGACTGGGTGGAATGAATGAAATGCTGCTTTGGTGGGGTCAGATCAACATATAGAATGAGAGTGTACAGTAGAGTGTACAGAGATCTACGGGGGAGTTTGTGGTCAGAAATAAGTCAGTCAGAGTATTCTCCATGTATACAAACGTGGTTACCCAGTGTCTTGATCTTTATAATGTATATGGAGATATGCTTAGGCATATGGTGGCATTGTGTGTCACAAAGCGCGACGACATAGCGTTACTTAGCACCTTCACCCCACTTTATGCTGTTAAAGTTGCACTTTACTGCTCTAGTCTGTTGCACTACGTCACTTACTGTTTCTTGTATTGTTTGTACCGGTATTTGTCCTTTTTCTTATTGCACTGTCTTTGTCTTATTGCACTGGGGAACAATGGAAACATTATTTCATCCCTCTATATGTCCTGACATACACTGGAATGACAAATAAAGAACCTTGAACCTTGAACATGTGGAGTTGTGATGTCAACAAGATTTGACCATATGGAGGTGAAATACGAGATTTCATAATCAAACTAGAACTGCAACGTGTTAATTTGTCCATATGGTAACAACTGTACACAACAACACAATGAGACAAAAACACTACCTTGTTGTGGCGTATACAGAGTAGACAAGCTGTGGAATCAGCCCCCCCTCCCCTCCTTGCTCTTCCACTCCTGATGGGCCTTATTGATTATGTTGGGATTATGCATTCATACATGAGCTCTCAACACGCAGTCGTTTGTTGAGCGTGTGTCTCACTCACAGAAAGCTGTGAGGACAGCAAAACGCTTCGGTCCCATGAGGGGCTTAGGTTAGAGACAGAGAGAGAGGGGGTAGGGGGGTAGATAGTGGAGCAGAGAGTCCTGTACTGTATTTGTGGCGCTCTCTCTCCAGCCTCTGTGTATTGCTCCGTCTCAGGAGAGGAGGTCCTTCGATCTGATTATTTGGGAAGGACAAAGTGCTTTTGTTGATGAAGAGTCACTGTGATATAGCTGGGAGCCGTGGAAATCGATGAGATGCACAGAGCTCTGGCTGCATTGATCCCAGCCTGGCATTGACAATCCATGGCCTGGTTAGCTATGCGAGGGAATGAGGCAAAATGAGCTACTTGTGAAAGTTTTCTTCTTCTTCGTCTTTGCTCCCCCCCCCTCACTCCCCCTTTCTCTCTGAGGTCTGTTGTTGTTGTCTCATTTGTATTGACAGCGCCGGCTCACGAATGATTTATAATCACCCCGTTCCAAAGTTTGAACATCACCACCACAAGTATTTTGCACAGCACAGTTGCGTGTCCCCCTCCCCTGCGCATGCGTTTGATTATACATTTGCCACACACGTTTAGGCTTAATATGTACATTAACGCTAGCTTTTGATTTCCACTCCTCTTGTCTGGCTGTCCGTCCGTCTGTCTGTTTGAACTTGAAAGGAATTGAAGGAAGAAAGAGAAAGAGAGTTGGATAAAGTCACAGCACATCAGATAGTTGCTGGATGATGGTCCACAGTTAGTCCAGAAGTATGGGGTCCAGAAGTGTATGTGTGTGTGTGTGTGTGTCTGTGTGTTTGTGTGTGGTGGGGTGGGGTGTGTGGGGTGCGGGATCACTCAAATGAGGGCCTCTCATTATTGGGCCTAGGCGTTGTTTGTCCAGGCAGCCTTTTCCTGGCACCTTGTTAGAGACGTCGGCGGCTGGTAATTGGATCCGTCTCGCGGCAGAGCGGAGCTGCGGCTGACAGACTCTCTCTCTCCCTCTCCGACTGGAGAGACGCTTAAATGACAAATGTTCCTCCGGCTCTCCCTCTAAAACCTGAGTGCAGAGCAGGGACGTCTCGTTATCGCCTCTCTCACACCAGGTTTGAGGATCTCCGGCAATCAAGGCGAGCGCTTAAGATCCGCCGGAGTGTTGAGCAGACAAAGGGGATTGTTGGGTGTTGTGTGTGTGTGTGTTGTATACAGTAGTGTGTGTATGTGTATGCGTGTTGTTTATGGGGGTGGGGGCAGTGCGTATAGCGGGTTTTCCGCAAGAAAGCAGGTTTAGGGGTGTTTGGGGCGGGAGTTTGACATGCAGAGATAGATGCCTTTGGGATTTACAGTATGTACAGTATCTATAGACTCCTTTTAACCTGTGTATGCTAGCCATCCTACCGCAGTGCACAGATTTTATGTGATTTGATTGTATGCAATGGAAAAAACACTAGTTCAGGCCTTGAACTTCTCATACGCCTGGCATAACCTGAGAGGATATTAGACTAGCGACGCCCAACCCAGAAATGTTGACTCACACTCCTAGGCTAATGGCTTATTTCAGGCTTTCTGTTTTCGCACAACGCAGATGAAAAAAATAAATAAAATAAAAGCCTGGGTGTGGAGGCTAAGACTACGAGATGCTGATGGCCGTCTATTAACCGGTTCATATCACACCTATCTTAGCATCCTTGCACTTGCTAACCAGTTGAACATCAGAGTCATTTTAAAATTTTACTCACATTTAAAGCCAGGCTAGGCCTTGCACGTACCACTCTCATCTCAATATACTACCTCGCTACATTCCACCCCAGATCCTCCAACCAGGAACTCTTAGCATTTTTAGAGTTTTAGCAAATTGGCCCGCTGAACTCTACTGTTCACATGGATTTTTCCAGGTGTGGAATGCACTTGATCCTTGAAATCAGGACTGCTGAGTCAGTTCCACATTTTTTAATTTTACTTAAAACCCATTTTTACAGATTAGTTTTTAATCCCAATTTCTCCTGTTTGTGTTTTACTAATTGTCTTCTCTGTTTTAGCTTTGTGTGCTGTTGTCTACCTTTACATTTTTGTAAAGCCCTTAACCTGATAAGCGCCAGGAACCATTTGCACCCATTAAATCCGTGCGCTTGTGATTGTTTCCATCCGGACAGAGTTTCAGACGTACATGACATCGCCGGGCTTCATCCCAACGGTGGGGAACAAAGAGAGGTCATATACTTTCTACTGCAACTAACAATAGTGTAACTTTGGGCTGTTAAAAACGAGCACTTTGACTACAATTTTATAGCTTTTGATTGAGATCAGGAGTTATTAGAACTCAAAGATTTTGCTCCCTTTCAGTCATAATGGGATCAGACAGCTTTGGATGACGGACCTGGTGATTTACGACAGGTTATTATTATTATTATTACCCTTATTATAACTTTCTTTGGGCGGACAACTGTATTGCATTGAGTTCTGAAATTATCCCTACAGTATATGAATCCAGAATTTGAAATTCATAAGAAAAAAATGTTGTTTAAACTTGTGAACACACTCTCAGGAGGACAGAAATCACACTGCGCTGGTGAGCTGTCCCAAGCTGTTATTATACAAACCAGATGAGTTGTAGCTCTCAAAGCCTCCCTGGCTCCCATACTGTTGTCCTGTGTAGGAATGCTGCTGTGAATACATATTGAATCGCTTGTAGAATTAAAATTGCAGCCTGTATCAGAGAATATTTATTTATATTCACTGATGGTTGAAGGGTATCAGTCCAGATAATTATTGTGACACAACCGTAATTAAGTGCACGTAATTTAAATGGGACCCTATAATTGACAGTCCAACTAAGATTGTTTGACATTCTCCTAACCTCAAACTGGTACGAGAATTTATCCCAACATTGCATCCAACAACTTCCACATGCTCCAAGAATCCCACTCTGTTTTCCCTAAGCACATTTTCCCCCTCTAACAACGAATGCTCAAAACACTTCCGTTCAAGTCGGCTGTCAGTGTTTTATATAAAAAAATGACTTTCATTCTTTTTGTCTTCCTTCATGGTGTGATTCTGTGCATGTCGTGCAAGCGAAGAGTTCAACTCCATGTCTCTGACATTCCTCTCAGGTGCAGAGCTATGCCTTTAAAAAAAGTAATTATGCGGAGACCTATTTAAAGTTTTTTGTTTAATAAAGAGAAGCCAACACATTCTGGAGTCCTAATTCATTTTCAGCTCAAAATCTCTTGCAGCCCAAGAAGCTGTAATTGGTCATCTGAAGTTTTATGATGAAGTGTTTTTTTATAGCAAAAGGCCAGTGCACACCTCAACAGGTTGGCGACAGGTGCGTAGGGCAGTGGAGCATATATTAATCCTGTTTGCCCCAATGAAGGTCTAAGTAGCCTTGATACACAGGCTTTCATTTCCCGGCTATTTGAGTCGGTCCCTGCCTCTCTAGTCCAAAATTCTTTAAGGTGAATTCCACCCATTTTCATGGAGGTCTAAAGAAACCCATTAACATGGTGGTAATACATCTTGATGATGTCATCAAGATGTTTCACCACGTTAGTGGTTTTCTTCAGACCTCCATTTCTTGGGAACACAGAATGGGGGAACTTTTTTTATCATGTCCACCCAGCAACTCTAGGGTATACTAATGACATACTGTATTAGAATGTTGAAAATGGATGGACCTCCCCTTTAATAAAGAGCAGCACTTTTTGGCATGTGTTTGACAGTGTTTGAGATCTTCCTTAGTTTTTTAAGTATGCCCTTTCAAGATTAGTGGTTTGCAAACTACAAAGGGGTTGATTTACTTTCAACATATAACATCTCTGTTATGGACATTACACTGTTGTCTTTTATTTATTTGAAAGTAGCAATTATAGCATAAAAAATATACAGTTTGTTTGTCAACTAGGCATTCTTGAATCTGTAATGTTCCTCCATATGGTCTCTTGTGGCATATTCTTCATTTATACGTATTAATTTGGGTGCTAACAGATAGAAGTGTTGGAACTAGGGCTGCAACTAATGATTATTTTCATAATCGATTCATCGGCCGACTATCTAACCCATTCATTGATTAATCGGATTATGCCTCTTATTTAGCCATCACCTTAAAGCGGGATTACACCCATTTTCAAAAAGAGTTTACAAATGTGAACCAAATGGACCAACCAAATGGACCCTAGCGGTTCCAATTGTACACTCTCAGAAAAAAAGGCCATAAAAGAAAAATGGTGAAACACAATTTGATGATGTCATCAAGTTGTGTGTTAATGATTTTTTCTCAGACCCCCATTTCTAGGAAACACAGAATAGGGGGAACATTTTTATGAATCATCTCTAAGATATATTAATTAGTGACAGTCAAGTGTTGAAAATGAATGAATTCGTTACACTAAACACTGGAAAAACTATCGTTAAGTGGGAAAACAGGTAAAAACCTCAGCGATTAGTTGACAAAATAGTTGACAACTAATAGAATAATTGATTCGATTACAATTAATGGATTAATCGCTGCAGCCCTATAGATGGAACATCCGTTCATCTGCTTTTACTGACCTGATAAAGACCTGTTGATGGAAAGCACCAGCCTGGAGGAACAGTGTGCAGTCAGTCCTCCTACCTCCTCCCATGGTGCTGTATTAAACATCTTAGGTGAGCTGATCGCTGGTGTCTGCGTTAACCCATTCCTGTACTGAGGACAAATATAATGGAGGACTAAAATTTTGTCGCGGGAACTAAAAGGTTGTCTCTCTGGAACTAAGGTTTTGTCCCTGAAATTAAAATAGTGTCCCTGGAACAACAAATAAGTCCCTGGAACTGAAATATTGTCTCTGGAACTAAGGTTTTGTCCCTGAAACGGAAATGTTGTCCCTCAAACTAAAACAAATTGTCTCTGGAACTAAAGTTTAGTTCCTGGAACTAACATTTTTGTCCCTGTAAAATGTTCACGATATTGAAAAAAATATATAACAGACCTACAAAGCTGAAAAATATCAGATCTAAGTTCATAGCGTGCCACCGCGCTATGAGCTTGTAGATCTGATATTTTTCAATAGAGAAAACAACCAAAAGGCGTAGTACCCGTCCCGTTCAGAATGTCTTAAATGAGCGTCGTCCTCCTCAGCCGTGTGAACAGCAGGTGTCCAACAGGTTGACTTCCTGTTGTTCACATCCTTTGTTTTCCTCATCTCTGAACCAGCGGTGGTTTAGATTAGCATAAATGACAGTCTTGTTTACATCCTGCGTAATTGAATCAGGTGCTGTAAGGCATGAGTCATTGGTTGCTGCTCGCTCCATCTGCGCGGTGTGGTAGACAGAGAGACGGACAGGCGGACGTACAGACGTACGGACGGACGCTCCGGAGGAATGGCAGAGCCTGAGAGATAGATGGAGCGATAGATAGTGTTCCCAGAGATGAGCTCACCTGTTAACCATACATGCAAACAGCTGGATGAGGCATACTTGAGAGAGAGATACTTGAGTGAGTGTGTGTGTGTGTGTGTGCGTGTGCGTGTGTGTGTGAGTTTGAGTTTTCACAGAGAACAAACCAACGGATAAACAAACAAAATAAAAATTCAACTGCTTGCAGTATGGGCGCAATACCGGTAAAATGTATAGAGCTCCGCAGTGATGTCACAGCGCCTGTTCTGGAAGCGATTTACCCGTTCATTTTCCTCACAGATTTTTTCGTGCTCTGTTCCCTGTGCAGGCTTGTTCTGTCCATGTAACTTAATAATATGTTTCTGCTGTGTCGTGTGTCTGGTGTGGTTGTGTAGGCTGTACTTGAAGCTGTGAACCCATAATATTTAAGGTGATGAGAAGTCTTCCCAGTAGGCCATCTATCTTGTTCCTCCTACAGCAAGGCCCTTTCCTGGACAGACACGTGCACGCACACACACACACACACACACACACACACACACACACACACACACACACACACACACACACACACACACACACACACACACACACACGTGCGTGCACACACACACACACACACACACACACACACACACACACACACACACACACACACATACACGCACACACTCTTATTCAAATGAGATGTTTAAACAACAAAGTTTGTGTACCAACATCCCAACACCACGTATCCACTGTACATACAGTATACAAACACATGCACAGACATACACACATGCACAAACCCCACACATATGTAAACACATTCACGGACCTACACGCAAGCACGTGCACGCACTCACACACACATACAGACAGGACATTGTACTTCCTGTGGGAGGTGGAATTGGTGATAACCCTCACAGGAACAGACTGGAAAACTGTGTGTGTGTGTGTGTGTGTGTGTGTGTGTGTGTGTGTGTGTGTGTGTGTGTGTGTGTGTGTGTGTGTGTGTGTGTGTGTGTGTGTGTGTGTGTGTGTGTGTGTGTGTGTGTGTGTGTGCGTGCGCGCGCACTGGTTTACGCCCATCTGGACGGCACATACCCACAACAGTGTTGTATCAACGAACCATCCTGCTTCCCATCACTAGTCGACTGGCCATGAAGCAGTTCATTACGTTGTGTACAGTGGTTGGAAGCTGGAAGTATCCTCGCAAGTAAACGCCTGGACAATGCTCCACACGCCCTAAACTCCCTTCTGGCCACATAATTATGGAATGACTTCCCATTGCAAGCAGAACTGCAGGTTCACTTCCAAGCTTTCACTGCAGTCTGAAAACACACCTCTTCAGAGTCTGAACACTGAACTTATGTATCTTAGATAGCATGTATGTACACTTAAATACCAGTGTGTGTAGATTTATATAGGGTTTCATGTAAATGTGGTAGTAAATAGTATTTGTATTCAGCATGCTTTTCCTGTTGTTCATTGCTTAATGTAAGTCACTCTGGATTAACTGTCTCCTCTCCTTATGCTCAAATTGTAATTTGTCCTTTTTGTACGGCCTAAACAGCAAACATGTAAAAGGTATCCATTTTGTCTTGTCCTCCATCCTGACCCGCACCCTTCATATCCTCTCAATTTCAACTCTCTCTTTCTCTCTCTCTCTATTAGATCTCATGCAGGTAATTTTTGTTCCTAGTTGTTGCTATTATCTGCTTTATTGAGCGCAGTGTCCACCATCCTCCATCCACGGCCATTCCCATAAAGCAGAGAGAGAGACAGAGAGAGAGAGACAGAGGATATTAGACTAGTAGTAAATGACTCATGACTTGGGGTTCGAGGATGTGTAGTGTTGGGAAAGGCGTGTGTAGGCCTTCAGGGCCACAAGGCTCCTCTCTCTCTCTGTCTCTCTCTGTCTCTCTCTCTCTCTACCCCCCCACCCCTCACATATGCAAAGCTACATTCCTGTTTACTGTCCTCCCACCCAGCTCTTCAACCCCCCCCCCCCCCCCCCCCCCCCCCCCCCCCACACACACACACACACACACACACCTCTGCATTGCAAACTCCCACCACCAACATTAAATTGTGATAGATGTAGAGCGGAGGCCATTCATACAAATCAATGAGTTTAGTGTATGTGTCATTAGCCTGCACCACGCAGCCAGCGGTCAGCGTCATAAATCACGCCATGATCGGCTGTCAGACGTCCAGCGCAAACTGCATGCATTACATGCTACACACGGCAGCGTATAGCCTAGCCTATAGCTGCTGCTTTACTTCATGCACTGAGATGCAACTACTGAAGGGGGTTGGGGGGAGAGGAGAAGACGTGTAAAATTTGCTGTCAAAATCAGTGTTCATATTGACAGCAAATTATGATTTTAGTTGTAGCTACAGTTTAGTCGCCTAAAATGTTTTAGTTTTAGTCTACTAAATATCGTTATATTATCTGACTAATCTCACATTATATAAATGTATAAATATATAAATTATAAATGAATGGCATTGACATTCCATAGATAAAATACTAACGGAGGCATGGCTTTCACAGACCTGCAAGTGCAATTTCACCTCAGCTTTCGGGCAGCGTGACTTTAGGTTTTATTTAGCCTACTATTCTGTGCCTTTTGGATGGCGACTCAATCGGGGCTGAGTATGCTCATTGCTCATACCGAACTTCACAACATTCAGCACGGCTTCTCGCTCGGCGAGTGTTTGTTCTATTCAGTTCATTTATACTATATTATGTGAGATCTGGTTGAATCTACAATTGATTTTCTCAATAACCCAAACACGGCACCTTCATGGGGCTGCGATGTCTTTTACCATATCATCTATGGCTGGTAGCATACAAACTTGGTATCTCTTCATATTTCATGATTTTACTCTGTTTTATATTTATGAGTTGCAGAAATAGCCAATCTACAAGCTCATGATGAGTTCTTTAAAGACTTAATGACATGACAAATACGTTTTTCACACTTTTAGATCATATCCGCAGTGATCATATAAACACACCTTTGTGTATTTTTATTTGATTTTAAATTGAATTACTTCCTTTGAACGGAAACACAACACATCAAGCCTCACATGACTAAAAATGAGTCTTGATTTGATTCACCTGTTTTATTCGGTCTGCGCATCCGTCCAAACACAACTGCTTTAGATTACAGAACTACTCCGTTATTAATTCCATTCAAGATGGCTTCCAGGGTATGTCTCGTTTTAACCTTCAGCAGTATGTATGTAAAAACATTACAGGTTAGATATAAGCCACAAGTTTTGCTGCCTTTGTAAACAAACAAACAAACAAACCAATGTGCATGTGTACATGCACACGTTGCACATCCCATATAGCCTGAGTTCTGATTGGTTGAAAACACACACAGCTTTCCGTTTCAGAGTGAAACTACCAAATAGAATGCTTGAAGTATCCATTGCTCACCAAATAACCCTTTATACAAATTAAAGGATGGATTACATACTCTACTGTATGTGTACCTGTAAATGAACACTTTTGTAAATATTTGTGGTACACAATTTGCCTAAGTAGTAGCTGGACTGTTAACTTGAGCTGTATGTGATTACTCTGTCTGCATTATGGTTGGATATATATATAGTATATATATATATATATATATATATATATATATATATATATATATATATATGGATATATATGTTGTAAATATAATAATTGCGCTTTTTTTTTTTCTTTTTTTTTTTTTACAAATGGACAACGCACCAACAACAGCTTAACAGTATGTATTTGACTACAATGTGACCTTTGAGTCAAACACATGAGTCAATGTGTGAATGTTAACATACTAGTTACTTACTGTACTATAGTTTGACTTTGTATGGCAGTGCTCAGAATTGCACGTAATAAACACATGTGCACCTTGCACAAACACAAACACGCACACGCACTCACAATGCCGCATTTCCCCTTCCCTTCATGGCTTCATGTCCTCTCTCTCACGTATAGTTTAAGGCGCAATTTGTGAAAGTTTTGAGTTCACGGCTTACAGCAAGAGAGAGAGAGAGAGAGAGGATCGGGAGCGTCATTAATCACAGCGAATCCTCAATTAATCAAAGGCGGCGAGTCCTAGTCCAGCGACCCTGCCATCCAAAGCCCAACCCGGGTGTCAATACTGGCCTCAGGGAAGCAGCCAGCCAGAACCCCTTCGCAGCGATCCCAGTCAATAGGGAAGCCTGAGGATCAAGCTGTCCTCCCACGCCACGTCTTAAGGTATACGCTCACTGTCACCATCCACAGGAGAATAGAGGAGCTCAGTGTTAATCAGTGGTCGACACTAACGAGCTCCGTTTAGGCTACTTATACCCTGCATGCAAGTATGTACTGTACATTTATGAGTGCCACTACTGAAGCTTATTACTTATCATGAGTTGACCACTTACACCTTGTTTCAAATAATAGTGAAAAAAAAAACACTGATCTGCAAGCTCACATAGCTTGTTTATACCCCGCATTGTGAGTTTGTATAATTTCAGCATGCTATTTTGAATTTAGGTGGACTTTGCCCATTTGTTCCTGTGCTATAGAGACACTGGGTTAAATGTGGTTAAGAGAAAAACAACCAGTCATCTCTAATCTCTTTTTGAAAGAAATACAAATAAATAACAGACATGCAACTTTAAATTGTGCGATCGTTTGATAAGACGTTCAATACTGTGTACGAGCCAATACAAACAGAGCATGTAAGAAAAGACAATCTGTCAGAAGCTTTGACATGCTGTACTTGTTCAGGAGATCTTTATGGATGAAAGGCTCCTTGCCAAGGTTGGCAGCACCCTTCATATTGTTATTTCAAGACGAGGCTCGTGCTGAACTCCAGACAGATGGTTGTAACAAACAAAACTTACAAGAAAAGAGGCCATTTAATCGCAAATCTTTGCACTTTCTGGTTTTCCGGCTAATGGATTTGAGTTTTGATGTTTACAAGATGTTTGGTCTGATGCCGTGCTGGTAATTATGGAACATGTCTTTGAGCTTGATGATGAAACCCAAATCTGTGGGTATAATCTGTACTTTTAATTTGACACACTACAAAAACTTACAATACATATACATATATTTGAACATATCAATTCAAAGAGTAACAGATTGTTATTTGGAAGACAATGCCTTTCCTCCACTGGCCTCTGTTTATTGGGAGAACTACGATGTTTTTACACTTCAAACAACCGCCTTTGCATGTCTTTTAAGTCAGTTTATCAGGAGGAGAAAAAAAAAGTTTGTTTACCCCGAGCCCAATTGTATAAATAAAATACACAAGCGCTGCAGAATAACTAGCCAGGCACATCTCTTGGGAGCCTCTCCGCATTTCATCTAAAGAAATTAAAAATAATCATCTATTTATGAAACAAAGAAAACAATGTTTCTGCTCTCCGGGTTTGTTCTGCAATTCTCTGTATTGCAGGAAAAAGTCAAGGAATCAATTATCTCTTTCGCTCTCTCTCCCTCTCTCTCTCTTAGATTAGTGGAATGAAGTGCAAGTCAGTCATTTATTTGATATCCAGACGTAATTTGATCTCTGTAGACTTGGAGTAGGCTGCTGATGAGAATGGCTCTTTTTAGCTCTGAACATCAAGGCGCTCTTTAAAGCCTCGGCTCCATCAAGACCTCATTAATATCTGCCTTCATTTAGGAGCCGATTGGTGACCATGACCGCGTGACGACTAACCTTGTTAGGGACTTGAACGTTTGATTTAAGACCAGCCTTGGCGAGTCTTAATTTAATGGCCTCGGGTTGATTCTGTTAAATTCGGGAGGTTGCATGGCAAAATGTAACTCATTACCTGCTCAGTATTTCAGCATGCCAGATCCGTCACAGTCTCTTTTGGACTGTTCTTCAGTGCATGTCCTTAGATCACTGTTTTCCCAAATATGTTGGATGCGGTATTACAGTTGCACAGAATATCCTGTTTTCTTGTTCTTTTGGTTTCGTTTTTAAGTTATTATTTTGTATTTTTAGATGATTTTGTTTTTGTTTCATGAAAACAAAAAACTATAAACAAGCGTATAGAGTGCTTAAGCTTCAGTATGTATAATGTTTTTGTAGGGTCTTGCTGTTTCTCTTGCGGCTCTGAAGCAAATTGTAAGTCCTAAACATTTCTAAAATATTCATAGCAAATCCAAAATATTTAATTTTGTGCGTTTTACAGTAGCTACTTGTATTAGAGATGACTGTTCGTGGTTCTGTAATTATGTCCATCTAAAAACGCAAAACCCTGCGTTTGATATGTAGTTAGAACTATGTCATATCATTGCACTCCAGCGTCTCTCTCTCTCTCTCTCTCTCTCTCTCTCTCTCTCTCTCTCTCACCCCAGTCCTCAGGTGATATATATGGCCATTGACACCATTAGACAAAGGTATTATTAGCAGATTAGGCTGAACGGCAGAGCGGGGATAGGGGACGGCGACCGGGGCCATGTTTCTAAAGATGCCGGGGCCAGTGTTGGAATAACCCACAGGCGCCCCTAACCGCCGCCCCAATTACAGCTGCCTCGCACTCCACACGGCGAGCAGGTCGGAGAGAAGAGGAGGGGGAATACATATTCCCACATTATCTCTGGCTGCATGCTGAAAGAAAGCAGTGCATGGGGGAGCAGAGCCCCACAGGGGATTCAGGTGCCCCCCATTGGCCTTCTCTGTCTCTGACTGTGAGGCTTGGTGTGGGGTGTGTGTGTGTGTGTGTGTGTGTGTGGGGGGGGGGGGGGGGGGGGGGGGGGGGGGGGGGGGGGGGGGGGGGGGTAATGTAGGCTACTGTAGGTTGGAGAGGACAAACCAGCCTGGACCAGGTGTACAAAGCCATGTCTGGCCATGCTAAGCGAGTCGTTTTCTGGAAACACACAGCTGGGAATGGACTCAGCCATAAGGCTGTAGTCTCACGTAGCCATGGAGGCAACTATTCCACATTAGAGTCTTTAACCACACTGCCCTGAATGTGAACACGGCATCTGTTTGTCATTTCTGGAAGTATAATGTCTTCACAAGCTATAACATGCTTAGATAACTTTGAGTGGGGTGAAGGCCCTCCATTCTGTCATATTCTCACATGATGAGAGCTTCCGTGGTCCAGACTGTAGGACAAGCATTTGAAAACTGCAGAAGGCAACAGTTAGGCCACGTGAGACTAGTGAGGCTGCAAAGCCCCCCCCCCCCTCTAATGCCCCCCTCTCTCTCAAAAATAAATAAAATAAAAAATAAATAGGTTGACAATGCTCAATATTTGACTTTTTAGTAGAGCAATGAAAATTGATGATGCACGGCATTCATTCTCTGTTTATTCAGATTCAGTTTTGTGTAAGTTCTCAAAGGCCAGGTGTTTTTAAAAGGATCCCTGACTAATAAGATAAACATTGCTTTAAACATTATACTTTCGATATATAACTAAAATAAACAAATAAAAATACCAATGGCATCATATTTCTTTCATAAATAGAGAATATTTCACTCAACAGGAACTGCTCCTGGCGCAGGATGATAATGTCACATGTGATCTAGCTCTATAGAATAAATGGATGAACATGGTCATGTGACATCATCATCCTGTGACTGGAGCACTTCCTATTGAGTGAAAGATTCTCTATTTATGAAAGAAATAAAGTTTCTATGTCCTCACCTCTGTTTTTATCTGCATGTTTTAGTGAGTTATGAGTTTTCAAAGTTTGCAATTTCAGTTGAGTGCTACAGCACCACCATTTGACCAGTGGTCACAAGCTTCGCACCCTCACCGTTTGGCATCACCCTCTACCAGATTACCAATTCTCGCGAAAACCAACTGCATGGTTCAGCCAGAACAGCTATTTTTGGCCGGAGAAGGAGAAGAGAAAAAAAACACAAAAACAAGAAGGGACCAAGTCCACTTTGTGGACTGCTTGGTCCCTTTAAAAATGGAATTATTTCACAAAATTAAATGATTGCCAAAAATGTGGCATTGGTTAGGCTCTAATTAGGGCCCCCGTGCACTAGCTTGGGACCCCTGTGCACGTGCACACTTGGCGCAAGCCATAGTTCAGCTCTGGTTCCAGGGACACCCTGGGATCCCCACACCGGTAACTCTGAACGTTTCGGAGGCGGAGCTGGAGCCGGGCCGGCACCCTGGCCGCGTTCCCGTGGGCGTGGAAGGGGTTGCACCACTTTCTTCACATGGGCATGATTTTCTTTTTTGCTTTGATCAAGGCAATGCCAATGAGAGAATATCTCGGAACTGGAGATACAGTATGCATTTCTTGAACATTTGGAGATGCAAGGTGCATGATAGTACAGACATGAATCTCTCCCTCTCTTTTCCTTTCTTTCTTTCACTCTCTCTTTTCCTCTTTGTTTTCCTTTTATCCCTTTAGTTCTGAAGGGGCCTAATGAGCGTGTGTGCTCTGCTTCTCTCTCTCTCTCTCTCTCTCTCTCTCTCTCTCTCTCTCTCTCTCTCTCTCTCTCCCCTGCCCTTAAATCAGTAATTGGTTTCAGTGCCGAGACTGTCAGGAAATTAACACATCACACGGTGACAGCTGTTCAGTTTTTTCACCGGCATATTTGTCATGTGAATGGCCGCTGATTTGCCAGGGAGCATTACAAATGAGTGGTGGCTAATCAAGAGGCCATTTTCAGGGCAGAGGATTGTCTTCCCCTTTTCTCAACCCTCTCTCTCTCTCTCTCTCTCTCTCTCTCTCTCTCTCTCTCTCTCTCTCTCTTCCTGGTACAAAAGTAATGAACTAAAGTCTGTCATGTGGTTTGTGTGTGTGTCTGCAGTGCGCACGTGTGTGTATAGACGATGTGTGTGTGCATACATGTGCATGCCTTTGTATGTAGCTTATGTGTTTCCCAGGCCTCCATAATGCATAGTGTACATGACTGGTATATGTGTGAGTCAGTGTTCAATGTTGACAAGCACACAGCGTAGACATGTGGGTTACTATCACATATTTTGTGCACAATTAACATTCATACAAAGAAACATTTGTATGCAAATGTAGCTTCATCAAGAGGTATATAATTACAGACGGGAGGCTTGATTATCTACCATTCACTGTGTTTAGCAGGTCACTCGTAAACACTTACTTTTAAACAGTAAAATCTTCTTAAAACTTCTTATGCTTTTTCCCTCTCTCTCTCTCTCTCTCTCTCTCTCTCTCTCTCTCTACACAAAATGGCTTTTGCTGTTCTACAAGCTTACAGCGAGTTTGTTGACTGGTTGCTTGGGTGAAATGTTCCCTCCAGAATACAAGCATGCAGGGTTCAAGTGGTTAATTCTTAATTGTCCTAACATACAACCCTGTAAGTAGTCAGTGGTGTGTCAATTTGATTTTCCAAGAGTTTCCCCGGATCCCCCCTTACGGGTCCATTTGGTTAGGGGGAGCTTCAGAGAAAATCTCCTGAGACATCATACCTACTATGACAGGCACAGTAAAATGGTGCCCCCCAAGGGATACAATTAAGAACTAAACTCCATATGAGACTTATTAGCCTGGGATCCTTTTAAAGCATGTCTGGTGATGCCTCATGGCGCCGCATGCAACTGCCTAGTCTGCCTAATGGCAAAAAACGCCCCTGACATGACTGTACCGAGTGGCTCATATAAGATGACTGAAATCGTATACTTAAAAAAACCCTGTAATTATATGCAAATGCATTTTTTGTATTAATTCCATCTGATTCATTCTCAGAGCCTTCCTCTGGAGCGGTGGAGTGTGTTATTGATCGGTTTATGTGCGTGAATGCTTGATGGGTGAGGCGGCTGATAACGCGGCCGTTGCATCACCCAGATAGCATCACCGAAAAGCCATAAGTTCACGCCAAGGTCACGGCCGTCCGCTCCCTCCTAAAGGTGACTTTGGTTTCATCCGGTGACCGCCGCCGTTCTGCAATTAGTCATCACACCGTATAGAGGACCAGATTACTGCTTTGAGGACATCAAATCAATTTTAAGGAATAGTTATTTTTGAACGTGTGTGTGTGTGTGTGTGTGTGTGTGTGTGTGGCCATGCCTGTGCGCATCGTGGAGAGAATGGGTGTGCATGACAGCGTGGATGTGTGAATGTATTCCTCAAAGGCATCAAGAGAGAGAGAGAGAGAGACGGTGGGGAGAGATATAGTCTGGGACATCTTATAAATCCCTCAAAAAGTACAGCAAGATAATAGTCCAATTAACCTTTTCATTCCTCTCTGCTCGTCAGCGAAATCCTCCCCCTCAATTATTCCTCCTCCTCCTCTTCCCTCCCCTCCTTCATAAAATGAACTTCACTTCCTCTTCTTCGCTCAAAAGCTCTTCCCACCTGCCGTGGAGATCAGAGAGAGAGATACTCAGAGAGAGAGAGAGAGAGAAAGAGAGAAAGAGAGAGAGGGCCTTGACCCTCGCTCAGCACAGATCCATACAGTCGTACAAAATAACAGTGTTTTATTCCACCACTGATGTGATTTCCTCCTTCCATCTCCTCCTATTCTCTTTGTCTGCAGCCACATTCTGGTGACCTTACATTTATAATATGGCGTCTTATAGTGAAGGACCCCCGTGCCTGCATTACAGAGTATATGTAGGGTACGTTGAAGCACAAGGCCGGAGGGGTCAGGGAGAAAGGTCCCACACGCTTGTGTGCGTGTGCGTGTGCGCGTGCACGTGTGTGTGTGTGCGTGTGTGTGCGTGTGTGTGCGTGTGTGTGCGTGTTGTGCGTGTGTGTGTGTGTGCGTGTGTGTGTGTGTGTGTTGGGGGGAGGGGGTGGGGTGGGGTGGGAGAGTGTAGCTGGTGGTTCACTGGGAGGAGGATGCTGAACAGGGGCGGATGTAACATTTCCAATTGGGGGGAGGGGCAGGAGGAAATGGTATGGGGGCAACGTCATCACTTCGCGGCCGTGTCGCTTGGGGTGCCAGATGAAGTGGCACCCATACCATTACCACCCATACCCGTTGGTCATACCCGTTGGTCTGTTTTTTATGAGTAATGATGTCTTCCCTTTGTATTTAGGGTTTCTTCCTGGAGGCTAAAACCTGCTTAGCCCCTCCCCTAACTCCTCCCCCTCTGTCATGCAACTAAAGCTGTGGGTGTGGCTTCAGTTCAGCTGGATCTCCACCCATCACCACCCACCAGGCAAACCAGGCATACTTAATGAGCTGGTGGGGGAGTCCACATAAAAACAACATTTTAACAAATACTGTACACCTTTTTGAGAAAATTCTTTCTCCTCATATATCAATAATACCTGAGGATCATGATTTAAGTTGGAAAAAAATCATGGCACTCCATCTTTAAATCTCACATCACCTCTGTGTTCCATGTACCGTATATGAAATCGTCACATTGTTCTTTATAGTATATCTCTATAGTATATCTCTCTGCTCTTCTTGTGTCCAAGTCCTTCAATGCTACCTCAACCCCGTGGTGCGAACCAAAATGCCTCATTAGTCTATATACTTCCCACACCACCAGAGAATATCGCAGCATTAATTAAAAACTTTCCTCGCTATAGTTCTTCTAAAAAGTAGTTTTGGTTGTTTTGATGTTTGTGGTTCACACCTCATCTGGGATATTCAAACAAGTGGGAAAGATTTTAAATGCCCCAGCCAACCCTCTACTAATTTTCCAAAGGAGAAGGACCCCTGCCCCCCATTTTCATACTTAATTTATAATATATAAATACACAGGTCTTCACAAGAGCTTCCGTTTGTTTCCTGGCCTCTTGTTGAGGACATTGCAGATATAAGCAGTCAGTTGAATTGTAAGACGTTGATAGGTTTGTTGCGGTTAATAAATCATATATACTATAGAAGCAACAACAGACGTTTGGCCTGCAGGTAAACCACGTGTCAACGTACATTACTCAACTGCTTGAGTGTTTGAATGCTGCCCAGACGCAAGGACAGACTGTCGTTGGAAGAATATATCAGTTTTTGTGTTCGTCCACAATCTAACTGTGTGTGTGTGTGTGCGTGTGCGTTTGCGTGTGTGCGTGCGTGCATGTGTGCGTGTCTTTGGCAATTTTCAAATGGAGTGGACATGCAAGTGAGAGCAAAAAAAGTCTATTTTGATTTCCTTTGTGCTTTTGTTTGGGCATGACATGCATGGAAAAGTGTGTGAGGAGCACTGGGCGTGCATGTGTGTGTGTGTGTGTGTGTGTGTGTGTGTGTGTGTGTGTGTGAGAGAGAGAGAGAGAGATGTGTGTGTGTGTGTGTGTGTGTGTGTGTGTGTGTGTGAAGTGCATGCATGTTTGCATGAGTGAATGACAACCCAAGGGTACACACACACTCACACACTACAATACTGTTCTAACAAAGACACAGACAGCCAGAAGACTCAGAGAGAGAGAAATATATGGAAGCTGAAGAAACAAAGTGTGATATTTCTTGATTTTGACAAGTGCCCTGCCAAGGTGAAATTGTGTCTGATGTGCGTCTTGGTTTTGCGGCTCTTCCTCTCCTCTACACCCCCCCCCCCCACCCACCACCCCCCATCCTTCCCATACATGAAGTAAAGTGTTGTTTTCAACCTCATCTCTTTTCAAATGTGGAGCAGGAGGCTGCGGAGAGGCTCTGCTGCCGCGCCTGGCGTGTTGGGGCGAAATTGGACTGCCTCTCCCCATTATCGTAAACATCATCCCGGCAGACAGGCACAACGCCGGGTTGGCGGGGACGACGCGGGCGTGTGGTGGGACAACGACACAGCGACAACGGGGCGGGTGGTGCAGGGGGCCTCCTACCTCCTCCTACACCCCTTTTTATTTATTTTTTTTCTTCCCGGCGGCGGAGGAGGAGACATCCTTCTGCTTAAAATAAAACACATCCATTAAGGCCCCAAAGTATTTTTGATTTACATGTTCAGACTTTTTCCCCCTAAACTGTCACATCCACTGCACGTGTTGCCGGCGCTCCCCTCGCGTGACAGCCCGTGTCGCGCCCCCATGTCACACTGGGAGAGCAACGGAGGAAGAAATGGGGGGAGAGAGGGAGAGAGAGAGAGAGAGGGAGAGTGTGTATGAGAGAGAGAGAGACAGAGTTTTTTCGCTCTCCTTGTTTTACCAAAGGGGGGGGATTCCACTCTCCTCAGCATGTAGGGCAAAATAGTATACCAGCCAACCTTGGTAGCCTGGTAAACAATAGGCGACCAATCGTGTGTGTGTGTGTGTGTGTGTGTGTGTGTGTGTGTGTGTGTGTGTGTGTGTGTGTGTGTGTGTGTGTGTGTGTGTGTGTGTGTGTGTGTGTGTGTGTGTGTGTGTGTGTGTGTGTGTGGTGCCTACCTCATTATGGTGTATGCAGAACTTAATGACCTTAACGTCACTACTGGCTGCAATCATCTGTCACGACTGCAGTTAATTTCATACAGACACCAACAATGGTGGCATTAGAGCATTTAAAGTTCTTTTTTCCCCCTCTCTTCGCTGTAATTTATGTTTGTGTGTGTGTGTGTGTGTGTGTGTGTTGGGAGGTGGGGGAGAAAAAAAAGAGATGGTTTAATGCTAAATAGACAACAATAACATTCATTATGAGAGTGAAGGGAACAAAGAACTAGGGAGGGCGAAGGGAGTGAGGGGAAGATGGAGTGAGAGCCAGAGAAGTCAAGGTTGAATTTGTCTTTTAATTGGTGAAGACTGTGCCACTTGAAAGCAAGGAAAATAATAACTTCAGTGCGCGCGCACACACACACACACACACACACACACACACACACACACACACACACACACACACACACACACACACACACACACACACACTATGGGGCCAATAAAGGCGGTAATGTATTGACAGTACATATGAACAACTGTTATAGCAGCAGGATGTTTTGCAGAGGCAGTATAAATAGAATGCCGTGTACAGTATGAACATTCCAGTGAATAAAAAGACAGCGGAGCCATCATCCGGTATCATTACCGTTCAGAACTATCCACTCTTTAACATAATATTTTGTTGTATTGTTTTTTAGCTATCATAATAGAAGCTTACAACAAAATGTTATTACCTTCAGCCCACTTGTCGAAACACTCTTTTTTATTTTTTATTTTATTATTATTATTTATTATTATTATTTTTTTTTTTTACATATTTCACAATATTACAGTTTAGCAATTTCATAAAACAACATTGTTGACCACATCTGTTTGTAATTTTGTATTTGTATAGAAATTTCTTTGTCGCCATAAAAAGCAAATTTACAAGTTCACAACAAAAGTCACGTCACAATGCATTGTGAGCCTGTATAGTAGCTATAGGACATGTTGATCATCAGCATTAGGGCCAACACTGTCCTGTCCTGTCCGGCATAATGTTTCCTGCAGCAACAATGCTGCTGCAGCCCCATATCTCTTATATGAAAATGGTCTCTCTATTACCCAGACCTGTCTCCCACTCCTCTGCCTCTCCCTGCGCCTGTGGGAGCGCTGCTAGCACCCACTACATCTTCACTTCCACATAGATTTTATGAATCGCCGCAATTTCATAAAAGTCCCATTATATGTGAATTTACTGATGTTATGGCTTCTCCTACAAATATCTCCACTAGGTGCGACTGTCGCCAGTGGCCAGACCCATAAAGAATCCGCAGCACTAATATGGATTTTTGTATGGACAGCGTTGCACTGTAAGTTATGTACGATCTGAATGGTAATGCCGTACGCCGTCGCTTTTTATACTCGCCGGACACAAGGAGTTACTAGCACCACTTTTATATACTCAGTGTTTAATTTGTGGGCCTTTTGCCGTTTTCAGTTTGGAGCAGATTCATGTTTTCATCCATATACTGTATATGTCCACCGTTTCATGATCATTTGATTGTTAACAACAATGTAAAATACATATACCGTCGCCTATACTTAACTTACAACATGACACATTTTTGAAGGTGGTCATATAATTCATAGTGGCTAAAGGAGTTTTTTAAAAAATGAAATAAACTAGTGATTCACATGACGTGAAATTTTATACATCCTGTAGTCTGTAAAAAAAAGTTAATAGACATTCTGTAATAAAAAAGGGAAATAGATATCCTGTAAGTGCTCTTTAAGTACATATAATGTGGAATATTACCACATTCCAAAGATCTATGATTAGGTTCTTTTTTTTCCTCCGTTCTTTTTTCTCTTTTTTTGTTAAATAAGAGTATATTACACCATTTATCACGCTGAGAGGAGATGGTGACGTATCTCTGCGCGTTCCATTCATCATGATTACAGCGGCATCAGTCCTGGTTTGTGTGTCTGAGGTCACAAGGTGGGGTGTGTGTGTGTGTGTGTGTGTGTGTGTGTGTGTGTGTGTGTGTGTGTGTGTGTGTGTTGTGTGTGTGTGTGTGTGTGTGTGTGTGTGTGTGTGTGTGTGTGTGTGTGGTGTGTGTGTGTCACCACCACTGGATCCTCATGTGTGACATGTGTGACTGGCGTCCTAGAGGTGCCGGATCTCTATGTGTGCTCATTATGAGTAATAAGATGATCCAAATATAGTAAATGAAGGGCCCTCAGGGATCTGCTGTGTGTGTGTGTGTGTGTATTTGTGCGCGCGCATTTATAAGCATGCATGTATGTATCCATGTGTGAATGTATGTGTGGCCATTCGTTATTATACAATTGCATGTGTTGTGTGCTCGTGTGAATATCTTTAAAAAACATACTGTATGACCACCCTGTTCAGTTTTTACAGATCATGTCTTTTTGTGTTTTTGTGTTTTTTTCATTTTCTATTTTTTTTTTCTTTTATTGGTTTGATTAGTTTAATTGTAGTATTTTATATTAGATTTATTATGTTAATTGCCTAGTCGGAATGACCCAATATCAAAAACTTGATGGATAGCCTATACTATACTAGGTTAATGCATTCAGCAAATGAGTTTGAAACATTCACACTAGGTGTGGAATGCGTTTGAATCTTTTTTTTTTTGATAAGTTATGCAAATACATGTAATGTCACAATATTGGCAAACACTTGTGGTCGTGTTTAAGCTGCAGAAAAGACAATTAGACACCATTAGACCCCCACAGACTAATTAAATTAAAACGTATCAAACATACAGTATAACAACAACCTGTCATCTGTTTAACACATAGCATTGACACCATTGAAACCATAGCAAAAAGGAGAACAATGTATTTTATATATTCAATTTATTTTTTTAATTGAATATAATATATTAATATATATTTTTTATTTTGTTAGTGAACTGTTTTTTTTTTTTTCATCAGTACATTTTTCCATGACTAAATGACATATGAAGAAGATATCTGCCCTGTTTGTCCCAATGTTTTCAGGGGGCGTTGAGGGTCTCTGGCCTTTTTTCACACCCTATAAGCACGATGTCTTTAAAGTAGAGAGCTCAGTCCATTGTAGTTCATTTGCTTTTACAGTATTGACGTCCAGGAAAGCTGAGCGAGAATAAGCGAAACAGGGGACACTTTGCATTGCAATGCTGTTTCGAAAGTTGCTTTACATGTCAAAGTTGAGTTTTATTATCTGTCCATCATGGTCGTCTCTATAATTTTGCCCTGTCTTAATTCTCCTCTATCCTCCTCCTAAAACGACTTTGAACTTTTCAGCCACCAGGAAACTCAGAGACCAGACAGATGCAATTAAAAACAAAAACATACCTCTGTAATTTCTACTGGATTCATCATCTTTCCGCTTCATTCTAAACTAGTTTTGAGCTTTTCAGTAGATGCTCCCAGTTGGTGTCTTCTTCCAGCTACTGCGTCATATACTGTATATCTCTATCTGTTCTGGGCATTATTGTCCAGAATCTCTTGACTGGCTCCAGCCCTGAATCACTACCTTAACAAACCTTAACACTACCTAAACAAAATGATAATTCAGACTGAGTGTCTGGCAACAAAACATTTGTCAGGAAATGAAGAAAGAACACCATTAAATAAAACATTTTTATAATAACATAATACATATTGCTTTATCAGTATGGGGACATACATTGTCAGATACTTGGCACTTATTAAGTTACAAAGTATTGGCTAAATATTTGCAAAACCCACGCCCAGACGTGAAGGGTGTTTAATGGAGTACTACAGTAACATTAGCATTTTCAGTGGATTCTTCATATCCATATATGAGTCAATTATTTGTAATAAAGCTGTTTTCGCCCCGGTAATGACGACACATTGTATTTATTGATGCTGTTACATGTGTGTACTTTTGAATATTGTATGGGGGGAAAGGTATATGGCTTTGCTTTGGTACCTCAGCAGTTGGCAATGTTGTGACTTGACTTCAAGCTGGGTTTGAAATGAACCCCATGCAGCCATTTCATTTGTGTGGTCAAGTAGGCTACAGCACGTTAATTCTGGTAAGGTACTTGGGAAGACATTTTTATATGCGTATCTATCTGTACCACTAAGCAGTACCACTAAGAGTTAATTCTATTGATATTACTACTAGCCTACTATAAATTACATATAGGATATGTACTCACAGATTGAGTACACTGACTCAGAGAGTCAGCACAGCATGAGCCAGAGTTAAGAGCGTCATGCACTCTGCTGTGTGCAGTGTCGCATAACGACAAAATAGCTGATCTATAAGCTAACGGCATGCTGTGCTCCGATGCATGGTGAGCTTATATGTGTTGGCTATTTTTCGGTGCGTGCAACAGGACTTTGGACATCAGACACCCTGTAGAGTGCAGGGCATTTAGTATGACATCATCTAATTCACACTGTGGAATGTGTAGGCTGGAGATGATGCCCAGTGTTGCCAACATGGCGCATTTGTCGCTATATTTAGCTTTTTTTTTTAGACCCCCCTTAGACGCCAAAATTAGTGAAAAACCCCTGGCAGGAAATCTAGTGACTGACAGGCTGGTGAGTTGGGGCGAAATTGATTGACAGGCGCCAGAGATGAAACCCTTGTTTTTCACCATTTTTTCCTCCTATGGCAGTGGTTTTCAAACCAGTGGTCCCTAGGCTAAATGATGGACAGTTGGTTAACCAGATGTAACACTTTGAGAGTGTAAGAGATTTTTACACTCTCAAGACTAAAATATTCACCATGTGAATTAGCTCAAGTCTATACAACTAGAGAATGTAGAAGATTAATGGTCATTTTGATCTGTATGCTTATACTGTATTCCCTTCCAGGCAAGCATCTTTAGTGCATTCTAGTGCATTTTGGGTGCATTTGGGATTTTGCAGTTGGCAACACTGATGATGCCCCTATAGGAGCAGTGGAGAGGAGAGGGGAGGGAGAGAGAGTTGGGACTGTTCCTCCCCTACTGGGTCATGTATGCACATGAATTATATATAGATGTGTGTGCGCGCGCACGTACACACACACACACACACACACACACACACACACACACACACACACACACACACACACATAGAGACAACCCCAGATTTCTCTAAGCCTAGACTCAGACACCCCAGTGTGTTCTGCATTGTGAACTTCATTCATCTCTGATGTCAGTGGTGTTGATCTGACATGCATGGCAGACACACACATGCACACATCAATATTGGCCAGCAACTCTACATCTATCCTCAACCCTCAAACCCTTACACTGCGCAAAAACATGGAATATGGCTGTGTATATTACAGTAAAGTCCTATTGTCCTATTTAACTTACCAGCAAACTCCCTAATTATACCATCACACAAACCCAAAGAAATATTACAAACCCAGTGCCCATAATTGCCTGTTAAACCACTCAGTGTTAGTTGATCCATCTACTGTATGGAGCTGATCTGTTCTGGGATTCTATATGTCGATCCTTCCACATCCATCCTGCTGCTTCCATGTCTCCCTTTTGACCGATACCTGTACCTGTCCTTTTACTGTCAACTCTACTAGAGTTCTCAACAGGCCTAAAAATTAAGACCCGGTCCTATAACTGGGCTTTCATGAAACCCTGTACACTGAAGGCATTGTCCATGCTGTCAAGACATATATGGTCAGTACAGTTCATGTGCTGACCTTCCATGCAGGTGGATATAACCTGGTGGGGCTTGGGTATTTTGGAGGGTCCTCAGATGATTTAATTTCTTTTATCTGAAAAATTGAAATTGAAAGTTACATTTCACACAACCAATGTTGCGAACTTGGCACATTTGTCGCTATATTTAGCTTTTTTTTCCAGACCCCGCTAGCGCCAAAATTAGTGAGAAGCTCCTGGCGCAAACTCTAGTGCTTTTTGGCTGGTGTGTTGGGGCGAAATTGGTTGACATTGGTTGACCATTTTTCCTCCTATGATAGAGTCCTCCTTCCTTCCTAGAAAGGACCATTGGTAACCAAATGTACCTGAGATCGTAAAATGAAACCAAATAAAACCAAGTGGACCAAATGGCCTACCTAATTTTCAAGAATCTACACATTTAGAAAAGTAGAAGAATTGCTATTTTACCAACATTTTGACAGTTCTTCCGAATGCTGAGAACTAGGGATGTTAATCGACACATATTTGGAATGTCGACGTGTCGCGGCCCATTGTCGAAAATCAATCGATTTTTTTTTTATTTTTTTAGCCCGCGCGCCGGCGGGACCCAACGCAAAATGTTGCAGCGCGGACGGCATGAAAATGCAGCAGGAGGGAGAGGTGCAAGATAAAATAAGCGGGACCGCGAAATCGAGCAATATATAATACCAAAATATCATATCTGAGGAGAACATTCCATACTGCGCTCCACAATGATCAGGCATGTTCTCAAAGCAAAGCGCATGGCAGAGCAGTGCGCAGAGCGCACCACGCAACAGACAACAGACACGCACCCGCACCTGGCATTCCACATTCATTAGTAGCCTAATCGACTTGATAGAGGAGTTTTCCTCTTTCCTTGCGACGGATTCCCTGCATCTTTGCTTTCCCTGCGTCTGCTGTTAGACATGGCCAAACAACGTGAAACAGAACACTGGACAAGATAAGTACAAATAATATAGGCTTGTTCCAGCAGCAGCAGCACGCGTCTCTCTCTCTCTCTCTCTCTCTCTCTCTCTCTCTCTCTCTCTCTCTCTCTCTCTCTCTCTCTCTCTCTCTCTCTCTCATGTGAGACCTCGGTCTTGTGCAGGAGAGATAGCTTTCTCCATACGTAACGCTCCATTTCGGCCTCGACAGAGGCGCCTGCTCGGCAAAATAAAAGTCAATCATTGCGGCGGGTGCAGGCAGGAGCCCGACTCGGGACAGAACGCAGGGGAAGGAGGAAGACGCATTTTGGCGGGTGCAGACGAGGGCCGCTGCCGCCGCCTCCTTCTCCTACTCGGGGAAAGCCCGACTTGCCGCGGCAGAGCGCAGGGGGGAGGAGGAGGAGGACGGCGCGGCGGCACAGACGCGCGCAGCACAGACATGGTCTCACTACAGTGACTGATAGTAGCCTAATACCCGAAATAAGCAATTCTCTTCCCTTGAAAACAGTAACGTTGTGACGTTTTTGAACAAGAAATTGCAAAGAATACAAAATAAAAATCATTAATATAAATAAAGAAAAAAGAGGCGATTTTCGACTCGTACTTTTTTGTGTCGACGTCAGCACGTGTCAACAATCGTGTCGGTTTCCGACTTTTTTTCACATCCATGCTGAGAACCCCTGCTTTAACGCAGGGCTGTATTACTGGTAGTTAGAGTTGTGTGGCAGCATAGAGTTTGGTGTTATTGGGACCAGTCTCTCTATCCATCACTGCCTGCCAACATTTCAACTATACACAATCTCAAAAGACCTGACTCTACCCTCTCTCTCTCTCTCTCTGTCTTTCTCTCTCTCTCTCTCTCTCTCTCTCTCTCTCCTTCCTCTCTGTCTTTCTCTCTCCCTCCCTAGATTCTCTCATAGATTGTTGTGCAATGACCGATTCGAAACGTCAAAAAAACAAGGAACCGGAGTCTTTGAATTCCTCCAAATGGGAAGTGCCAGTATCAATCAATTTGCGCGGTGCCTGCGTGGACTACGACAAAAACATCTATCTCATCGTAGCATGCCTGCGCTGATGCGCTTCTACCGTCTTCAATCTGCAATGCAAAATTAACCTCGCTTTAATACAGCGCCGGAGAGAGGCAGAAGAAGGGGGGTGTGGGGGGCTTGTACTCGATGAAACGTGTGTGACAATAGCAGAGTTCAAATCCTGTGTGTCGTTCAATTATATTTCCTTGTTCCTGCCGTCCTTGAAGGCAAGCCCTCTTCTTCTTAACCTGCGCTCAACATATTATCCCGCTCAGTTATGAATGACAGTGCCAGAGTCACACACACACACACACGCAGCACAAAGACGCAGGCTGAAAAGTGTTCACGCACACGTGCACGGCTGCAACGCACAACATCTGTGTGTGTGTGTGTGTTTGTGTCATTGTGGCGTGTGTTCTGCATTGCGTGTGATGCGTACGCTTCCACGTGTCGTGCACGTCGCTCCGGAGCGACGCGTGGGGAAAATAAAAAAACAAATAAATAAAAAAAGGGAGAGAGAGAGAGAGAGAGAGAGAGGGATGTTTTGCCGCCGTCCCGTTGCAAAAATGACTTCCCTCCTTGATGAAAAGGGGCTGCCTCGGGTTTGCCGTTGTGTGGAGAAAGGAGGATTTGAAATTGTCTCGGCGGTGATTGTGATTGCCAAGCGCAGGGCCGGGCCATTATATCACTGAATCTTTGTTAAGCAGCCCCTGAGAGCGGCTGACAGCATAATTAATCTTACCATATGAACAAAGGGACCCACTCAATAGTACTGAGAACGCTTATTAAAAAAATACTAAACACCCCCCGCCGCCTCCTCTTCCCTCCCTCCCCCATCCTCCTCATCATCCTCTCTCTTCCCCCCGCCTCCCTTCCTTGTGTAAAAAAAAGAAAAAAAGAAGGGGGGGATCAGTGAAATAGTGGTATCGTTGTAGAAGAGGTGGCGCCATTATCTTTGTGTTTGGCTCTCACATTCTGAGGTGAAATGATATGAGCTGGGCTGGCTGGCTGGCTGGCTGGCTGGCTGGCTGGCTGGCTGGGGGTGAAGGGATGGGGAGGGAGGGAGGGAGGGAGGGGAAGGGGGCAGCCTGGCAGAATGATGGATCATTCCATGCGACAGTGAACGATATTAAACAATAATAGTGTTTAGGTGATACCGCCAAGCAAATAGTTTTAATTAGAAATTTTAGATTAGCGCAATCCCCCCCCCACTCGCGTGAATATTCAGTGGCAATTGGCTGCAGCGATAGCGAAGCCTCTCAAAACCCGCCGACGCACCCACCCACTCACTCACACACCGTGCGTGCACCTTCACACACCACGACAGACAGACAGACAGACAGACTCAGGGACTTGTTAGAGGGCCAGGAGCTGAAATCCCATAAGAGGGCACTGTTTTGACTCAAATAGCATATCTTCAAGCTCTCAACATGTTGGGCTCCGACGTGTTGAGAGCTTGTATATGTGCTGTTTTTGGGGCACAATCCAGTACTTTCTTTAGCTAATGGAGATGCAGTGTGACAACATGGATTCACGGATAAACAAAGTAGTTCAACGCAAATTTCTGCGTTCAAGTTCAGGAGACTTCGGAGGGGGTGAAAAGAATTCCTTCTGAATTGTGACTTGTAAAGTAGTGGCATTTGCATTTCATTTACCATACTAAATTCAGCATTTGTAGTCTGCAGAGCGCAGTTGTTTTGCAGGCAGATAAAAGGGCAGGGCCGAAGCCCCCTTTCGATGTCTATGTGTTCACGTATCTGGGCAGACAAACAGACAGGCACACAGGCAAGCACATGTAAGTTTGTTGAGGATATTTTTTATCATTAATATTATTTTTCTCTTAATGGATGGCTTGTTTGTTTTGGCATAAGCATAATAAAAAAACAGGCTAAAACAACTTCCAGTGTTAGTCTACAGTGTTAGTACACACTTTCCAGATTCAAATCTGCCCCCCATCATTCTATTTCCCAAGCGAGGTCAGGTCAATTCATGCTACAGGTTGTTGTTACTGTTCGAGAGGACCAGTTCCTGGTTACAAGCCCCTGAGATGTTCCCGCAGCACTGAGATTGTTTCTCCTACATCAGTAGTGATCGACAATGCTCAGCCTACAAGGAATCCGCAGTCATACTCACAACCATGCTAGTAAAAACAATCTCTCCAATGTTGGTGTCTCACCCACTGACCGCCGGCCCTGTGACCACAGTAGAATCCATGATGCTTCAACCTTACAGCCAGGATGAGGTAGCTGCAGTCATGGGTCATGTCATGCGGTAGTGGCTCAGGGGTAGAGTCACTGGATGGTAACCGCAAGGTTGCCGGTTCGAAACCAGGCTCCCCCAGAGTTGTTGTCGACGTGTCCCTGAGCAAGACACTTAATTGCTCCTGATGTGCTTGTGCCTTGCGTGGTTTCCACCACCATCAGTGTATGAGTGTGTGTGAGGGTGAATGTGGGTGGGTGAATGTGATGCACAATCTATGTAAAGCGCCGTGGATAAAGGTGCTATAGAAATGCATTAGCATTTACCATCGGCGTTGGTGTGGCTCACTACAGCGACTTTCACCATTTCAAGATATAAATACAAAAAAACAACACTTTGCATAAATGAAAGGACATGCAAGAATGACATTTCACATGAATGACATCACACTGTACCCACTACACTCACTAGCCTATTAGTCTACCCATGTTTACAGCAGCACAATATCACAAGAATTGCAGAATGTGTGCGGCTGAAGAATGTGTGCGGCTGCAGAATGTGTGCGGCTGCAGAATGTGTGCGGTTGCAGAATGTGTGCGGTTATATAAAGTATGCGGTTATGTATGTGTTTACAAAATGTATGCACATGTTTATAACTGCAATTGTTTTGCATAATATGAAATTGGTCTGGGCATAAAACTTTAAACTGCACTCTTTTGGGACTAGAAATACTAGTAACATTATTTTTATTACCTTATTGCAAGATAAAAAAAAAGAAATGTTTTTCCACAGGTGTTGAATAAACCTAGAGGAAAATAATAATGTTAAATCAAAGCATTTTGTTCTGGACAAAACATGGTTTCAGACTCATTATAGAAAGAACTTATATACAGTGCATATACAGTTAATGATGGAATAATTCTTGCAGTGTTTTAAGATCACGTACTATTTAATTATTTGTTGAACATTCCTTCAGGTAACTGTGGTCATTTTATTAATATTTCTATATTCAGTTGAATTTAAAGTGAATTGACCCAAATGTTGTTCTAAACTCTCTCAGAGCTCCGTCTCTCTCTCTCTCTCTCTCTCTCTCTCTCTCTCTCTCTCTCTCTCTCTCTCTCTCTCTCTCTCTCTCTCTCTGGGCTGTGTCTGGGCCTGGCTAAAAGAGGGGTGGAGTAGAGTAATTTATTAGAACCAGGTCACACACACATACAGACACACTACTTGTGTGCGCACACGCGCGCACACACACACACACACACACACACACTACAGTTCGTCATTTCTGCAACCACAAAAAAAATCACTTTAATATATTCCCAGTGCTACTGGTGAATATTAATAAAATATCAATTATTAATTTTGCCTTTGGCGTGGCAAGATATACTAGTTTTAATTAGTGTACTGTACTCCTCTACAATTAAAAAATAATTGATGTCCATACGTGCAGGCATTTTGCAGTGATGGTCTTTCTTGTTGTTGTCAACACAGGCGGCAAGCGGAGATGTAGGGCCGCTCGCGCTTTTTCTTGTCCATACACTCTGGGCCCCAAAACCATCGAGTCCCATTTAGATAAAGACCAACATCAAAACAAGATAATGAGACGGATTCAGGGCTTTTAAAGGAGAAAACTATGGAAGATTTGCTGATGAGAAGCAAGGCGAACAGGGTTACATACTGTAGTACGTATACACTCCATTATAGGAGTGTGTTTGTGGAAGGCATAGCACCGCTCACTGGGATGACCTTAACACTAGTGATGCTTCTCACACTCAGGAGGACGTTTATTAATTGACATGGAGGATTGGTTGGACTGGTTGTGTTGTACACAAGCAGGTTTTGAACCCCCCGTTCGGCCCGCTTTGATCTTGCAATGTCAGCAAGACCACTGTGTTTGTGTGTGTGTTTTGTGTGTGTGTGTTTTGTATGTGTGCTTGCATTCGTGCATGTGTGTGTACATGTGCACACGTGTGCACGTAATAGCCTTCCTACTAGTATTCTATGTGCATGTGTCTATGTGTGAGAGCCTGTAATGTGTGTACCTGTGGTACAGTGCCAATTGCATTAGAGAATGAACTGTATATCGCAACTGTATAAAATTCACAATTTTGGCATTTTAGCAAACACTCAGCAATCCAGAGTGACATACCTACATTACCTGTACATACAACATGAACAAAAGAAAAAGCATGCCAATATATCATATGCATTCCAGGTTTCAAGGTTCACATTTTTTGATTTGTCACACCAACAAATGTTGAGACATATAGATCGATTAAATATTGTTTCCCACTCATCCACAGGGCAATAGAAACAAACGATAAAGACAAACAAAAGACAGCAACAACACAACAGCAACAGATGAATACAACAACAGTAGTGCAACAGATGAATACAAATAAAGTCTGGGTGAAGTTTTCATTTAATTTTATTTTGATCTGTTCTCTGGTCAAGTTCTGTTTCTTTTAGTAATTACCGGTATATGTGCTGTATGTGACATTGTATTGTCGTGAGCACAGTCACATGATGCATATTATAATCTTGAATCGCTTGAATGTGAGGAAGCTCATGAGTGCAAGTGCACATAGACGTGCACGTGTGTGTGTGTGTGTGTGTGTGTGTGTGTGTGTGTGTGTGTGTGTGTGTGTGTGTGTGCGTGTGTGCGTGTGTGCGTATGCATCTGCGTGCGTGTGTGTGTGCACTCTTCTCTCTGCATGGTGAAGTGGCAGATGGAAGCATGAGAAGCAGGAAATCTGCTCCTGTCCATGTCAGTTCTGCTCCACAGCGCTCTGATAACTGAATAATAATCCTACTAGTCTATCTGTCTACTGGCTCTCCAACTCTCTCTCTCTCTCTCTCTCTCTCTCTCTCTCTCTCTCTCTCTCTCTCTCTCTCTCTCTCTCTCTCTCTCTCTCTCTCTCCTGTCTCATCTCCACACTGTTTTCCCTCCATTTAGAGCCAACTGTCTTGCTCCGTCCAGACCGTCCTCGTCAAATTACCGGAAAAAGCATTCCAGCCAAAACTTTGAGGGCCACACACAGTGAACATGTCTTCGGATGAGGTCAAGGGACAGATGAGAAGATGATCTGCTGGAAAAGCAAAGCTACAAATTGAAGCTGAGCTAAGGGGAAAAGCCACACATATCACAAAGACACGCGCTTGATGAAGTCTGTCACAACCGTGTGATCAACAGAATTTACCAAGTGACGATGTGATGAATGATGCATCTTTGCATCTTTTACGCGTGCCTGTGGTGCGGAGCGACATGGGCGATGAAGCCGCACCCATACCATTTTGTTGGCTTTGTCCGTGTTGCAATCGTCGAAAAATGAATGGGGAGAACACTTCTGGAACGGGGGCAGTGACGTAGTGACGTCACTGCGCAGGTCTATAGTCATGGGACTTTCAGGGTCGTTGCCTGATGTAACGCTCAAGATTCAAACCCAGATGTCTCGCATGAAAATCAAACATCTTAACCGCTAAGCTAAAAGGATAGCTCCTTTGACTCAGCGGATATATTAGACCTTTAGACCATCAGGCTGAGGCTGTAAGCCACTCTATTACATTCACCCCCTTTTGACCTCCTCCCACGGAGAGAGAGACAGCCCGATGGGGGTCACCACGAAACCATGTTGTAACGCCCACGATTCCAACCTGGGTCTCCCCCCGTGAAGACAACATCTTAACCACAAATGAAGCCAAAGAGGTATCCCCTTGTAGGTCATCAGGCCCAGGTTGGGAGCCATGCTTGTCTGCTATACTTTGATGATCCTCTGGTTTGATCAAAACTTGTGTTCTGTTATGAACGGTACCAAGCAGGTCCCACCTCCCTCTTTCTAGCTTGATTTAGCAGTGCGGAGGACCCCCATCTCCATCACCCTGCCAACTGACTACCATCAGCACCCATACATTCACATTTCCATTTCGCTTGTCTTCTCCCCATGGGGGGAATGAGGTATAGAGGACATAACGGGGGTAAAAAAAATATATATATATATAAACACCGACACAACCAACGGACTAGATAGAGACGGAGATAAAGAGAGAGAGAGATCTTCAGTGTAATGGTGTCGGCGTGAGATTTGAGAGTTTAATATTGCATGTGGTTGGATTTTTTTTCTTCCCTCTTCCACTCTCTCCTTTTTTTGTGCAATTGACCAACATGACATGCCTAACTGTATAAATGGGCGGCTTTATGATGATAAGATCACTGGCTAATAAGATATTTATGTGACACGCTGACGGATCCATCTCTCTCTCTCCCTCGCCGTCAAGTCGGCTTCACGCCTCGCCGAGCCGGTGAGGATCAAACGCACATTCTCCAAATGGGGTCGTTAAATGGAGGGGAAATTAAATAAATTAATGTACTTTTTTATTTATTTTTTTGTGGTTGGGGGGGGGGGGGGGGGGGGGGGGGGGGGGGGGCTGGCGGAAACTGACAGAAAAGGAAAGATGAGAGAGAGAGAGAGAGAGAGAGAGAGAGAAGGCAAAGAAGTATGACGTGCTGACAAACAATTTTGAGTCAAAGCGGCGGAGCATTTAAAATCTGATCTTTTCTTCTAGCCTCTTCCTCTCTTGTTTGGCTTGCTTTACGTCAACCGACGCTCTCGTCTCAACCCCGTCCTCTCTCTCACTGCCAACCTACCCCCCTCAAGGCCATAATATTTCAGGCATTCCCTGTTTTTGCCACGCGGTGACGTATTAAGTATACTGTATATATTGCACACATCCTCGTATCAGACTCTCGCTGAGAACAAAAGCCAGACTACACATTGACAATAATGCAATGAGGAGCATATCCCTCCTCGTGCATCCGCCCCTTCACAACACATCGCTGTACACCGTCCTATACAAACAGTCCCCGAGATATCCAGAGGGCCCAATTAACCAAAGACACTGAGAGAGAGATAGAGAGGGAGAGAGAGAGAGAGCATGTACCTCGATGTCACGGTTTTCTCTGTCAACACAGGCAGCCTCCATGTTTGAGTTCGAGGCCTCCTGTCACCATGTTCATGACATCCATAACAACACATGACAAGAACTCACACGTGCGCGCGTGCCCGCACACGCACACACACGCAGCAGACACACACTCACACGCCAGCGTGGCAGTGCTAATTAGCCTAATGCTGGTAATGAAGAGGCCTGACATGCTAACATTCCAGATGTGACTATCTCTCGCACACGATGTAAAGACACGTAATGCAAAAACCTGTGTGTGCGCGCGTGCGCACGTGTGTGAATATGCAGATGTGACCCAATGACATTAATTCTGCTGCAATTTATACAAACATGCAAGTGTACCTTTTGCTGGTGTGGAGGGTGGACAGGAGCATACAGCATATTCCGGGGGAAAAAATACCTGTTGTTTCAGCAGGAAAACAGTCATACGGTACATGAGAGAAATGTTGTACTATTTGTAAAAACAGGCAGATCTGTTTTTGTTTGTATTTTTTGTTCTTATGTCCCAAAACAACCAGCTGCAAGTCTGCAACTCCTTGCAACTACTCACAGCAAAACAAACCACATCAACGCAACTCCTTGCAACATAACAAACCATGGCAATGCAACTCCTTGCAACATAACAAACCACACCAATGCAACTCTTTGCAACAAAAAAGCCATGTTTGTCATTACACTTCCTTGCAACTGTCATTGGAAATAATGGTTGTTGCATGTTGACCCTTGTGTGGTAAGAGTTTTAGACAGGAGATTCCAGGGGCTTAGGAAACGAGAGAGAGAGAGAGAGAGAGAGAGAGAGAGAGAGAGAGAGATGCTAGGCAAGTAGTGTCTGATACTATACCTCCAGGGAAGCTTGCATTTCCGTTCGAGAAAATATATTTGAAATGGCTTTGCATTTATGTTGTTGCACAAATTTCTGCTAAGCAGCAGGCTACATATCCTTAGATGATTACTTTTTTGGTTTATTTTGGATAAATTTGCATGATTCTAAAGACAAAAGGGACGGGAGGAGGCCTCACTTCGACTTTATCGAACGGCTCAAATCAGACCTTCCTACGCATCGGACCGTATGACCGGAGACATTTGGTAGAATTGTGGTTGAGGTTTGGAAACAGCACTGCCGGCCACGTGAGACTTAATAGCCAAGCTCCGGAGTCGGATTCAAACTCACGTTTCCTCGGGGGCCTTGGGGCTCGCACAGAGCATATGGTCTGCGCCAGCGTATAAACTGTCTGAGACACCATGAGGCACCTATCCTGCCTGTGGCAAAGTCACGGCCACATAATAACACATTGACAATGCCAGGGTCGATGTCGATGCAAAGCAAGCCGTGGCTTCACATGAAGTTCAGCTCGTATAATCCCCCCCCCCCAAAAAAAAAAATGTAGGGAGGTATGTCACAGCAAAGGCACCTGTTCTAGTTTTACCTCTCAGTGCACACACGCACGCATGTGCAGGTGCCACACACACACACACACAGTCGTGCAAGCGTGCGCACACACGCAGGTGCACACATGCACCTTCACACACCCTCTCTTTAAATCTCGGAGGGGCTGCCTGTGTACACTCTATATTTATTATCCAGGGTGGCATGGTTGATAGATGAGATACCTACTCAATTACAAGGGCACAACATTGCCTTTCCGAGCTGATAGGGTGAAAAACTGGCTCCCTTTCTTCTCCACTTTCTTTTCCTTTTTTCTCCCCCCCCATAGCTCCCTCTGTCCCTCCATCCAGACACTTGATATACTACAGCATTGGGGGGTGGTGGGGGTGATGGTGATGGTGTTGAGGAGGGGGTGTTGTTGGGGTGGGTGATCAGACGAGAAACACGGCACTGAAGCACCCAGCTACCCCCCCACCCCACCCCACCCCCACAACCCTACACCCCAGGGGCGGATCTAGGCATGGGCATGGGGGGGGGGGGGGGGGGCAATGCCGCCCTAAATACCCAGCCTGCCCCCCAAACACGATGCCATGCGAATTTCAAATTAAAGTGCTAATATTTAAAATGATTTGAAACACTACTACTGTTACTAACTAACTACAGCTGTGGCTCCACTAAACCAACAGCATTTCATCATTGAAAACAGAAAACTCTCAGAGTCAGACCTTTAGCTTTATGCATTCTTGAAGCCGCCCCATACCATTTTCTCTTGCCCCTCCAACATGTTCTCTTGCCCCCCCCCCCAAAAGGGACACATTACATCCGCCCCTGCTACCCCCCCCCCCCCACCCCCCCCCACCCCTTCAATCCGAAAGCCCATCACCATACAAAAGGCGCGCGGGTCAGAATCCACGCCGAGGAGAGACGATGATCTGAATGGAGCTGTTTATGGCCGGGCGGAATAGGGGGAAGCCAAAGCGCACTTTGAGGAGTGGATTCACTTGACTTAATCCATCATGAGAAGGCAAGGGGAGGGGCGGGGCTCTCCCCGGATCTGCTTCATGTCACTGTTCCACTGCGCGGCGTGGGGAAGGGAACGGGAGTAGGTTGACCTTATACTGCGGGATGAATCATGTGTTTAGATGCACATATTAATCATCCTGGCAAGGGTATATACGACGGCGTTGGGGATGTGAGATGCCGCGTTGATAGGCTATAGGCCTCCTCTTCCTCTCCCTCTCTGCTCCCAGAGCCACTGAGACGTGGTTTACAACCCGCAACCCCTGGCGTGTGCGTGGTTTATGCAGGGATTTACCGTGTACCGAAAGGCAAGAGCGTGCACAGTAAAAAGAATCCTCGCTGTTGAGAGTGAACCCCTTGGTTCACTCTCAACACTTGGTTACATTTGTGCATGTCCAAACATTCAAAATGTTCCAAAATTGCAACAAAAAAAAATCTGAGCATGAAGAACGGCTATATTTAAAGGAACTGCGACATTATTATTTTCAATTTTTTATTTTTAGGTTTTCTGAGCTTGATTGCTCGATTTCTGAACTTCAGATTCAGTAGATTTGTGTGGTGGTCTGTTTTCTTTCTGGCTCAAAAAAGGGTTCTGATTTTCCTGCTGTTTGTGATGTCACAACCTGCAAATCCCATACATGTCAATGGGATTTGCCAGCAGATGTCAGATGTCCTGTTTTCATTGCAGCTCAAAAGCCTTCCAAACACCAAACAAAACTCGAGACCACTGGAGATCCACCGAATGTTCAAGTTTTGGGTTTCTTGGGTGTAATTGAGATCATAAAACGAATCACCCGCTTCGACCTCTATCCATCGATTGAATAGACACTTATCAACAGAAATGTTACGATCCAATCGTGCCGGTATAGCAGATATTCAGATACCCGCCGGGCAAGTAGATATTTTGTATTCATTGCATCGGTGGATCACGGATACTACTAGTAGGGCGGGGCGAAGGAAGTTTTACTGAAGTTATGGTTAGGGTTAGGTTAGGTTTAGGCATAAGTTTACTGAGGTTAAGTTTAGGGTTGGGGTTAGGTGTAGGCATAGCCTAGTTTTACTGGGGTTATGTTTAGGGTTTAGGATTAGGCTAGGGTTAGGGTTAGACGGTGCTTTATGCGGTTACTAACCCTAAACAAAACTTCAGTAAAACTATGCTTCGCCCCGCCCTACTAGTAGTATCCGTGATCCACCGATGCAATGAATACAAAATATCTGAATATCTGATATACCGGCACGATTGGATCGTAACATTTCTGTTGATAAGTGTCTATTCAATCGATGGATAGAGGTCGAAGCGGCTGAACGAATGAGTGAATGAATGTCATAAAGCCTTTAAGCAAAGCTATACGATAAAGCATGAAATCGGGTAAACATATAGCCTTAGTAAAGAGGTTTTTACTGTGCACATGCATGTACGACTTGAAATCCTACACACACACACACACACACACACACACACACACACACACACACACACACACACACACACACACACACACACACACCAACACGCCATGCCGAGGGGCCCGTGGTGGCATTAATCTCCATCGGGCAGGGATTTGTGAAGGTGGGAGATTGAGAGGAGGCCGATGATGCCGGCTGTTCCGAGGCGGACATGTTGGAAGCGTGATGTTGAGCTATGTTCCCGCGGATGACCAGGGGAGGCGTCGACATATAAAATGGTTGTAAATTTGCATTAGACTCAATCCATCATATAGGGCCTGGGCGATGGGGCGGGCGGAGGAGAGTGGCGCGGGGAGGGAGAGAGGCCCAGGGAGAGAGAGAGAGCTTCAGGGAGGAGGTGAGTGGGTGGGTGGGGGTGGCAGGACAGTGTTGCTGCTGCTGTATAGTGTGCACTGCAGAGAAGACTGCCCTCTCCTTCTGACAGATTCCTATTTAAGTGACTGTGAATGCAACAATTCCACAAATAATTTGTCAAGCCGAGCGCAGCTGAACTGGCTCTGAACCCAGCTCTCTCTCTCTCTCTCTCTCTCTCTCTCTCTCTCTCTCTCATGCACCCACATGAATTTCCTCCCTCAATGGCTACTCGTAACACACACACACACACACACACACACACACACACACACACACACACACACACACACACACACACACACACACACACACACACACACACACACACACACACACACACACACACACACACAATTGGGTGTTCTTTTGTTTTTCTCTCTGTTGTCCGTCTCCTCCATCGGTCTGTCTGTCTGTCTGTCTGTCTGTCTCTCTCTCTCTGTCTGTCTGTCTGTCTGTCTGTCTGTCTGTCTGTCTGTCTCTGTTTCTGTCTATCTCAATTTGGTTCAATTAATCTAGTGTCACACTTGAACTTTGCAAATATGTTACATTACACAGAAAAAATAAAATCAAAAGTCCATCATTTGGTCATTGCATATTGCTCCAAGTATACCAGTAGACCAGCTCTTCCCTTATTTGAGCAGCTGCTGTGTTTACTGTGAGTCAGTGTGAGAATAATGAAATGACCGATCACCTCAAATATTCACACAGCAGAAAGAGGACCTTGCTTGTACTGTGGCTACCCACACACTGGACTGCACTGTTGACCCCTGACACCACTCAACCCAGCAGAGCGGTGTCCAAGTGAAGATGCAAGCAGGGTTACATATTCACAGTCTGGTGTGCATAAAGTAAAGTCAAGAGAGATTGCAGATATGAAATATTCCAGCAAGCACAAGCTCCTTTCCTGGTAGGCAAAAGTTTATTACGTCAAAGTCTCACTGCTTTGGTGAAGTCCTCATTAATGAGTATATTGGAAACATTGAGTTTGTTTGTTGTTGTCATTTGTTTGTTGTTGTCAAATATTTCCATTGTTGAAGGTTTTCCCAAGCTGTTTGCTCATTCCATCCCTATATGGCATGGTCTATAAGATTAGTTTTTCTATACGTTCTCATTGGACACTGACCAGTTTCCATTTGATGATTCCGGGGTCTAAGAGATGTTTTTGCGTCCATCTAAATAATCTGACTTTCCTAAATAATCTGATCGGAGGCCCTTCCATTTTTGAGCTTGCTGATCACCTTTTGTTTTGTCGAAATTAACAAAATGAACGTCCTCTCTCAGGTTACTGAGCTCTCTGTCGGCTCTTGTTTGACGTATCAAATAATTTGTAGGCAGCTCTTGAAACGGTGCTCCTTGCATGATTAGCGTTGCTCCATCATGTTGCATACCTGGGCAAGCCACACCATATCATACACTCCACATGTTATGACCTGATCAGATATGGGCCATGGTACGCTCCAGATGTTATGACCTTGGGTATGGGCCATGGTACGCTCCAGATGTTATGACATTGCGTAGGGGCCATGGTACACTCCAGCTTATTGCTTTTGTTGCTATACACTTCACCTGTACCCGTCTAAAGACGAGACATGCTGTAGACAGAAGTGCATAGCTCACTGACCACTACACATCATGAGCCCTTTAAACTGGCTATTTCCAACAAGTGCCATATCGGTCTGACCAAGTGGTGGAAAATAACCAAATACATGTACTTAAGTATACTGTAGTTAAGTAAATGTTTGAGGTATTAACTTGAGCATTTCCAATTTCCAGTCCTGGTGGCAGTGGCTCAGCGGTGGAGCGGCCGGGGGGAGAGCAGCTACTGGACGGGAACGTGAGGCTACCAGTTCAATCCCGGGCATTCGCAGAGATGTTGTCAAAGTGTTCTTGAGCAAGACACTGAAGCCCTAATTGCAGGTTAGTGGTGCCTTGCATGGTTTCCTCCACTATTGTTGCATGAATGGGTGAATGTAATGCACAATGTACAATGTAAACTACATGCAATTATTTTAAATTAGATACCAATTAAATTTGATACCAATACTTTATAGTTGTATCATAGTATTCCTCTCTCTTTCCCCTGCTGTCTGTCTTAAGCTCACCCCCCCTCCACCCCATGATGAAAAATAGAAATTCCATTTAAAGCGAATGACGCCGGCGTGCATAAAACAATGGCATTGTTTTATTCGCACAATAACGAGCTGTGGGCTTTTCCATCAGCGGCGTGATATATCAGGCCAGGAGGAGGCCTACGGTGAAGGATGTCCCTTATCTCTCCCTGTCAGCGGGAGCATTAGTCACCCTGGAAGTTTGATCTGGGACAATGCGGGGGAGCGGGGAGAGCTCCGCTGTTGACAGGCCGCTGGTGATCAATCACCGAATCAGACCCCTTCTGTCACCCTGATTACATACATGCACCCAGAGAGAGAGGGGATTGTTTGCTTGTGTGTGTGTGTGTGTGTGGGGGGGGGTCTTAAGCTTAACATTTTACCGTTTGATACCTCCACAGAAAACTTTGTTTTTGCACAGTCGGGCTGACAATGTGAATGGTGGAATATGATCGGGTGAAGAGAGAGAGAGGGAGAGATCAAAGGGAGAGAGAGGGAGAGAGAGACAGAGGGAGAGAGAGAGAGAGACAGAGAGAGAGAGAGAGAGAGAGAGGAAATGGGGAGAAGGCCTTAAGCAATGACTTCAGAGGGCATAGCAGGAAAAAAAGGGGGGGAGAGGAAAAAAAAGTGTTCATTCATCATTATTGTCATGGGCTTTGGCAAATGATAACAATTTGTCTTCATCCCTATTTTTAGACAATGAGTCACAATAGCCATTTTGGCCAGATGGGAGAGAGAGGGCCTGCATGAGCAATATGCTGCACTCTGTTTGATGGCCTTTATGCGGAAATTTCTTAATTAGGACTTCCTGCCACCAGCGACCATTTCTGGGCAATTATTTGAAAATTGTGTGCAGCCCAATGGCATATTTAGATGCATGCGTGCGTGTGTGTGTGTGTGTGTGTGTGTGTGTGTGTGTGTGTGTGTGTGTGTGTGTGTGTGTGTGTGTGTGTGTGTGTGTGTGTGTGTGTGTGTGTGTGTGTGTGTGTGTGTGTGTGTGTGTGTGTGTGTGTGTGCGCGCGCATGTGAGAGAGAGTGATATTGTGCACATCAGCACTATTTTGTTGATGTCTGCTGCTTTATATTACACTATATTCTAATATTTGGAATGAAAAGATATTCATCAGTTAAATCGCCTTACATCAATTACAAATAATAACATTACTGAACTTCATAATGTGAGTATTAATTGTGGTGCATGACTGTACATGGATTCAATCATTTTGACTCCCATCAGCAAACAGACCCAGACAGAGATAAATTATACATTTTCACCAGAAAAGTGAACCAATAATGAATGAATGAATAAATGAAGCGGTCGTTCAGTGATCCGTGGGTTTGAATCCTGGCTCCTCCTGCCCACATCAGGGAGGGGCAAGACACAGAACCCAGGTAAATGATAGCAAAATGGACCCGGTACCATTTTGGTTCCACTCTATATTATCATTGTTTTTACAATATTGGGAGTCCCATATGCCATTAAATGGGCATATGTGTATATGCATGGATGTCAAACTGAGGGTGCTTCAAATTAAACGGGTTGAGAATCTCTGCTAGACCTGTAAAAAAATCTTCTGTTATTGGGGTCACCTCTCTTCAAATGGGGGGCCATGGGGCTAACTGTTGTCAGTTTGATGGTCCCTGACATGAAAACGTTTGGGTAGCACTGCTATAGCTTATCACCACTAGGTCTGTGAGTGTGGGATGTGAGGGCGCTGGCGTTGACTCCCAACGTACCTACGTATGTATGTATGAATGAATCATGGGCCATTGCGAAGCGCTTTGAGAGCTCAGAAAAGTGCCATGAAAATGCAATCCATTATAATAGTGGGGAAAAAGGCAGTCATATAGTCTTGACATAATTGTGTCCCATGGGAGAATTGATTCTACAAACGCTCACAATCTGTAAGAACAAACCACTGTGAAAGACAGATGGAAAACGTTGACGTCGGAGGTTGTATGCATTTGCGCGCGTTTATTGTGATCGTTTGCAATTGTGTGTGTGTGTGTGTGTGTGTGTGTGTGTGTGTGTGTGTGTGTGTGTGTGTAATAGCCACAGTGTGTTGTCCCTGTTGGGCGAGCAGGGAGGTCACAGTGTGAGCTGAAAGGTATGAAGATAAATGGGAGCAGAGCTGGATGCATGGAGGAGATATAATTGACATCTAACGTGCACACTGACCCTGTTACTCCCAGGTTACCAGCGGGCCACGGCAGCACCCTATATAGTAGCACACGTACGCAGCAAGATCAGGTGCAATTAATACGAGCCGTGTGTAACTCTGTGGTTCTCCACCTTTTTTCCCCCCCTGCATCAGGGCAAACCACTTCGCTTGAAAATCTCCAAAGCGTTTGCAGGCAGGCCACCCATCTGACCACTTTAAGACAGCAACCGGCAAGATTGGTTTGGATTTCTGGCGCATGTTTATTTTATCAATCAGTTGATTGTGCTCTGGCTTGCATCAGCGGAACTAACACGGTACACGATAAATTATTGATAATAAACATGATTTTTCAAGGTTCTAAAAGAATAAATACCATGACTACAAGAAGGCGCGCAAACACTGGGAGCAAACACAGCTCTAATTATCTATAATAAATTATCGCAGCTGTAACATGACTGTTTTTTGTATTTCCGTCAAACTGCCCTCTCTGTGTGTTTGAAGTCTGTCAGAATGCGCCATCTGGTGGCGGGTGCTGTCAGCGCAGTGTGACACACACGCACGGACACGCGCGCACACACAAATTTAAATATAAAATAAAAAATGGCAAGCTATAAGCATACAAACAGTAAACATACGAATGGGAGCACAGTATAATTTTTTGTGTCATTTAATGTCACAAATAATGTGGATCTTTAGATTATATCCATTACATGATTATTAAAGGTAATCATGAACTTTCACAGTGCGACATTCATGTATTATTACCCATCATCTCATTTAGATGGTAAGGTCGAAAGCTAAAATGAAACACACTTGAATTAAGTTAAGTTTTGGCACTCTTTTACTGAGGCTATTTTCACGATTAAGGTTTAGCCATAGTTTACTGAGGATATTTTTTTTGGAATAAGGTTAGGTTTAGCGTGTTTTGGAGGCAAGCTTTGTCGCATTCGCCGAGATTGGTTAGCAGGATTGTCACGGTGGAATAATCAGATGGTAATCATGGTGGCACGCAAGCTTCTATAGCCTCCATGTGACGTGGAGTGCATTTCTAGTTAATCAAACTTGGGCTGAACAGTAAAACATTATGCCGCAGCCGTAAAAGCTGGTAATATATTGACTTCCGTCAGTCATATTTTCCAAGCATTAGCTCTGCACCATATCCGTCTGGTGATTACATGATTCAGTAAATAAAATGAGCTGCTATCGCGCATGGTGAAAGTGAAACCGCTGCCTGGGCGATCCATTGAGGAGAGCATGGAGATACATTTTCACTCCCCAGCTTTTCCCCCTCTTCTCTTTATCTCCTCCTCGAGCTGTGTGCTTCTCGTGCTGGAATTGAAATACCAAGGCCAATTGTTCCCCATCGAACAGAAATCCATCCTAGTCCACAATGTATGAGTGACATGTCCTCTCCATCCTCTCTCTTTCTCCCCATATCTCTTTTTCTCTCCATTCACCCCCCCTCCCACCTCTCTCTCTCATTCTCTCTCTCTCTCTCTTTTCTTCTCTGTTTTTTCCCCTTTCTCCCCCAACATTACCATATCGGCTGTATCACTCCAACCTGCAATTTATAACGCCTCCACTGTAGTCTCCTATTCCAGGGATGTACCAAGGGCCCTTAAGACGCTATTGATTTTTATTTGATTAAACGTCTTGCTGGTTTGCAGCAAATTAGCAAGAGTTTAATCAAATTGCAATCGATACCTACTTAATAAACCCCTCCTACACGCACACACACACACACACACACGCATGGCACGCAGGCACAAACACATGCGCGTGCACGTGTATGGCCGCAGCCACACACACACACACACACACACACACACACACACACACACACACACACACACACACACACACACACACACACACACACACACACACACACACATGCTCTCTCACTTTTTCACTGAAGCTAAAGTTAAATTCACCGGTGAATAGTTCTCTAGGACCATGCATCAGGATGACATTTTGTGGAAGAGGGACAGCACTTCATGTTTTAATGGGCCCCATTTGCTAACTGTGTCTGGGTCCATTTGCTAAACTGTGTCTGGGTCCATTCTGTGTGGTTTATGTTCTGTTCACCTTGTGCCAAAACAAGACATTACACCAAATAGTGAACTGATCTGGAGCGATGTGCTAACGTTAGAACACAGCCGCGCACCGTGCTGCTCGTCCAAATTTTATATGGCCATTGTACCGAATCAATGTTTCTGAAAGCGATCGTTTATTATCTTTTTCACTGCAATGCGAGACAAACCGCTTCAGTGAATTTTGAGACTGCCAAAATGAAAAGGGTAATCAGATGTTTAAAAGACATGCAAAATAATGTTGCTCATACTGTCATCAGCAATTCTGTCATACTAAAAATTTCCAATGTCTGAAATGTCGGCGGTTGCTTTGAAAAACGAGTAGCACGGTTGGTATTGTAATATTGAAATTGGATATACAGGTAGTTCTACAATAATACTATATTTGATATTTCTACACAATTCTAAGTGGATAGTCCTTCATTTTCCAGGTTAACTGCACACCCTTTGTTAAATAACACCGAGGGCTCCATTTTCGTTACCACTAAACCCCTTATTCCTTAACTTCTTTGCCTTTTTAAACTATAAAAAAAAACATTTTCAGTAGTTCAAATGGCCAGTCTACAAGCTCACAATGTGTCAATAGATTGGCACGTTGAACTATTAAAAAAATAGTAAAAAAAAAAAAAAAAAAAAAAAAAAAGATAGGGGGTTTAGGACTAAGGGGTTTAGATGGTAACGAAAATGGAGTCCCTAATCTTTATTTCCCTTTGTTAAATAACACCTAACGTCTATTGTCTAATAGACGTTAGCCAATGCATATTCAGATTTTCACAAACCACCTTTTTTTTAGCATGGATATTATTGAAGAGCTATATTGTCATTCTTACTTTTTCTACAATAACATTGAATAGTCTTTCTATTGCTGAAAATATATATTTTATGGTGCCCCTGTGAACATTTAAGCATCTCCCTGGTAAACTAGAGCGCATATTAGAGGTATGGGACTCATACGATGAGGTGCATGTGATGCACCAGACTGCATCACGTTTTCCTGATCACACATGGGACCACATGAAACCTCTGGATTGATTGATTGATTGATTGAATATTTTATTAGACAAATAAATAGCGAAACAGTACACAAGTACAGTCAAGCAAGTATTGATCCAAAAGGAACACCAAAAAAAGACCTTGCGGCCTTATTTCCGTTTGGGTCCTGTACAATAATCAATACAGTAGTGCAACACAAAAACAGAAAAAGATCAATCAAGCATACAACATTAAATCACAAGTGCATGCTGCTTGAGAAAAGCAAGCAACAAAGAATGAGAATAAGATAAATACAAGAAGGTTATTGGGGCCATTTTAGACTTGCAGCTGACCGTAAGTGGCCTTTAAGAGCGACCTTGAAGGAGGCAAGGGATTCACATGTTTTTAAAGTTGATGGGAGGGCGTTCCACATTTTAGTTGCGTAACTGCGGAAAGAATTTAGGCCCCTATTTGTGCCATATTTAGGTAGGACAAGGTTGGTTGAACTCCCTCTAGTGTTGTGGGAATGAACTTCGTTTACAGAGAGGAAGTAATTGGAAAGATACATGGGTATGTTGGTAGGGTAACGGATCTTGTGGACTTGGCACAGTGCAAGGTACTGCACCCTGTCATCCACCCTTAGCCAACCCAGACTATCAAAGTGGGAAGGGGTAAGGTGGGTGCGGGGATTGAGGTCAAGTAATAGCCTGACCAGTTTGTTTTGAGAGGTCTGTAGCCTTATTTTCATGGCCTTTGAGGTGCTATGATACCAGGAGGTACATGCATAATCAAAGAAGCCTTGGACAAGGGCTCCCGTTAGGGTCTTCAGGGTGTTGTTGTTGACTAGTGGAGAGATCCTGTATAAGAATTTAGTTCTTTGGTTGACCTTTTTGATTACATTTGAGGCCATTACATCGCCAGACAGCTTTGCTTCTAGGATGGACCCTAGATATTTGATTTCGTCTTTCCGAGTGATGACGATGTCACCTACTCTGACAGAGAAGTTACCAGCCCTGCTAAGGTTGCTATTTGACCCAAATAGGATGGATTCTGTTTTGCCTAAGTGAATAGACAGTTTGTTATCAGCTAGCCAAGTGCAGATTCTACCGAGTTCAGAGCTTAGGGCGCTTTCCACACGTAGTTTGCATTTGTCAGAGACCAGCAGTGCCGAGTCATCTGCGAAAAGGAACAGGTTGCAGTCGCAGGCTGATACCATGTCGTTAACGTATAATAGGAACAGTAACGGCCCTAGGATGCTTCCCTGAGGGACGCCACAGTTTACCTGGAGGAGGGGGGATAGTGTTCCATTTATCTCCACAGTCTGTTCTCTGCCTACCAGATAAGATTGCATCCAGCCTACAGAGGTGCTATCAAAACCTATTGCTTTTAGCTTGTCAATCAAGATGCTATGATTCACGGTGTCGAAGGCCTTCTGAAGGTCCAACATGACCATGCCGCAATACTTTCCTGCATCCACCTCATGTTTGATGTGGTCACTTAAATACAGCAGGCATGAGTCGGTGGAGTGAGATGTTCGAAAACCAGATTGGTATTCGTACATTAATTTTCTAGAGGAAAGGTATTTTTCAATCTGTTCATATACAATTTTTTCCAAAACTTTTGAGATGGAGCTGAGGATTGAGATGGGGCGGTAATTAGCAGGGTCTAGTTTACTCCCTTTCTTGTGAAGGGGGATTATTTTGGCTAATTTGAAATCTTTAGGAACTTGGCCTTGAGAAATGGATTGGTTGATAATATGGGTAATAAATGGGGCTATGATGTTGGCAGAGTCTTTGAGGAGTTTGGGTGGGATGTTGTCATGCCCGGTGGCCTTGTGTTGCTGAAGGGCGTTCAGTTTTTTGCAAACCTCTTCAGTGGTTACCGTTACCAGTTTAAAATCATCAACACAGACCCCCATGTTTTTATAGTATGCATTTATGTGTGCAGCACCAAAGCGCCCAGAGTGGGGGGGCAGATTGTTAACTAGTGAAGTAGAGATGTTGGTGAAGAAGATGTTTAGATGGTTGGCTACATCCTGTTTGTCTGTTATAAGGTTTTCATTTATTGTGATGTTAATATTTGAGTCCTTGGTTTTTGATTTCTGTCCATAGCCTAACTGGTTGTTAAGTAGTTTCCATAGTTCGCGGGGGTCATTTTTATTTTCCTCCGTTTTTTCACTGATGTAGTTTTTTTTTGCAGATTTGATCTTGCTATTTACCATGTTCCTTAGTTTGTTACGTTGTGATTTTAAATTTTCCAGTTGAGATTGAACATTACTGTCACCATGGTTTGATGAGGATTTGAGTCTTAGTATCTCTGCACATTTTTTATCTCTGTTTTTTATTGCATTTAGGATGTCAGAGTTCATCCATGGCTCGGAGTGTGATTTTACTCTGGTGGTTCGCAATGGGGCTATGGAGTCAATGACTGAGGTGAAATTAGTTTTGAAGCAGGACCAGGCTTCATCCACGTTTGAACTTGTGAGCACGTTGGTCCAGTCCAAGCTGGATAGCTTACTGTTAAAGGTCTCGCTGGAGTAATTTTTAAAATTTCTGGAGGTAATAGTTTTGTGATGTTCATATTTATGCTTAAGTTTTTTACGTGTACAGAAAATCATGTAGTGGTCGCTTAATCCGCAGATAATAACACCTTTATTAGTAATTTTTGATTCGTCAGAGGTGAGAATGAGGTCTATAGTTGATTGTGTAAGGTTACTGACTCTTGTGGGTTTGGTGATTAATTGCTTGACATTAAGCATACTGCAGAATCTGCTCAGTGATTTAAAAGCAGGAGATGCTTTGCCTTGTGGCCCTGTATCGGAGTTAAAGTCGCCAATTGCGATTTTTTCAGTACCCACCTCACCTTTTAGGCTTTCCTCAAGCAGGTCGTAAAAGTTTTGCTGGTCTGGAGGTCTGTAGACTGTGCCTATTAGAACAGGTTTGGCATTTTTCATAAGTAATTCAATCCATATAGTTTCAATACAATCATGTTCGAGGTCAGTGCGAGTGATGAAATTCGTATCATTAAGAATGTACATGCAAACTCCTCCTCCTTTTCTGTTTCTGTCTTTTCTGACAATGCTATACCCTTCTATTTCGATCTCGGTGTCACTAATAGAGTCATCCAGTTTAGTTTCACTGAAACTGAGTATGTTAGCTCTGCAGTTGCGGAAAATCTCTCTGATTTCCTCCAATTTAGAATATAAGCTGTTAATATTAAGGTGAAAAACTCTGGCGTTGGTGATGGAGCTGATGTTAGATAGCGAATAGTAGGATGTAGTTAGGTCAGTGGATGCTGGGTGCAGAGGGGAGGGGGGGCATTTCGGTTGCCATTTTGTTGATAGATTGAATTGTAGGTGAGACAGCAGGGTAATTTCTGGTAATTGTCACAGGGTGAAGATTATTTGGATTTGGTTTGTTCGAGTTCAAGTATTTTGATCTATTTCTAATAATGGTGGGGATAGACAACGGAGATATGGGTGCGACGGGTCCTCCCGCCCTCCAGGGGGCGTTGTGATGACTGTGAGGGCTGGGTTGGTAGCTGAGTGGGTAGAGTGAGAAGGATTGAGGCTCATCGGAGGTGGTGGAATTAGCGTGGGCAGAACCAGCTGTTGGATGCAACAGTCAATGTTTGTTATGATTGTTATCGGGTGGCGTGGACTTATTTGGCAGTGGTTGTGGAGCAACGGAATCGTGGAGGTTTCTGGCAAGCATATTACATCCCATCATACTAAGATGGAGGCCGTCGGTGGAGAAAAATGATGGACGTTGCCAAAAGAGATGGAAATTTGGAATAAACTGAAAGTTTTGGGAGTGACATGCAAAGCGGAGCCAGTGGTGCAGCGCCAGCAGCCGGCTGAAGCGCACGTCGCCGCGGAAGCCAAGCGTCGGCAGTGGACCCGAGAAGTAGACGGACCTGCCGCTACTGCGAAGGAGATCGAAAAGGAGGGAGAAGTGGGCTCGGGTTAATTCTGAAAATCGATCATTGGCGCCTACGTGGATAATAATTTTATTGACTGACGTGGGAAGAGAGGCCAGTATGTCTGGCATTTTAGTCAGGATTTCACCTGTTGTTGCGCCTGGGAAACAACGTAGTATTGTGCTTTTCATTTTGATTTTCCTAATTAAAGAGTCACCAACGAGCAGCAAAGATGGGGGGGAGGGGGAGGACGCAGACATAGAGGACAGTTTAGGTGGGGAGCTTTGCTGTGTGCGTAAAGATAAAGGCGCGGAGGTGGTCAGCCTCTGGGATGTTGCTTTCGCTTTTTTCCCAGGCCATTCCCATGTGTTAGAAAGTGTTGGAGGCGATGTAGGTGGGGGGGGCAGGGGCATCGTTGAAGGGCTCCTATCCCGTATGATGGGGGTCGCTTTGGTAGTGGGGGGGGAGGGGGCCGGCTTCTTCGGTGGATGAAAGCCTGAGGGACCCTCTGAGTGGCGCTTCACAGCCGCTTTAAGCAGCGATTGACGTTTTTGTTTCTGGCTGCTGGCAGTGGACGAGCTCGCTGGGAGAGATGGAGACGGCCGTGCCTGTGGTCCTTTGCACGGCGGGCCCAGCGGAGGAAACTCATCAGTGTCCAGGACGCTAAAAGAGTTTCGAGTGGGCAGAGGGGACTGCGCAGGTGGCGGCGCACGGGAAGGGGGCCTCCCGTGTTTGCCCCTGGACGTGATTATCCATGGGCCTGGCGTGGAGCTGGCTGATGGGGGCCGGGGGTCCGACCCATCGCCAGTGGCGAGGACAGTCAAATCCAGCTCTTCCTTAAAGAGCTTCCTTAAAGAGCATGAAACCTCTGGAAAGTTATAGTTGGCCCTGGACAACCCCCACTCCCATGAAACCCATCAATCATTTTTATTGAGCATCTGCAGGAAGGCCTTTCAAAAACAGTAAAGTATCACTTTTGACACCACCGCCAAAAAGGGAATGTGTGCATGTCATGTGTCCTCCACATAAAACACTGGCATGTTTTCTTTTGTGTGGATTTTCTTTTATTTTCTTTATTTTGTTAAGGAAATGCAGAGCCTCATTCACTCATAACATCTCTGAGGATAGAATTCTGGATGAGCAGGACAGGCTTTTGTAGGCAGGGGGACAGTTTTGAAAATTTTAATACCAATCTTTGCCACTCGGTGCAGAATTTGAGAAATCCAACATGAGAAATCACATGTCTATGGAGTATCATGTGTACTGTAAACTTTGTTTACCATGTCCATTGTCCAGTTATCCACCCTACTTATATCAGGTGGTGATAGAGGGTTTTTAATTAAACTTGAGGGACATATCCATAAGTGATATTAAGTAGGCCTTAAAAACAATCTTAGGGATGTATGTTGTTTGCGCTTTTGTTTGCGCTCTTTCTCTAACCCATGACTGTTTTTTTTTATATGGAGTTTTTGCCTGACAGTGACAACGATTAGTAATGAAATGTAACTCCTTGTACTTTAAACACCATAGCATGCTCCCTAACATACTGACAGAATGTATTGTATTGTCGTCTGACCGGTGTTAGATCTTGTCAGGCCTGCATGGATGTGGTTGGAGCCTTGAGGTCATTGGGCTGTGCGGTTAACCACATAAAAAACCTATATCCATTATGACAGGCAGTGTGCTTATATGTTCAGTCATCCTGTGTGTGTGTGTGTGTGTGTGTGTGTGTGTGCGCGTGTGCGTGTGCGTGCGTGTGCGTGTGTGTGTGGGCACACGCCTGTGTGTTGTGTGTCTGTGCGTATGTGTGCCGCATGTGTGTGTGCGTGCATGTGCGTGCATGTGCATGCGTTATATACTATATTAGCAGAAGACAAATGGGACAAAAATGGCACACATGGGAATGACGTCATTTGGTGATTACACAGTGTGTGTGTGTGTGTGTGTGTGTGTGTGTGTGTGTGTGTGTGTGCGTGCGTGCGTGCGTGCACACACACAGTTATTTCTTGTTACACTATTCAGCACCGGACTGGCTAGACTGTATAGGTCCAAAAACAGTATTGAACATATCCATTTGTCTTTCATGTGCTGTATAAAACCATATAATTTTGCATGATTGTATTCATTTTCTCAGGATAATTATGCCGGGAAAGTAATATCCAATAGTCAATTAATTGGAAAGTTTAATTAGTCTGAAAATCCTTGGACTATTACTCTACAAACAAGTTTTAGTTTGGAACAGCCTGAATGCATTTGCATCATTAGACCAAATTCTTACACAATGATAACTTTGTGACACGATCAGAGTATGTACAAATGTAACGAAGTGGACTGCTTTGGGTCCGTTTGGCCATGTTTACAATGGTGATGTGATTTTGCTAAGAGTCAATAAAAAGAGACACGAAACTCATTTGATACACAGAGAGAACGCAGAGGGAACTCTGGAATGTTGTTTTAGTAGTTATCATGAGAGTGGGCTGGATCTTACAGGTTCAATGAAGGCTAACCTGTTCTATGGATATACTGTACAGGCATTATGCAATGAACCAGTACTGACAACAAGTAAAACAATATCAATGCTGCAGTGTAAATAGTCTACTCTGTTAAGTATATGCCCAGGATTCAAAATGGAGTGAGTACAAACGTATTTGTATAGTATCAAACTGTACTTAAAGTACAGGTTTCGTATTATTAAACATCAACACACGCATGCATGCATGAGTATCTAGTTCTACTGTAGTTAATCAAGTTTTAAATAATTGTACGAGTGGAATACAAGTAATATTTGCCTTTAAGATGTCCAGAGTAGAAGTAAAAGTATTATTATTAAATTGGAAGTAGGCCTAGTCAATTAAGTCATCACCATTTTGATGCCAGGTCCCACTATTTATTCAGCATTTGAGCCACGGACCATCATTTTTACGCTCTCAAGAGTTACATCTTTAAACAACTTTCCATTTAGTTGTGGACCACCTGGAACCCTCTCAAGGACCAACTGGTTGAAAACCACTGCATTAAAGTAAAAATAAATGTTTCAAAACTTGTACTTGATCTTGCACTCAACTCATAATTATCAGCAAATTGTCACCATACCATGGATTATCTGTCTTTCTCGCCCTTTGAAATCCTTATCGGAAAACCTGTCCGTTGTCTCTGGCATGTTGCAGGTCCCTCTCAGGTCTGCACCATAATGACTGGCTCTGCCAGAACTCCTCAGTGTCAGCTTAACAGTCCATAAACCCCATTTTTCGCCTCGTCCATAGCTAGTAAACACAATTCATCATAATCCCTGTGAATTTAACTAAAGCTGTCTGCACCATAATGAGGGTTCGATGTAATTCATTAAATGTGCTATGCATGTTCCGTGGCTTCAAAATTGGAAATGGTGAATATTGATATGACAATCGACAGATATCGCAACGCGTTTTGTAATGTGATCTCAGCTTTCGGACCTCGTTTTCGCGTAATTATGGTGCGATCATGTGATTTATTGTGTTTTCAGTGCTTGGCTAGTACTTACCAAATGACATGTGTTCCTAATAATCGATTCATTAAATATAGGCCTACTTGCCATTGCAGTCAGTGTACCAAATATCCATTCCTTCTGCCCCAGAAATCTCTTGAGCTGAAAACCATAACGATTCCAATTGTAACGCAAGTTAATTTGTATTGTTTGCACTGATGTTGAGAAATCGTTGCTGGCAAATAGGTTCCCAATCCGTACTGACACATGTTTACAGTGAAAATGAGCTCTATCAGTGACACAATGCAGAGACGAATTCAAACTCTTCATAGCTTCAAAACAGTGATTTGACAATTAAGTTGTCAAATCATGTGCATGTGCGTTCTCCTGCGCGCGCGCACACACACACACACACACACACACTGCACAACAAATAGGAACCATTTTTCACAAGAGGGGCAAAGTCATTTCCCAATAACTGCGGTCTCAACCATTTTTAAAAAAATGTTCTTTTTTTTAACTGTCGGGACCATTGCTGATGTGGTCGTGACCTTTTTTCAACAGTCGCAACCTTTTTACAGCTGCCCCGACCATTTTTAAAAAGGTTCTGTTTTCTAAAACTCTCATGGCCATTGCTAATGTGTGGTTGTGGCCTTTTTTACAGTCACAAGCTTTTTACAGCTGCCCTGACCATTTTTAGAATGGTCACAACTGATTTACCGGTAGAAAAAAGTTTCGAAATTCCTAAAACTGCCACAACCTCTTTTTAAATGGTCATGACCTTTTTAATAAGTCAGGGGTTAAAGGACAACTTTGTTTTTTTTTCAACCAAGGATTATGTTTTAGGGTGTTATTATAGAACGTAAAAGATGGGTGTTATTTTTTTCTTCCTTCACTGTTATCTTTAGTTTCTTAGATTTTAGCTGTTTTGTCACGGGAGAAGGGGCTTCTGATCACAGGGCTAAAACGGTATTTGATTATAGTGATTTCTTTATTTCCTACTATAATCCAAATAAAAAACAATAAATTATATTTGGCATCAAAGGTTGACAGGATCTACTGAATGTGAAGGTAGCGGTACGGTACCTCTACCTGTTGTCAACCTGTTGTTCAGAGCAGTGAGTAATGGGCTCAATATGACAGTCACATTTGTCACATTCAGTAGATTATGTGATCTTTTGTTGCCAGATATAATTTCTTGAAATCTATTTTTTCTATAGTAAATGATAATTAAAAAAAATAATAATTCTTTGTAAAAAAATAATAATATATATATATATATATTTAGGACCATGTTCAAATGCCCCTGCCCCACTGCCAAAAACAGCTAAATTCGTAAAAACTAAAGAAACCAGCAAATGTAAAACAATTAACACCCGTCTCTTATTTTGTCTTTTTTTCACCTTTAAGGTTAGATTTAGGCATAGATTTTTCTGAGGTTAAATTTAGGTCTAAGGTTATGGTTAGGTTCAGATGGTTTAGGAAAAAGGTCAGGGTGTGCGTGTGCGTCATTTCCCAAATGGGGGGGGCAGGTGAAATGGTATGTTATTGATGCTTACCATTTTTGTTTGCTGGACAGGTATTAGGCAAGCAGGCATCAATAACAAAATCAGTTGAAGTTGCTTGTTGTTTTCTGTTTTCAATAATGATGAAATGGTGTTGGTTTGACAATTGTAGTTAGTTAGTAGCATAGTGTTTCAAATCATTTTAATTATAAGCACCTTAATTTGAAATGTCTTTGAAATTTGGTTTGTTTGCATGCTATCATGTTTAGTTGGGCATGAGGGCATTTAGGGGGGCACTGCCCCCCCATGGCCATGCCTAGATCCGCCCCTGGTGTGTGTGTGTGTGTGTGTGTGTGTGTGTGTGTGTGTGTGTGTGTGTGTGTGTGTGTGTGTGTGTGTGTGTGCGTGTGCGTGCGCGTGTGTGCGTGCGTGTGCGTGTGTGTGCGTGTATGAAGATGAGCGTATGGAGAGGAGTGCACATGCTATCATGCCTATATTTCCTTCCGTTGGCTTGTGTTTTCCTCTCCTCCTCCTCCGCCGACAGTACAAAAGCCAACCTCAATTTGTGTCAAACACCGTTTTAAGACCTGGGGATTAAAGCTATAAAGTGGCGTCTGTCAGAGGCCCATCGTCGCCCATGGGCCTCCTAGAGCTCTTTCCAATTCCAGACAATCCCCCGTGTACCCCCCCAACCCCCCACGCGCCCCACATGGGCGGATGTAACATGTCCTATTTGGGGGGGGGGGCAAGAGAACATGTTGGAGGGGCAAGAGAAAATGGTATGGGGGCGGCTTCATCGCCCGTGTCGCTTCGCGCCACGGGCGATGAAGTCGCACCCATACCATTTTCAGTTACAGGATTTTTATTAGTCAAGTAAAGCATCAATAATAACATCAGTTGTTGTTGAAGTTGCAACAGACACACAGCATGCATAAAGCTATAAAGGTCTGACTCAGAGAGTTTTCTGTTTTCAATGATGAAATGCTGTTGGTTTAGTGGTGACACAGCTGTAGTTAGTTAGTAACAGTAGTAGTGGTTCACATCATTTTACATATAAGCACTTTAATTTGAAATATCTTGGGCTGTTTTGCATGGCATCGTGTTTGGGGGGGCAGACTGGGTATTTAGGGGGGCATTGCCCCCCCATGCCCCTGCCTAGATCCGCCCCTGGCGCCCCACCACCACCCTAACATCTGAGCGCCAACGTGTTGTGCCGCTGTTGGGTATCATCTCTCATCATGTCATGTCAGCGGGAGCGAGCGGACGGACGGGACGGGCAGCCGTCACAGGAGGGCTGACAGCCATGATTCACGTCAGGAGAGGCTTCATCTGTGGCCGGGACCGATTGAAGCTGACTCCACGCCTCTCTCAGCCAAAATTGGATATCCATCCCAATGTGCATCATATCAGTGTGCGTGTGTGCGTGTGTGTGTGTGTGTGTGTGTGTGTGTGTGTGTGTGTGTGTGTGTGTGTGTGTGTGTGTGTGTGTGTGTGTGTGTGTGTGTGTGTGTCTGTGTCTGTGTCTGTGTCTGTGTCTGAGTGTGTGTGCATGTGTGTGGGTGTGAGGGGGGCGAGGCAGCTTGAGAAAACGAGATTTGGCAGCATTATGATGAAGACAGGGCGGTGTTAAAGACTCCTCTGTGACGGGACACGACGGGAAATAGAAAGGGAAAACTCTGACGTCTGACATCTCATACCAGACAGGATGAAGTCTGAGTCCTGTATACTGTCTACTCTGGGGATTCCCCATGCTGCGCGTACATACATGGGCCCCCCGAATATTTGGCAAACACTGTGAGATTAATGCTAATATTACGGAGCCCCTAAAGGGACATAGTGCAGGATTTCATTCAAGCCATGGGAACAAGATATATGGTGTAGCCACGATGTAATAAAGTCCTTGCATGAGATCCTTAAAGTCCCCATAGTGAATCGAAAAATACGTATTTCACACTTTAGATCACATCCTTGTGTGGTCATTGTATGGTCACACCCATCAATGCATACCAAACCATGGGAATTTTTTTTACTTTTTAGCAACTCATAAAAATCCATGAAAATTACTTCCCGGAAACCAAACTGTGTTGCGTGATGACGTGTAATAGAAATTAGAAGCAATAGAAATTAAGCTGACCTGTTTTTATCCCATCCCTGAATCGTCCCCCACAATCACTACTTGATTGCAGTCAGAAATACTCCCATTCTGGCAACCAGACAGTGTAATACCTGGTTTAAACTTAATCATCCCGTCCCGTTATAGAATATACAATGTACGTCGATTATCTTAAACACTACACTACACTACAAAATGCCTTCCATTTCCGTCCAGACCCATTTGAAGAAATGTGTAGTTCCAAAATGACACGGTAACTTTTCTTTTAAAAACTGATCACATAAATGATGCTGTGAAAATGCACGTGACCCATCCCAAAACACTTTCAAGTGGGCCCTGATCGAGAAAAGGTAAAGGCCACAACCGGTCTCTGGCTCTACTCCATTGCCTGGCGACTTTCTTCACTAGCCACTGCATAGGGTTACACAAATGCATCAAAATAGTTCTACTTTTAATTTGCCTTCATGATTTGAATGAATTTTGAAAATGCAGCTGCTTGCATAACACGTCTGTCCCATCATGCATGAGCATCATGTTGAAGTAATGAATATCTGACACACTGTCCTTGCGCCATCATTACCCTTGCTGTCTATTATCTACTAAATTTAGGTTAAATCTGAACAGATGCCCTCTGTCAAAGCGTGATTCGATACTGGAATTGACATGGAAGGAGACGGGAGAGAGAGGGAGAGAGACTGACAGACAGATGACAATAAGGCCACCAGCCAGCTGTCAGGTCTCCCAGCTGTCAGTGTTCCACCTCCCTCCTATCTTCCTCCTGTTTCCTCTTGGTCTGGACGCCTTCTGCCACTCCTTATCACTCAGGGGTTGGATAATTCACCAGAGAGGCTGCACTGATAAGCCCCCCGACCCCCCACCCCCCTTCTCCTCTCTCCCCCTCTCTCGACAGACACGTCCTGTTGACAAGCAGTTTAGCGTTGTTCTCAAACATGTGTCTGTCTGAGTGTGTGCATGCATGGGGCTGACACGGAGACCCAAAGGGTGACGGGCCAGTTTGGCCTTTGAATTAAGGCACGTTAGAGATGCGCTGATAAACTGACACTGCCCCTTCCCAGAGGAGGGCGGGGAGATGTGTCAACATGTGAGTGACAGAAGAGGAATAGAACTACAGACATTGAGAGGAGAGGAAGTACTTCCCGCAAAACTTGCCACACCGAAGCCGTGCTACTCATAGGGTGCCTTTACACTTGGCTTGTGTATAGTCTGTGGTTTCGACCAAACTGTGACGTCATGTCCTGCTTTTTTAATGGGTGTCAATAGACACTTCCGTGTTCCGGCTTGTTCCGGTTTGCGTTTTCAGCAGTGGCCTGCTTGCAGGAAAAGCCTGCAGTTGCCGAAAATACAAACCGCAACAAGCCGGAAGTGTCATTGACCCCCGTTTATAAAAGCAGGATGTGACGTCATAGCTAGCCGAAAACACGGGTAGTACACAAGCAAGGTCTGTCATGGGTCATATGGTTAGTTGGCAGTTCCCGGAATCGAACCCCTGAGGTTGTGGTCCTAAAGCGAGAGCTCTAAAGGCTCCATAAGTCATGGCAGGAACTTTTTTTTTTTGCTGCTAGCGTCATTCTTTCACTGTCATTTTGGGACCCAATGACTGTGTGGCAATGATTTTCAGTGATTGTTTCTGGCTCTGCATTTACATGCCTATGTGAACCTGCAGTTTGTACTGTACAGTATGTTGCATCAGCTGTGGAAGGTATGGGAACAGTATATGTGTATGTGGCTCTTGATCACATCAAAAATTCTATCAATGAAGGCTTGCTAGATGTTTTGGTGGTTTGACTTAACAGGCATCAATTTTAATTTTCAATAGAAGACTGTTAATGTGTGTTGTGTGAGGTTGCGCTGGAGTAGTTGTGACAACATGGCTGTGTTGAGACTGTTCCAGTGTCTACCCTAGCCAGAACTTGCTAGTGTGGCGAGAGCGTTGATGCATGCATGCACGGTGCGCGTGCATGTGTCTCCCACACACTCAACGTTTCCATTTAATTTCATGGCTAGCGAGCTAAGAGCTAACAAGACCATAACAAGGCGATGTACAGGATAGCTATGTCCCTGCTCTTCAAATGCTCCCGCATTACATTGTGCAATTTATCAGAGCTACAGGCGTGTGCGGGTCCTTTTTCAATATGCAAATCTCTACGGAACGCTTTAGCCAGACAAGACGTTACGCACACGCACTACATGGATATATACAGTAGCTCCGCTGTGTGTTTAGTGGCAACAGATGGAAATGTAATTCACCTCTCCCGGCCGAAGCGATCACGTCGCCATTCTCATGCAAAGGTAACATTTGGTTTTAAAATGGGTTTCTTGCCTTTTCCATTATTTTATTGAGAAGTCTGGGCTCCTCTAGTCATCATGCAGATATATAGGTTAACGCCGTTGTGACATTTTACCAAAAGGCCACCCCGGGTGCCCTTCTCCCCCATATGAATAATTGAAAGCAAAATTCTGGTTATTACAGGTCCCTGATTCCCCCCCAACACACACACACACGCGCGCGCGTATACACACACCTGAAAAGAAAAGAAAAGCAAAGAGAAGAAAAGAAAAGAAAAGAAAAGAAAAGAAAAGAAAAGAAAAGAAAAGAAAAGAAAAGAAAAGAAAAGAAAAGCAAAGAGAAGAAAAGAGAAGAAAAGAAAGTTATATAATCTGGTCTGACATAATTTGAGGAGCTGAGTATGCTCTTAGTTATAACATTATTTATACATTTAAGCACCATAGTGCGAATGATCGTTCAAAGCATGAAATCAAGTCATCGCCAATGATCTTAAAGGGGAATTCCACCCATTTTCATTTTTTTTCTGAGACTGTACAAATGCAACCAAATGAACCCTAACAGGTTCATTTGGATGGATGTGTACACAAGTGGCTAAAGAAATCTATTAACATGGTGAAAATACATCTTGATGATGTTATCAAGATGTTTCACCATGTTAGTGGTTCTTCAGACCTAGATTTCTAGGAAACACAGAATGGGGTAACTTTTTTTATCCTGTCCATCCAGCACCTCGAAGGTACTACATCAATGACATAGTAAAATGTTGAAAGCCCGGAGCTTAGTTTGTGAACAAGGCGTCTTTCTCTACTGACAAAACATCATCTATTCCCTCCTGGCCCTGCAACTGTCATGTCTTTGTCATGTGTGCAAGTATGTACAGTACATGCATGTGTATGTGCGCATGTACAATGAAAGCCAGAGAGACCAACGTGTCCATGGCCTCTGCATGCATTGGGCAAGTAAGCTTCAATAAGGTGGTCCATGATGACCTTTCAGTTTAACATACATGTATGACTGAGATGGTGACTGGATGATCTCTCTCTCTCTTTCTCTCTCTCTCTTTCTCTCCTCAAATCCCCCCCCCTCCTTCCTTCTTCTCTTTGCATTTTGAGCACTCACACACAGCAGTCATCTGCTCTGATTCCCTCTGACACGCTAAGAGAGGAGAGGGAGAACTCATCTCGTGGCGGCCTTGGCGCGTCCATCTCCCCATCCGATCAGTGCATTAACCGCGTGCCTTTCTTTTCGCCCCGCCGTCGTCGTAGCATCATGAATGTTGGCCGCGGGGCTCAGCTCGAGGTTTCTACTTCTGTGGTCAGTCCATTCCCATCTCGTCGCTCCGCGACTGTCTCCCGCCGCCCGCCTTCTGCCTAATGAAGCCGACACACCGCTTGGCCTCCTTAAGTCTGCCTGCATTTGACAATAATGTGACACGGTAACATCCGCCACGATTGTTTTGCCCCCGCACACAGACACACACACACACACACACACTCACAATGAATAATATATACTCACCGCCATATAAACAGCACATTATGAGAATGAGCGCTGTCTGTGTGTGTCTGTGCATGCGCATGCCTTGGTCCACGTGTACCTTTCGTGTGCATACCTTTTGTGTGCTTAGATTAATTAAACATGAATATATGCACATTTGTGCTGTTCTGAGCGACAGTAAAGGTAAAATAAATAGGTTATTGATGAATAATTGACCAGCCCTGGTCGGCGTTGGCGTTCTGGAAGGCCTTGCGCGTTGTAACGTGTCCACGAGGGTCGTCTCCCGAGCGCTCTTGTCTCTTGGCTCTTGACAGGCGTGTTGCTGGGAGATTAAGGCGCATTACGAGGCGCTAAAGCAAGTCCTTCCCGGGCATGCAGTAAACTGGATGAAGTGATGTAGTTGTTTCATCCAAGGGGTTTCACAGGGACGCTGCAATACCACCGCCGACTGACTCGACGGATCAGCTTCAAAATATGTTCAGGTTTCATGATGCATTTGCAAGGTTGTACACTCTGTCCAGGGCGAGTCGCTGTCACTGAACAGTCAAAGTTTTAATTCAAGTTTGAGAGAGCATATATGGATCGGGTCCATTTTGTTACATTTGGACCATTTCATGGATGTTAATTTCTTAGTTTATACCAGAGCCTTAGCGTATATAGAGAGAGTTACGCAACTCTGTTCACTTCCAGGGCGAATCTAGGCCCTGACTGCCCCACCAAACATGATGGCATGCAAACAACCCAGATTAAAGTGCATATATTTAAAATGATTTGAAACACTTAGCTACTAACTGACAACAATTGTCACGCCACTAAATCAACACCATTTCATCATTCAAAAAAGAAAAATCTCTGAGTCTATGAGCTTCATGCATGCATGCATGCCTGATGCAACTTGCAACTGCCATGTAAGCATTATTGATGCTTATGTACCTAATATAAGTCCTGTAAAGATATGAATCTTGTGGATCACAAAACAAAAGAAAATATATAACATAGATAGATTTTGTGTTATAGGTATAACTATGCCAAAATACATAGGGTGAATTTAAACGGAAATAGTATGGGGGTGGCTGGCCCCATACCATTATCGCTTGCTCCCACAATTGGGAAAGATCCAGGACTGTTCACTTCCATGGTAAGATCTAATGACTGCTCTTCGACATGGAATTCTATTGAGAATGCGGACAACAAAACTGTGCTGGACGGGAAGTAATTTTTTTATTCATTTTAAAAATGTAAAATGAACAAACAGAACATTAAAAAAAGGAAAATAAAAAACAGGCTAAAACCCAGCTTTAATCCCTTTATTTTTTGATTGTGTTGTAGTAGTACAACATAAACATTGCAGAGACTTTAGTTGTCAATGTACAATAGTTTTATTTGCTTCGCCCTCATTGAAAACAGTGTGTTTCCAACCCCAGGTTGTCTCAGATCATGGCTTCATGAACAGCTGGAGAGCACTGTATGCTGTACCCTCAATGTCGCAACTCTTCTACTACTTCTACTCTTCTATGTACAACTCTTCTACTAGATGGTTCTGTTATATACTGTACGTATGATCATTCAAGACTATTTCTTGATGTATTTCTTGATGTTCTTGCTGTAAGTCACTCTGCATACAGTATGTGTCAGAAATGGCTTAATAATAGTGAGTGGCCTCTCTCTCTCTCTCTCTCTCTCTCTCTCTCTCTCTCTCTCTCTCTCTCTCTCTCTCTCTCTCTCTCTCTCTCTCTCTCTCTCTCTCTCTCTGTTTGTTTCTCTCTCTCTTCCCTGGTGCAGACATCAGTGTGAGTTTATCCTTCAGTGTTTGACCGTAGTAAAGGGGCTGCCAGTCATGTCCAGACAGACTCATAAATCCAACCGGAGAGGAAGTTAAAGGACCCCATTACTTTTAGATCTCTGTCCCTCTAATCAGTCACATAAACTTTCACCTTCCAATTCCTCCATCGGTTTACTGGGGTACACTGTGTGTGTGCGTGTGCGTGCGTGCGTGCGTGTGCGTGCGCACATGCAGCCTTCACACATGTGTGTGAGTGTGTGCGCTCATGGCCCGTGGGTGTGTTTATGTTCACGATGACACCCGTGTGTGTCTTTGTGTATGTGAACATTTGTGTGTGCGCGTGTGCGTGCGTGCGTGTGCATGCATACTGTATGTCTGTCTGAGTTCACCCTAACAGTGTTATACCAGAGTGAAGGAGAAGGAATCAGGGACTGGTGTTATTTTACTACAAAGTCGATCCTCGACCAAGAGGAGGTGGAGAAAGAAATTGTCCTGCCAGTCAGCATCAGCAGCGCTGTGTGTGTGTGTATGAGCCCAGAGGCGCACACACACACACACACACACACACACACACACACACACACACACACACACACACACACACACACACACACACACACACACACACACACACACACACACACACACACACAGACACACACACACACACAGCAGATAACAAGCCCAACACATCCACTCCAAATGCTCATCATGACCTTGATGTCCACTTAACAAGTATCTGGTGGACCCGACCTGCCCTTTACAATTCTCTACAGTCTTGTGTGGTATCAGATGGTTGCAATAAAATGTCCATTTTGGGGCTGTATATTTATCCATGCACCATGAACCCCCTGCGTCACTATCCTGGGCCTGCCAGAATAGACAACCGCTCAGCAAAAAATAGAGGAATGCTCAGAATGCGCTGCGTTTGTGGTGGATTGTGAGCTTGTAGAAGCCTATGTTCAACATGGGCTATGTTAAAGGCAGGGCAAGTGGCAAACCTGGCCACGACCACAGGCACCTAGAGCCGCCACCATGACCAGTAAAGTAGTCGTGACCAGTACGAAACCAGGTGAGGACCAGGTCTGTAATCTTTAGTGGATCTCGCTGTCTCTCTCTTTTTTAATATATATTATGTTTTGCATTTACTTTACTATTTACTAATTAATGTCAGTTAAAACATTTTGGTATAAAACAACAACCCCTCCTACTACAAAGGCATACAATGCATGATTCTCTTCTCACTATTACGTTGTATAATGTGTGCAACAATATTGATCAGATTTGAAGTGGAAGGGAAAGTGAGCGTACCTTATGTTCATGACATTTGACATTCCATGAAATCATATTAAGGCTCCAGTTTTTTTGTTGTTATTACCATTGTTACGCATAGTGGGATAAAGATTGCTACTTCTTTGTATGGGTATGTTACGGATTGGCCGAATTAGTAAAATACAGAAAATCATCTGCCAGCCAAGTAGATTAACATGGGATGTCAGAGCAGGACTTTTGCAGGCCGTCTACTCTACTATACTCTATAGAACAGATACATAATCAGATAGGGATCAATTGACAGCTACTGTAAATGGAAATCACGAATCGTTCAGTCAAATGGAATTGGTATCATCCATAGCAGGGGTTTTCAACCTTTTTGATACCAGGGCCCACCATTTATTCAGCATTTGAGCCACGGACCACCATTTGAGGACATTTTAGCCTCACAGACCCCAAAACTAAAGATTTATTTTGCTTTTGTCCACAATACCAGCCTGGATTTGGGAAACAAAACAGGCAAAACCTACAGATCAAAATGACCAATAATCTTCTACATTCTCTAGTTGTGTAGACTTGGGATAATTCACATGATGAATATTTTAACTCTTGAGAGCGTAAAAATGAAACCAAATGGACCCGCAAGGGTCCATTTGGTTTCATTTTTACGTTCTCAAGAGTTACATCTGGTTAACCAACTTAGCTGGGGACCACCAGGGAACCCTCTCAAGGACCACTGGTGGTCCCCGGACCACCTGTTGAAAACCCCTGATTCACAGCATTAACCCAGCAGTGACATTTAAAAACAAAACAAAACAACAACATGAACGTCACACAGTGAAGTGAACCTACCTCCTATGAGACATGTCCTTAACCCATCCCCCGCCCCGGCTGAAAAGTGGAAAGAGGAAAAAATAAATAAAATAAAGAGATGAAATGTGAGCCTTTTGGACACATGGCCCATGCATCCATGTCGCGTCTCTGTCATTGCCTTCTCATTAGGGTAATGTGATTTTTTACATCGTGGCAGCAGCGAGCCGAGCGGTGCGTCAGCTCATCCCCTCGCCAGACGCCTGATTGGCGGTCCGGCTGAACGTTAACCGATGAGGAAGCGTGTCGTTTTCCTATACCGTCATCTCTAGAGATGTCCCGATACCGATACCAAAGTATCGGATCGGCTCTTTTTGTCCCTTTTTTATCGTATCGGTATCGGCAAATACTCTATGGGTATCGGAAACGTATCAGTATTGGCCCTTATTTGTCAGTAATCGGGTCACATATTGGCAAATATGCCTGTCTAACCAGTGATTAGACCCCAGGGGTAAGGGGTTGACACCATGGCAGTTCAGTAAAATGTTAGGTCATGTGGAGTTTACTTTGGAGTTTCCCATGTGCACATTTGAGAGAGGAGTATGTCATTCCCTGTGGTGACTTCATATAAAGGTATTTTTTCTTTTGTATGTTATTATATATATTTTTCTCTGCTATCTTTATTTGGTATCGGTATCGGCTAACACAAAAATTGTGGTATCGGGATCGGATTGGAAATGAAAAAGTGGCATCGGGACATCCCTAGTCATCTCCTATGGTGATTCTCACACATCAGTGCACACTATCCCACACAAGATGTGTGTACAGTTTATATGTAAATGCATGGTGCATGGTCGATAAGCGGAGGCGTCAGAGGAGGTGAAGGAACTGACTGTTGACTGCTGTTTTGGACAATGCAAACCACGAGTAGGGCTGTTTGACCTTTGCTCTTTATCGTGTCATGTTTACAATGTAAATGACATTTCCACATACACAGTACTGTAACAAATTAAGCGAAATACACACAAACACTGTTTTACAATTTTGGAGTTTCAAATCGATGCACTGACTTGTATAAACTGCGTAGCAGATTCCTGAGCTGAACTCCCATGCAGCTTTCAGTACACCAAGCAGGGGCAGATCTAGGCATGGGCATGGGGGGGCAATGCCTCCCCTAAATGCCCTGACTGCCCCACCAAACATTGATGCTTATACTTGCCTAATAAAAGTCCTGCAAACGAAAATTGTATGGGTGCGTTGAAGCCGCACGCATGCCATTTTCTCCTGCCTCCCCCCCAATTGGGAAATGTTACATCCGCCCCTAACACCATGTGCATTGTACACACAACAGGGGGAATGGCAGGTGGCTTTGACTTCACACAATTAGTCATAATGACTAATTAATACATGTACAAAGATATTTAAAACATTTGTTTCACACCCTCAGATATTCATAGCACTCATTTTGAAAGGGTGCCATGCTACATGCCCACATTAGGACCCTGTGAGATAAACTCTAAATGATATATTACTTAATAGAGCGTAGTGTATATACGGTATTTTAAGCAGATGTTCCACTAATTAGAGCACAAAGTGTAAAATATTTCCTAGTATTTCTTTTTCTTTTTTCTTCTATTTTTTACATTTCTCAAGGGCTCTGTCTTGACACTTAAATGGTGAAGATTTGGCTGACTCTGCTCAGCAGCCTGACAGATATTATTTGTAACATTTTTTCTTGAAATAGTGATCGTTTGAATGTAGTTGTGGGAGATATCAAACAAACAATTTATCAGCCAGGTTCAATACGTCAGTGTGCTGCTATATTCCAGTTGACCGGCTGCAATCTTTGCTCCAGAAATGTTGAAATGTAGGACAGTGTTGTCAGTGCTGTTTAAAAATGGACTTTCACACTGGTGTTTCCTAACACAAGATTCTACTGCTAACACTGAGTAGTTCTGAAAACTACCGTACTCTGACAAATTAAATGTTAATTTGACTCTGATTGAATTTTATCATGGTCAAGCAAAACGTCTGGTAATCTTGTTGTAGGCCCTCTGCCCTTGCTGCCATCCCTGTCTGAGATTGTCCACTCCGACTGTTACTTCTGTGACCTGGCTATGGATAAGCGGATGAAGTTTTCCTATATGTGATAAAACATTTTTGTTGTTTTTTTGTTTTGAAATGTCACACACATTTTTCCACTGCATATGGCAGGCCTTTTTGAGATTTTGAAGGTTCTGAAAATGAACCAGTATTTAATGTCCAACCCATGGTTGGACACTTGGGAGAGGGCGGGGCTTACAGTATTTTATGGGAAATACAAGTGCGCACTGAGAGTTGAGAAACCTCCCTGCCCAACAATTTAGGTAGGTGACAGTAAAACATAACAAGTAACAAACAATTTTCTTATGGGGCGTTGTGCATCTGCTGATTATACTGTACGTGTCCCATCGGTGTTGAACTCATGTGAAAACGCACACATGCGCAGACTGAAGCATGTACACGTGCAAAATTACGATATACTGTATAGTCTTCCACAAAGACACATTCATATGCATTAGGCCTTCAGGCCAAACATCAAAATGTATCTTCCTCCTGCAGTTCCTGACAGCCCAATTTTTCACATTTTGCTGTGAGCATTCCTCTGTTTGCGATGAAGCTCAGCTCAATGACAAGCACATTGCTGATGTTGATTTAACTTTTTAAAGCTCTGCCACTGAGCACCAAATATACCGACCGCCCACACCTCCACATGCACACACACACCCCACCTCCCTGAAATTAATTAGGGGAGACGTTTCACAAATTAAGTTTATTCATATTGTCTGCTCGCTCACTGCAGCGAAATAAAATAATTTAAAAAGGGACTCCTGTACTTTTATAGTCGTACTGTTAGTGCTAACAATGGCTGTCACAAAGCTGATTTTTTTCCCCCCCTACTTGCTCTCACACTCTCTCTCTCTCTCTCTCTCTCTCTCTCTCTCTCTCTCTCACACACACACACACACACACACACACACACACACACACACACACACACACACACACACACACACACACACACACACACACACACATACGCGCACACACACACTCACACGCCAGTCCCACCCCTCCATTTGCCAAGCGGGAAAGTGGTGGCACGGTGGCAGCAGGGCTGGAGCTTGACTTTGTTAATCGTCAGACGACAGCTTAACAGCTTGCACGACCGTAATTAACGCCGCTTGAAATAAACGTGACGGTTTGTGGGGAGGGGGGGTGGTGGGTGCGGGGCTGTGGGTGGAAAGGGAGAAAGGAGAGGGGGGAGAAAAAAACGACGCGGTGGCGGTTGTAAAAGTTGAAGAGAATTAAATAAATAATTCAGACAAAATGCCTCATCTGTCGACTGCCATCTCAGGTGCAGGGCCCACCTGACTGGTGTACCACTACCCCCCCCCCCCTCTCGGTGCTGCCCTGACAGACAGCGGTGCTAGTGTGTGGCAATGCAGGCGCTGAATTATTCACGTCGCTGAAGAGGCCAGCGGTGACTTATAAAAGCCATTATTATGTTTAATAATGACTAATACACGTCTAAAGTGGGGACGGTGGAGAGGTGGGTGGGTGGGTGGGTGGAGGACAGAGCTGGGTGGCTTTTTGAGAGAGCCAAATGGACTGATTATCAGAAATCACCTCTGCGTCGTGCCTGCCTGCTCCGGGGGAGTGTAGGTTGTGTACTTAGGGGGCTCTTTGTCATGCATATTTATCATGGCCCCTTCGCAAATGGGCTTCCTATGACACTTAACGTCACTCCATTTTGAGCGGATGCTGATGTTTTAAAAAACAGTGTGCGTGACCCCGGCGCGCGGCAGCGGCAACTTTACGATTTAATGCACTCCCCCGTAATGTAATGCAATGTAATGTATAATGCCTGGGATGGTACCAAGAGAACGCTATACTCTACACATAGAGTATAGCGTTCATTGTTATTTAAAAAAAAATATATACTGTATATACAAACACCTAGGTACAACCTATTGAAATGTCATTTACAGTACTCTGACTGAACAGTAATAGAAAAAAGTTCTATTCGCATACAGCCATGATTCACTGCCACTATGTATGTTAGGAGACATGAATGCAGTGTGTTATTATTGTATAAAACAAAACCAGTCACACGATTTATTGATATTGGCCACAGGCGTCTCACAACACTGATGTTCAAAATGCCCAAAACAAACATTAAAAGTCCATAGAACTGGCTACCAGACTCTGGATGTGGCAAAGATCGCAGCAATTATCATCATGTTCAAAATCATGGGGTTCATTGTGAGTGAGGGTGGCAGGTTGCCTGTGTTTCTAAAATGATATTGTCCAATCAGAAAATGCACTTATATTTAAAATATTGTAATGTCACCATATTGTCACTGTATACTGTACTGACTATTAATATGGGAGCAAAAAATGTATACATCTACCTTGTATAGGTAGGGTGTTTAATCAACCAATCAGAGGAGAGGAAAAACTGCTAATAAAACTGCTAATAACAATAGTTACACTATGAAATAGATTAGTCAAAAGCTATGAGGAAAAACAAGAGGGCAGTAGCGCCTCTTATGTCCAGCTTTGAGGGTTTGTGTAAAGCGAGAGGACGCAAATTGTGATTGGTCAGAATGTGATGATGTATGAGGATAATAACGCCCTTCACTTTATGGGTGAGATGTCTGAAGAAGGGCAAACTCCACCAGTGACTATAGACCATGTCGTGACCAAGTCACAACTAGTTGCTTATTAGTCATGAGCAGGCCTTCTGGTCGTGTTTGGACCCAAGCTTCTAGACGAGGGGACAGCTCGCGGCACGCAAGGGCCGCAGGGGACGGGGCATATTAAAGTTCATTATAAAGGCGGTATTTACCATGCAAGGTTTTATTGATGCAAGGCACCAATAACCTGCACAGTATGGGGAGAAATTAGAGGTGTATTTAGAGTGTTTACAATTTACAATTTAGGCATTTAGCAGACGCTCTTGATCCAGAGCGACTTACAATGGTGAAAAGTTTACAATTTAATCTGGATTCACAATACATTTTACAACATACAATGAAGCGCTAAAAACATTGTAAGACATTAGGCAACCTACAGTATATAAGTCATTGCAGCAAGTACTGTGGGTTGGTATATAATACAAGTGCTATGGGCTGAGATGGAGTCTGAAGAGGTGTGTCTTAAGACTGCGGCAGAAGATAGGTAGTGAGTCTGAGGTCCTGATTGCAGGGGGAAGTTCATTCCATAGTTTTGGGGCCAGGAGGGAGAAGAGCTTGGGGCGCGTGGAGCGTTGTCCAGGCGTTTTTAGTGGGGCTACTGCCAGCTTCCCAGTGTCGGCTGATCGGAGTGCGCGGGAGGGCTTGTAGGGTTTTATGAGGCCACTGAGGTAAGGTGCAGTCAAACCTCTGGTTGCTTTGAATGCAAGCGTGAGAGTTTTGAACACTGTGCGCGCAGCGACTGGGAGCCAATGGAGGGAGCGGAGAAGCGGAGTATTTACTCAAAGACAATTCGACATCCGGCAACTGACTATACATGATGCTAATTTAGACTTGAATGAATGCAATTTTGCAATTGCAAAGTGGGGTTGCCCCGATGATATTGTAATCTGCGACCGAGATGTTAGCCCCACTGATGTTGTAATGGTGACGTGATCCTGCACTGCATGGCCTCACCACTTGTGGTACAACTGCTGCTCTGAGTCCTAAAGCGTTCATTCATTGAACCTTGTGGAGTAGAGCAACATACACAGTCTCAGCCGATACATACAGTACAGTACCCCAATTTTGAAACTCATCTAGAACAGTGGTTTCTCATTGGCTGAACGATTGCAAAATTAATATTATCTTAAATTAAATGTAAAGTTTGCAGAAAAGAGTTTACAGCCATCACAATAACAGTAGTGGGGTTCCCACAGCAAGCCCACAAAGAAAATTCCTCTATGATTCCTGTGTATGATTGGGTGTTTCTAATGCCAGAGAAGAAGCATTTTGTGAGAGTTTTTTAGCGTCACCCTATAAGTCATTCGGTCTCCCTGTACAGGGTTAATGGGCTACACGCATGTGTTTGTGTTCAGGTGAAATGCTAACAGCCTCTACAACATAAAAGGCTCTTTTACATATGCAGCAGCTCTGACTCCTCATGCCTGAACCCAACCCAAATGATCACTTTCACCTCACAGGTGTGTGTGCGCGTGCAAACGTGTTAAACGGTGTGTATGTGTGTGTGTATGTGGGGGGATAACAGCAAAAAAGCGACGAGGAGGAAAGTGTGGAGAGAAAGGAGCAAACGCTGAATGCATGATGGTGCAAGAAAAGGAAAAAAATATTTTAGCATATAAATAAACCAATTCATCACAAGCTTTTTCTACAAGAATAAACACTAATTTTCCTGACGGTGACCCTGACAAATGGCTTGTGGGCTGGCAGGGAGACTTGAGAGGGAAGTGTAGTGGCTCACAGCGCGGCAAAGCCCTGCGTGTTGTGCACCGGTCATCAATGTGACACCACACCCATCCACCAGCCAACCAGCAACCTATAGCTCTCTCTCTCTCTCTCTCTCTCTCTCTCTCTCTCTCTCTCTCTCTCTCTCTCTCTCTCTCTCTCTCTCTCTCTCTCTCTCTCTCTCTCTCTCTCTCTCTCTCTCTCTCTCTCTCTCTCTCTCTCTCGCACACTTGCACCGCTCAGTGGGGCTAATAAACGGCCGGTGTCAAAAGCGTTGTCAGTCCATTCTTTGCTTGTTTGGGTTCATCTGGACTGGGAGGGTGAAGTGGTAGGAGGAGGAGGGGTTGGATGTGTGTGTGGGTGTGTGTGTGTGGGGGCGTGCAGGTGAATCTAGGGATGGAGGCCTGATAAAACAGTTTTTATACCGATTTTATATGATGTACGAAATGGTTCATTTGACCACTACTTGATGAGAGATTTACTCTTACAGACCCTAAAGACTAAATATTTTTGTTGATGTTGGATGAGATGCATCCACAATTCCAGGTCCTATTGGTGCCGTAGGAGAGATGACTGTCAAACAATTTCTACATCAATATACCTAGAATAAGTGTAAATGATGGCAATGCGGATGTTTAGCAATAATTAAACTCTCAAGAGTGTGCCGTTTGGTTTCAGTTCACACTCTCTCAAGAGTCAAAGATCTAATCCCTTTGGTTAATCAAAACTGCATGGGAACCATGCAGTGCCGCCGCTACATATCTGCAAGTTACGATACGCATTGCCGGTGGGGCAACATGCCAGACTGACCACCTCAAAATAACAATAAAGATCTCTGCAGCTCTGCGGCGTTAAACAACAAAAACAACTAAGAACAAACAACGAAAATAACCAATCTGCATGACCCATTGCAGCACTCTTGTCTGCATGACCAATCGCAGCACTCTTTGGTTGCCCTGCTACAAGTAGGGCAACCAAATTGTCTGTGTCTCTGTCATCCCGGGGACCACGTGATTGAATCCACTCAAGGACCACTCACTGATGGTCCAGTGTAACAGAAGAATGAGTCTGGGGCGATGGCTGTGGAGGGAGGAACGGCAGAGAGAGAGAGAAGCAGGGGCGGATGTAACATTTCCCAATGGGGGGGGGGGGGGGGGGGGGGGGGCTGGAGAAAATGGTATGGGGGCGACTTCATGGCTTCGCGCCACGGGCGATGAAGTCGCACCCATACCATTTCCGGTGATGAAATGCTGTTGGTTTAGTGGTGCCACAGCTGTAGTTAGTTAATAGCAGAAGTAGTGTTTCAAATCATTTTAAATGTAAGCACTTTAATTTGAAATATCTTGGGTTGTTTTGCATGCCATCGTGTTTGGTGGGGCAGACTGGGCATTTAAGGGGAGGCATTGCCCCCCCCATGCCCATGCCTAGATCCGCCCCTGGAGAGAAGGTGAGGGGGTGAGAAGATGATGAGAATGGGGGGTGAGGAGGGGGTGGGTGGGAGGAGGAGGAGGATTACATGAGGGTGCAGCATCTCCAGCAGCACGGCGGCATATCACAGCTCAGCACGGCCCACCACCTCTGCATGGTGGAGACCCATGGCTGGCCCCGCTCGGCCCATCACTGGAGCTTTATTGATTTCTCTCCGGCGTGCTCTTTGTCAAAAATCAGATACGGCAAGAGCCCTCTGGACCTCCTCACCTTTTAAAAGCACACAGAGTCTTTTATGTGCTGAACAGAGGCGTTTGCACGCACGCACGCGTGTGTGTGTGTGTGTGTGTGTGTGTATGTGCGCTTTGTGGTCTTTGTCTAGGGGTCAAGGGGTCCCTGCGATGAACCAAGTGGAGAAGAGATGAGAGGCGTTTCGGCTAACTGTGCCTGTTATTGCGTTGTGAGCATTTTTTTTTCTCGCCAATGTTTGGATGCTCTTTTCCATTCTCACCCACACTGTTGGACTTCACCATGCAGCCACCAGGCGCGCGCGCGCACACACACACACACACACACACACGCACACACACACGCACGCACACACACACACACACACACACACACACACACACACACACCATATCTTAATCCACATACTCTGTAGTACTGGCCCACTCCTTTTTTCCGCTGTTAATAAATAATTGTATATCGGACAAGAAAAGTAGAAGAAATGAGATCTACAAGCTCACAATGCATGTATGGGGTTCTCCTATTTAGATTTACTACTCTGTAATCAGTGTTATTCCATCAAAAGGATCTCTGGCTAATGCAGCAAATATACCTTAGAACAGTATACTGCCCTCGTTAACTATAGTACCTGAAAATAAAATCTCCTTAAATATTTTATTTCTTTCATAAATAGATACATTTTCAAGGACTGCTCCCGTCGCAAGTTGATCATGTCATGTGTCCACATGTGGCCCAGCCATATGGAATTATGAAATTCAGAGGCTAATAAAAATATTTAAAAAATATTGCTTTGATGCCCATATTAACGTTAGGAGGTATTAAGTTGTTTTTATTGTCGCATATGCATTTCATAATTCCATCAGTCTAGACTACAACATATGACATCATCAACTTGCGACTGGAGCAGTCCACTGAGTGAAGGATTTGCCATATATTAAATAAATAAATAAGTTATTTAAGATATTTTATTTTGTAGTTATAGAGGCCAAGTATGTTTTAAGGCATATTTGTCTTATTAGGCAGGAATCCTTTTAAAGTGACAATCTATCCTCAGCAGGCTTTAACCTAAACGACCCTCATCTCAATCAGTACAGACAAGGTAACATAAAATAAAATAAAAGTTAAAACGCAAACAATAGCACGCAGAGTTGGACATGTCAAGCAAAGTGCATCCTTGCCATTTGTGGGTGGATCATGATTAAACGAATGGCTATGTAAGCAACACTGCAGAAGAAGAAGAAATGAATCTATGGATGACACGGTTATAATGGGCTCATAATAGCCCTGGTTGTCCCCGCAGTGGGGAAGAATGCATTACACAAGGTCTCCACCGCTTTCTGCAACAGCAGGCAAATGTAAAAGATAAGAGATTTCACACAGACAGAAGATTAGAGGAGTGGAGAGAGAGAGGACGAGTGGGAGAGACCGGCGAGAGAAGGACGCGTAAACGGGGAGGTGTGGAGGAGCACAGCGTGCCCAAGGAGAGTGGCTGGAGGTTTGTGTGCACGTACTGTGTGTCAGGGGCGGATGTAAAATGTCCCATTTGGGGGGGCAAAAGAACATGTTGGAGGGGCAAGAGAAAATGGTATGGGTGCGACTTCATCGCCCGTGTCGCTTCGCGCCACGGGCGATGAAGCCGCACCCATACCATTTTCGGTTACAGGACTTTTATTAGTCAAGTAAAGCATCAATAATAACATCAGTTGTTGTTGAAGTTGCTACAGACACGCAGCATGCATAAAGCTAAAGGACTGACTCAGAGAGTTTTCTGTTTTCAATGATGAAATGCTGTTGGTTTAGTGGTGACACAGCTGTAGTTAGTTAGTAGCAGTAGTAGCGGTTCAAATCATTTTAAATATAAGCACTTTAATTTGTAATATCCTGGGTTGTTTTGCATGGCATCGTGTTTGGGGGGGGCAGACTGGGTATTTAGGGGGGCATTGCCCCCCCACATGCCCATGCCTAGATCCGCCCCTGGCGCGCACATGCGTGCGTGCGTGTGTGTTGGGGGCTGTTGGATAGGCGGGACTCTACTGTCTAAAGACTCAGGAGCTCTCTCTCTCTCATATACATTCTCTCTCTCTCCTCTCTCCCACCTCCTCAGACCCCCCCCTCCCCCCCACCATGTCCTGACACAGAGAAAATATTATGCAGCGACCGGGCTCCCATTGAATCCCAGTGATTCATTGCCCAATTTTAAACTGCCAAGCTGTTAAATTGCATCAGGTCTGCCAAAATTCATTCCAGGACTACGGAGGAGATATGAAAAATTAAATGTCATCTTGGCTACAGTGGAAAACTTTTACCTTTCCCCCGCGCGCGCGGACGGGGGCAGGGATATGCTAGATTCCGCCATGATCGATGGCCGCGCGGGACTACACTTAACCTACTTAGTGATGTCATGTTAGGCCGCGCCGAGCCTGTTTACTTTTACGGAAATGACAGGGAGGCATAAACTTTATCAGTCGCTGACATTGCTGCGTTCTCGTCTCTCTCCCTCCTCTCTCTCTCTCTCTCTCTCTCTCTCTCTCTCTCTCTCTCTCTCTCTCTCTCTCTCTCTCTCTCTCTCTCCCCCTCTATCTCTCTCTCACTCACTCTGCTCACCAACTCCTTCCATCTCCCTCTTGCTCTCCTGCAGATGAACTGACTCTCTATGTTGATTCCCAGATGTCTGATATTGTCCTTCCTCCTTGTGGCTCGCTCCCTCCCTTCCCTCCATTGGTTACAGGCAGCAGCAGCGCATTACAGTGCCTGTGGGATTTTATTTTCTCTTTAGCGTATATGTCGCTCTACTATCTACTAGCTTGTAGATCAGCTACTTTGTGTGTGTGTGTGTGACGCTGGGGTGCAACTACTGTAAGAACAAGAGGGCCATAGGAGAGGTTCTGCTGAGTGCAGGATGCAGCCATTTAAATCAGAGAGAGTAAATCAGACAGCTTAATCAGTACATGGATGGTTGTTTGCTTGGATAGATTTGAACAAATGTGGATATAAGTTATACATTTTATAAGTGAGGGAACAGATCTGGGTGAGAAATGTCACAATACCCCCCACTTCTATTCTGGGGGAGGGGGCATCCACTTTTGAGCAAAATTACACTGAATGTCAAGGCAAAAAAACTGCTAACTGTTGCTACCTGATCTTTGTGGAGGTGGAGAGGACCCCGCAGATTAATTGATTGATTGACTTTTTTTTATTAACAGCTTGTGTATTAAAAGAGCACAACTCGGTACAGGACTGATAACTGTGAATGGACAAACCTTATACTTGTTTACAGTGGCAGCCACCTTGTTTATTTCATCCAAACAGAAGCAGTGGATCATATAGTGGAGGTAAAAGGGGAAAGAAAAATAATGTAACACAATCCTCCCTGCACCCCTGCTTAGTACATTTCATGTAACATTGCATTTCATCCACACTACAAGCAATCAATTCAACAATTAACAATTGAGGCATTTAGCAGACGCTCTTGTTCCAAAGTGATTTTCAGTAAGACATGAAATGCATATAGAAATAATAATCTATAGGATCATTCGCAAACCAAGATCTTAGCATCAGTATATCAGTGTAAGAAAAGATATAGCAATGCTGCTTAAAACCTGGTCTACAAAAATAACTAAGTACTATTTATGTTGCATTATCGGTGAAAATACACTAGTTGTGTGATTTGTTTTCTTTCCTTGCCTGGGATGACTGTGCTTGCACAATGAGTGTTTATGTGCAGTGCCGAACAATAGGATAAAGAATTAAATATCTATTAGTAAAAAAAGTTATTTTTGACTCACGGTGTGATCAAAACAATGTGATGTCTCGCCTACTTCCTCGCACAGCGATGGTCTTTCATTCCCTGCATGCTTTAGATAAGACACAGCCTTGACAAATGCAATAACACCTGACGATATACCGCCGCGTGTGGATGCTGGGGCCTGCCTGTTGTGTTGCGTTGAAGACAGGGGCGGATGTAACATTTCCCAATTGGGGGGGCAGGTGAAAATGGTATGGGGGCGGCTTCATCGCCCGTGTTGCTTCGCGCCACAGGTGATGAAGCCGCCCCCATACCATTTTCGGTTACAGGTTATTAGGCAAGTAAGCATCATTAATAACACCAGTTGTTGATGAAGTTGCAACAGACATGCAGCATGCATAAAGCTAAAGGTCTGACTCAGAGAGTTTTCTGTTTTCAATGATGAAATGCTGATGAAAAACTGTTGGTTTAGTGGTGACACAACTGTAGTTAGTCAGTAGCAGTAGTAGTGTTTCAAAACATTTTAAATAGGAGCACTTTAATTTGAAATATCATGTTTTGCATGCCATTATGTTGGTGGGGCAGTCTGGGCATTTAGGGGGGGATTGCCGCGCCTCCATGCCCATGCCTAGATCCGCCCCTGGTTAAAGACGGCTGCATGCATTTGAGGCGAGACGACTTCAACATGTGTTAGAGAGACACTTTAAAAACAATGAACACGTGAACCGTCTCTCTGTCTCTATATTGTATAGTCTCCCCCCATCCCCCTCCTCCTCCCCCGCCTCCCCCCTGCTCCCGCGCTGCACGCGTTGCCGCGCTGTCGCGCGCTGCCAGGCGGGCGGCGATATTTATTATTACGAATATCATTTGTATTAATCATCAGGATAAATGACTGGTTTGGCTATCTGAATGCCTCATTTAGAGAAAGTTGCCTTCATGTCAGAGTTATAAATTACAGGCAGACCCATGTTTCACCTGCGGGGCTCCCTGCAACTCCTGCCACCCCCCCCCAACACACACACACACACACACACACACACACACACACACACACACACACACACACACACACACACACACACACACACACACACACACACACACACACACACACCACACACACTCATACAGTATGTATACACAGGGTGCTAGTTTGTTTCGCCCATCCAGCAGGCTATCATCTGAGTGCTATAGGCTCCGACAGCACACTGTGTCATTGATGGAACAGCCCTGCTCCTCTATAACTAGAGTGATGACGTGCAGTGCAGTGGCCAAACTTTGTCAAGGGCCCCCAAATTGACAGCAATTAGCCCCACGGACCCCCATTTGAAAAGACACGCCGGGGGGGGCACACACACATACACACACAGACCCCATAGGACAAGTTCTTTCTCAATACGAAGGACACTCATGAGTTTGACATGCATTAGTCCATGGATTCCCATTTAATGTCCTTTATGCAGTGGGACCCCAATATATATTGTAAACTCAATGTTAAAGTATAGTGGCTATTTTCTTTTTTTCTTCTTTTTGGATAATCCTCTCTAGAGGTGGTGACCATATATATATATATATATATATATATATATATATATATATATATATATATATATATATATATATATATATATATATATATATATATATATATATATATATATATATATATAGCAGAGTTGGGACATATGCACTACGTAACTTAATATATTACATAATATATTACCAAAATGCAGTAACTTGTAATATAAATATATTACTGAACAAAAAACATCTAATATATTATACTTTTCTTTCTGCATTACTGCATTACTTTCAATATTACTTTCTGTCAATCTGTCTCAAGTGTTCTTGTGAAATTATCTTAGCAACTGCAGAAGTTAAATAATTACTTATTTTCTATAATTTGTCATCAAATTATTTACTGGCTTCCATGAATTCAAGGAATACATTTAACTCCTGTGTTAACTGTCCATAGCTGAGTAGGATGAGGTAGGTCTACGCCAGTACTGTTTTCAGGAGTGACGTTTTTTCAAGTTGATTTCATATGGAATTGGCCAGATATCCAAGTGCACTTGCTTTATTGTAGGTATGCCACTGGCCTACGCAATATTTGATTAATAGTGATACTAAATATTTAATTATATATCTTGTGAAAAGTTTTTTTTAAGTAATATGTAATATATTACACTTGCTCAGACAGTAATATTGTAATATAATATATTGCTTTAAAATGAAGGTAATAATTAATAAGTAATATATTAACAAGGTAAAGTAATATTCCCAACACTGTATATAAGAAAGCTAGATGGCTCACCCGCGCTGCTGGCCATTCAGGAGTGACGTTGGTAAGTGGCGGCCATCTTGTGAGAGGAGAGCATAACATTGTGTCTATGAGCACATCTACACTAATAATTAAGCAAATGTCTGAATGTCTGTCTGTCTGTCTGTCTGTCTGTCTGTCTGAAACAGGCATAAGTCGTCACTGACTACAGCAATCATTCTGAGTTTTCACATGCTCATTGAACATAACATTAGGAAGAGACTAACGAAGCCCTTTTCTGGAAAAAAACAATTGTTAATTAATAATTAATTTAATAGTGCATAATCGGCAACGTCCGACCGCCCCCTAAAGTCACGCATCACATCATGGGCACCGTTTTCGGTGTAACCCCACTGTCATGCGGAGTTGTTGCTGGAGGAGCGGTGTTGTCGGAGGAGGAGAACGCTGGCACAATGTGGATTTACGATACGCCGGGAAGGAAGCGTGTTCAAACTGGACAGTTGTTTGTTTGCCATGTCGCTTTTCAGTTTTCACTCGCATGTTCACCCCAAGTTTTGGGGTCTGTGGGGCTAAAATGTTCTCAAATGGTGGTCCGTGGCTCAAATGCTGTAAATGGTGGTCCCTGGAGTCAAAAAGGTTGAAAACCCCTGCCCACAACTAAATGATCATAAATCCATTTATTTGACATTGTTCTGCAGTAATAGTACGCATACAGCATAAATGCAACGCAACATTATGAAAACTACCGGTATGTATTTTCCAACTCCGCTGTCACCCTATTCAGACTGGATGAACAGCGCGCGAGCTCTCACTTTCAGGCTGGATGAACAGCGCTCGAGCGCTCAGTTTCTGACCCCCCCATTGTCGCAAGTCTGCTCTTATAGTAGACACGGTAACTAGAAAAGTCGGCCCGGCTTTTCCAGTATTCGTAGACACAGTTGCGCCAACTCCGTAGTACAGTCCAGGCTCATTATGGCGCTGCCATAAAACACTACCATTCTAACGAACGGCTCCGGTCTACACAACACACCGTTCATTTCAAAACACCACCATTGTCACGTACGCAACGGTCTACCAAATAATTATCGTTCCAGAACATTTTTACACTGCATTTTCAAACGGACCTATTTCAAACGGACGCATTTTTGCGTGTCACGGCGTGCGTGGATTTTACTTCCCTGGACCATATACTATGTCCCGGGGACCACCAGTGGTCCTTCAGAGGGCTCCACGTGGTCCCCAACTACAAAAAAGTTGGTTAACCACACGTAAACGTTTGCCAGCGGATCTATAAGCCTCCATTTGGTTACCAACTTTACCAAATGTCCCATCATTTAGCTGGGGACCACCTGGAGCCCTCTCAAGGGGATAATCCCCGAAGCATTTGCATATCGATAGGCTATTAGAAATGTCTATTGTTCGCCACTGGCCGTCAATTACAGTAAAACTGGACAACGCCAGAGTGTGAAGTCAAGTCTTTTGAAAGTGTTGTATTAATGCACTTCATTCTACCATTGTTGTTTATATATTAAAGCTGGGGTGGTGTTAACCCCAAGTGTGTGTAGCCTACTCTACAGCAGGGGTTTTCAACAGGTGGTCCGGGGACCACCAGTGGACCCGCCACTCTCAAGAGTTAAAATATCCATCATGCGAATTAGTTCAAATCTACACAACTGGAAGATTAATGGCCCTGGACAGAAGCAAAAGAAATCTTTAGTTTTGGGGTCTGTGGGTCTACAAATATCCTCAATTGGTGGTCCGCGGTGTTTTATCTTTGATATCTTTGATATAAAAATAGGTTACTGTACAACACATTAAAAGGTACCCAGAAAGCATCAGGACCCCTTAGGGATTGTTCCATTTGGTGGTCCCTGGAAACACAAGCACACAGCGTGTGACACTTTGATATGGATGGGCTACTGAGTGTGTGTGTGTGTGTGTGTGTGTGTGTGTGTGTGTGTGTGTGTGTGTGTGTGTGTGCGTGGGCATGGGTGGTTTATGAGGACATTTTGTATGAAACCATACCAGCATTATGAGGACATACCGTAATTATGAGGACATGTCCAGAGTCCCCATAATTCGAGCACTGTAGCAGTGCTCAGGAGGCCGCCAGGATACTCCTCCCGCTTTTTTAGAAAATGTCCTCATAATTCCCTGTACCTGACTTTTTGTGTGTGGCCGTGTGTGTGTGTGTGTGTATGTTTGATTGACACATCATACACAAATCTTACACAAAATGACACGATTTGGTTGGCTGAAGCAGATGTCAATCAGTCAATGTCCAGTTAAACCTGGTCGTCCTCATAGCCCAGGGTTTTGTCATGAGTGTGTGTGTGTCTGTGTTTGTGTGTATGGGTAACGTCCAGTTAAAGCAGTATGGTCCTCATAACCAAGGGGTGTGCCATGATTGTGTGTGTGTCTGCGTTTGTGTATACTAGGACCTTACCCGTTGAATTAGCCCTACATGGCTATTATTCTTTTTCAAGAATAAAGCCATACTTCACGAGCCATGACTTGTGGTAACATTTAAATGTTGGCGCTCTTTTCATACTCATCCAGATCGCTGAAGAGGTCACCGCCTCCAATGGTAAGAAATGTCTTCAAGAGGCCAGCATCTCCTCTAGTTTTGTGTGGGAAAGCAATCGTCATTGCTGTATTGAAGGCAGTAGTGCATGTGTTTGGGGGGTGTAATGTATTATATCCAGTGTTGGACAGTAACGAATTTTAGATTACATATTACTGTAATATTCTTTCTTTTGCTCCAAAGTAAAGTAACAGGATTACTCTGCAAAAATGGGTAATAAGTAACGCATTACTTTGCAAGTAACGCCAAGTTACTTGTTTAAAATGAGCTTGTTGTTGCATGCAAAAATAGGACAGATTTACAAGCTATCGACAGGTACTGTAACAACAGAGATGTGCACTAGATTGTAGATCCAGTCCACACGCTGCATCCTGCGCACAGTTATGTACACTACAAATTGCTTGCTGCTTTATTTTGTATTTTATTTTTAAATACAAGGCCTCAACTGACTTTGAAAACAATTGTGAAAAAGTTTAAAAAGTCAAGAGACAAACTTCATGTTCAGTTCTAAACAGAGCTCGCTAGACAGATTATGTTGTACATCTCTATTTTTTCAAAGGTGGGAGTTGAGAACTTGGGAGAGTAATAACGTAATATGTAATACATTACTCTTTGATTCCAGTAATAAGTAAAGTAATGATATTACTTTGTATAAGGGGTAACGAGTAAAGTAAAGAAGTTACTTTCCTAAGTAATATTGACCAACACTGATTATATCTAAATATTCACAAAATGACTTCGACATCCAAAGGTACACAGTCCAAAAGTAAGGTATTTGTTTTAAAATGGTTCAGATATTTGAATCATATACCGGGGTTATATCATCAACACAGCAATCGCTTGTGATGCCCCTACTAAGGAAGAGATCCACAAGGCCGTAAAACAACTGAGAAATGGGAAGGCTGCGGGGCCTGACAACATCCCAGCAGAAGCACTGAAAGCAGATGTAGACACCAGTGTTGAAATGCTCTACCCTCTAATTCGAGACATCTGGGAGAGAGAGGAAATACCCTTAGAGTGGAAGGAGGGGCACCTCATCAAGCTACCTAAGAAAGGAGACCTCGCTTTATGTTCCAACTACAGAGGAATTACACTGTTGTCTATACCAGGGAAGATCTTCAACAGAGTGATCTTAAACAGGTTGAAAGATGTAGTAGACCCACACCTCCGAGACCAGCAAGCTGGATTCCGAAAGAATCGATCTTGCACGGACCAGATAGCAACATTGCGAATTATCCTGGAACAGTCTCTGGAGTGGAACTCGCCTCTCTATGTCAATTTTATTGACTATGAAAAGGCATTTGACAGTGTGGATAGGGAAACTATCTGGAAACTATTGAGACACTATGGAGTTCCTGTAAAGATAACCAACATTATCAAGAACTCATACGAAGGTATGACCTGCAAGGTGATACACGGGCAGCAGCTCACAAATTCTTTCCTCGTGAAGACAGGAGTGAGGCAAGGCTGCCTTTTGTCACCGTTTCTTTTCCTGCTGGCCATCGACTGGATCATGAAGACATCAACAGCACAGAAAAGAAATGGTATACAGTGGACTCCTTGGACGCAGTTGGATGACCTCGACTTTGCCGACGACCTGGCCCTACTATCCCACACCCAACACCAAATGCAAGAAAAGACAAACTTAGTCTCAGCCATTTCAGCACGCCTTGGCCTCACCATCCACAGGGGAAAAACCAAGGTCTTAAAAATAAACACAGACAACAATACTCCCATCACACTAGAAGGCGAAGCACTACAAGAAGTGCAGAGCTTCACCTATCTAGGGAGTGTCGTGGACCAACTTGGGGGGTCAGACGCTGATATGAAAGTTAGGATGGGAAAAGCAAGAACAGCTTTTCATCTGCTGAAAAATGTCTGGGGATCCTCAGATCTTCCCTTAAAAACTAAGATCAGGATCTTTAACTCTATGGTTAAGCCCGTTCTCCTATATGGAGCGGAAACATGGAGAACAACGGTCAACACCATTAAGAAAATTCAGACGTTCATTAACACCTGCCTGAGGAGAATACTCCGCATCCGATGGCCTAACACTATCAGCAACCTGGAACTGTGGCAGCGTACATATCAACACCCCATGGAAGAAGAAATTCTGAAGAGACGCTGGCGATGGATTGGCCATACCCTCCGCAAGCCTGCGTCTAGCATCACAAGACACGCTCTGTCCTGGAACCCGCAAGGTAGAAGGAAGAGGGGAAGACCAAGGAACACCTGGCGGCGAGACCTGGAGGCAGATGTGAAGAGATCTGGCCATACATGGGGACAGCTGGAGAGGATGGCCCAGGACCGGGATGCCTGGAGAGCTCTTGTTCGTGGCCTATGCCCAAAACTGGGCGATAGGCGTAAGTACAGGAATCGAAATAACAGGTGACAGTATCAATCAATAATTCAGGGTTGTGATATTGCGCTGACATTAACAAGCACTAGCAGAAGTTTCTTTTTCATATCTTTTTTTTTACCTTAATGTGGTTCTCTTTTTTTGTTTTTTGTTTTTTACTGACTAACGTACCTGTTTTTAAAGTACCGGTAATACTTTACATGCTGGAGTTTGCATTCATTTATTCATTTAGGAGCAGTGTTGGGACATGTGCACTACGTAAATTAATATATTACCAAAATGCAGTAACATACATACATATATATATATATATATATATATATATATATATATATATATATATATATATATATATATATATATATATATATATATATATATATATATATATATATATATATATATATATATATATATATATATATATATATATATATATATATATATACATACAAAAAATTCTAATATATTATGGTATACTTTTCTTTCTGCCTCGTTGCAAGAGTTCTTGTGAAATCATCTTGACAACTGCAGCAGTCAATTATTTTCTATAATTTGTCATCAAATTATTTACTGGCTTCCATGAATTCAAGGAATACACTTAACTCCTGTGTTAACTGTCCATAGCCGAGTAGGATGAGGTAGGTCTACATTTAGCTCCATAGCTGAGTAGGATGAGGTAGGTCTACGCCAGGACTGTTTTCAGGAGTTATGTTTTTTCAAGTTGATTTCATATGGATTTGGCCAGATAACCAAGTGTGCTTGCTTTATTGTAGGTATGCCACTGACCTACGCAGTATTTGATTAATAGTGATACTAAACATCTAATTTATTTTGTAAAAGTTTTTTAAGTAATAGTAATATATTACACTAGCTCAGACAGTAATATTGTAATATAATTGCTTTAAAATGAAGGTAATAATAAGTAATATATTAACAAGGTAAAGTAATATTCCCAACACGGTTTAGGAGATGCCCATCTATTTATAATTGCTTCCATTGATGCAAAAGGTTTTGCATCTCACCCTTAATGTCAAAATGTGATGTTCAGATGTCTGTCATCCTTAGTGGTGTCATTACACCTGTGGTCTGTCCAATAGATGGCAGTGCAGTACATCATCTGAGTAGCTGTACTGCACTGCCAGCTATTGGACAGACCTTTTCCTGAAAAATTAATGGAGTTTTTGACCCAACAGCAGAGTATGCTTTGTCATTGGGGTAAATTCTGTTTTTCTAATGACATCAACACAGGAATTGAAATAACTGGTTACAGTATCAATAATTCAGGGTTATTACAATAGACCTGGTGTCTGAGAAATAAGTCCTGTGGGAGCATTTGATTGGGTCAGGTCCATTTAAACATGGTAGTCCTCATAGCCCACGGTTTTGTCATGATTGTGTGTGTGTGTGGAGGTTTTTGTGCTCCTGCTATGGTGAATGTCCAGTTAAACCTGGTAGTCCTCATAGCCCCGGGTTTTGTCATGATACTGTGTGTGTGTGTGTGTGTGTGTGGGGGGGGGGGGGGGATCTTCACACAACTGGCCAATTTGTTGGTATTTTGTGCTCCTGCTATGGTGAATGTCCAGTTAAACCTGGTAGTCCTCATAGCCCACGGTTTTGTCATGATACTGTGTGTGTGTGTGTGTGTGTGTGTGTGTGTGTGTGTGTGTGTGGGGAGGTTCTTTACACAACTGACCAGTTTGTTGGTATTTTGTGCTCCTGCTATGGTCAATGTCCACTTAAACCTGGTAGTCCTCATAGCCCATGGTTTTGTCATGATAGTGTGTGTGAGTGTGAGAAAAGAGAGAACCAATATCTTCCAGCTTGGCACTCAGCAAAAATATTTGAATCGGGGGGTTCCTGCTGGGTTAATGGTCCGATTGCACTTCACATAGGCTATGAGGGAACCGCTCTCCATTCCGACATCCTGCCACTCCGACATTCAATTCTTAATTGTCAGAATGGGAGTACTGTTAGGTTTAGGTGTTGGAATGGGGGGATGTCGGAATGGAGAAATGTGCCTGGGCTATGATGCCTGGACGGTGTCGCCTGTGTGATCTGATCTCCCCATCTCTCACCCCCTATACTGTCAGTCTACTGTCCTATCAAATAAGCCCCCCACACACAAATAAATCTTTAAAATAAAAAAATAAAACAGAATTACAGACTCACTCCCTAAATGATGGTGTGATCTAAAGACTCAACACTCTCGCTCCACTTTAGCCCTTAGATTAGACCAATATTTATATGCATTTGTTGTATAATGATGTTGTATTACCTGCTTACTGTCCGCCCGTTTTTTCCTTGATTAGATACTTGTATGTGATTGAATTGAAGTATCATGATGATGATTGCAAATCGCTTTGGATTAAAAACGTCTGCTAAGTGCTTAGATTATGAATTGTAAACACATTAGCTCAACCATAGGTGCCTTTGTTTCGCGTAAAAAATGGAAAAATATGCCAGCACTCTAAAGTTCAGTTCATGGTTATTAAAAATAAAGACTCATAGGAAAGAGGAAAGACTCATAGGAAAGAGAACTTAGTAACACTGAGTTCTATACCCCTTTAAATGGTGACCCCACCACGAAATTCTCTCAAGAAATTGAATCATTTTTTTACCAATGCTTTGAGTGAATTTCTGATCTCTAAAGATGAATTTAGTTTTCTTTTTCAAAAACATCCTGTCCGTCCCTTATTCCACTGTCTGCCCAAAATCCACAAGTCTCTGGTTGAACTTGTTCCAGCTTGCCCCATTGTAGCGGGTAACCAATCTCTAACAGAGCCCTTATCACAGTATATTGACAGACATATCAAAGGTTTTGGTCAACCAGCTCCCCTCTTTTTTTAAAAGACACTACTGATTTTTTTAACGAAATTGAATCTATTGGTAACATTCAGGAGAATGACTATCTATGTGGCCTTGATATAGCCTCATTGTACACTAATGTTCCCAATCAAGAGGGCCTCAGTGTCTTAGCCTATTATTTGGACCTATTATTTGGACCAAAGAGAAAGCAAGATTCCCCTGACTGGTTTCCTGGTTGAACACACAAATTTGGTTTTAAACAAAAATTTTGAGAATTCATACTATCTTCAGTGTCAGGGGGTCAGCATGGGTAGCCCCTGTTCTCCAATTTTGCAAACTTCTTTATGGGGAAATTTGAGGAAGATTTCATATATAATAATAACCCGTTTTCTGCTTCAATTAAGTCTTGGTCTAGGTATATACTGTAGATGACATTTAGTCATTTAGTCTTCAGAGGCTCGTTATAGAAACTTTTTGACTTTAAGTCTTACTTAGTGCTTACTTAGTTCACCATGGAACACAGCCAACACTGTCTCCTTCCTAGATGTACAGGTCCATAAAACAAATGTAGTTGATGCCATTGTTCACAGAAACGAAACTGATCGTAATAGTCTTCTACACTACTCCAGTTACCATCCACCTGGACATCCAACAGAAAAGTTTACCCTATAGTCAGTTTGTCAGAGTGAGAAAAATCTGATGTCACTTTTGAAGAGCAGGCTGCTGCACTGTGTTCTAGGTTTGCCTCTAAAGGCTATAGTCACACTGTTTTGAATCAGGCTCTAGAGAGAGCTAGAGGTCAAAAGAGGTTAAAAGGGAAGACCTACTATCTCCCAAGACGGTGCCTTCTAAAGGGTCCAACAGAATACTCTGTGCTACTACCTTTTCTTCTGCTTCTAGCGACATTCATAAGGTCATTCAAAATCACTGGCACATCTTGTCTTCTGACCCTAGCATTGGTTAGCATTGGTTCAGTTTTTAGAAACACTCCTATCTTTGCCCACAAGTGGGCCAAAAACTTGAGAGACACTTTAATAAGAGCTGACTTATATACCCCACCACAACATATCTTGTCTAGTGTACCCCCTGGTCATTTTCCCTGCCATAATAGTATTCACTGTAACGCTATGGTCAAAGGCCAGCACTTTACACACTCACACTCTGGCAAAAAGCTGAGGTCTCTCCTGCATTTTGCGTGCCACTGGGTGCTAAACCCGCCTCAGCAATTGTCCTTGTTTCATTTTTCATTTAGTACATTTATTTTTTTTGCCAATAGTACAGCACTATTTTACGTTGAATTTTCTCCTCAGGGCATTTTTGACACATGACTCAATCATGGCTTTTCAGCATATTTCAACACTTCAAAACAATCTTCTTTTTTTTTTTTTTTTCTATGAAGGCCCATCTTCTTGTATATAAAATTGGAGGAAACACTTATCTTGCTCCCTCTTTCTGACTCTTTGCAGCCTACTGACTCAGCATGAACTGACTCCTAGTCAGGAGTCAGTTCATGCTGCTATTTATGCATTATGGACTGATACAAAGTATTGTGTGCTCTGGACAAACAGTGCTGTCGCTCTCTGCCCTGACCCTTCATATTCACTTACACCAATTCTTGTGGTATCACGTACACGCCTTTTGAAGTTTGGTACTGTACACAATGTTTTTTTTTTTAAATAGCCCGTCTGGAGACTTCAGCTGGTTTGGCTTCAGGGTCCAGCATTCACTGCCATGTGAGCGAATAGACAATTCAATTCAATTCAATTCAATTCAATTCAATTGGCTTTATTGGCATGAGAAAACATACGTTTACATTGCCAAAGCATGAACAGAACAACAAGAAACAAACAAGGAACCAGTACAACAATGTATCAGTACAAAGGTTATGAACAAGGTTGTATACTCTTAAAAAAATCAAATTTCTATATGCCTAACTCAATCGATGTAAGAGTACAATACAATGTTTATTCTTCAGGGTGGTTGTGTTCCATTTGAAAATTAACATTTTGGAGTTTTTGAACCGACAGCAGAGTATGCTTTGTCATTTGGGTAAATTCAGTTTTTCTAATGACAATATCAACACAGGAATTTAAATAACTGGTTGCAGTATCAATAATTCAGGGTTATTACAAGAGACCCGGTGACTGAGAAATAAGTTCTGTGGCATCATTTGATTGGGTCAGGTCCAGTTAAACCTGTCCTACAGTCCTCATAGCCCAGGGTTTTGTCATGATAGTGTGTGTGTGTGTGTATGGAGGTGGGGACGTTCTTCACTCTCCTGCTATGGTCAATGTCCAGTTAAACCTGGTAGTCCTCATAGCCCAGGGTTTTGTCATGATACTCTGTGTGTTTGTGTGGAGGGGGGGGTTCTTCACACAACTGGCCAGTCTGTTGGCATTTTGCACTCCTGCTATGGTCAATGTCCAGTTAAACCTGGTAGTCCTCATAGCCCAGGGTTTTGTCATGATTGTGTGTGTGTGTCTGTGTTTGTGTGTATGGGTAACGTCCAGTTAAAGCAGTATGGTCCTCATAACCAAGGGGTGTGCCATGATTGTGTGTGTGTCTGAGTTTGTGTATACTAGGACCTTACCCGTTGAATTAGCCCTACATGGCTATTATTCTTTTTCAAGAATAAATCCATACTTCACGAGCCATGACTTGTGGTAACATTTAAATGTTGGCGCTCTTTTCATACTCATTATTCCCTGTTTACTTACCCATTAAATAATTCCAAAGACGTGGAGTGCGATATAGTCCTCTAGTTTCATATCCATGTGAAAGTTGTGGCACAAAACGCCTATTTAGTCAAATATCTCCACTTTTCACGAGACACACACAGACTCGGGCAAAGGGGCTCATAATACCAGCTGAACGCATTTTGACAACTTCCTCTGATCGCTGCAAACGTCATCAGGCTAACACAAAGATTTTGGGAACACAATTGGCAGGTGGTGTGATTAATTACCCAGCCCCTATCGCAATGCACCAGGCAATTGTGTTCCCCGAACTTTTTGTCTTAGCCTGATGACGTTTGCAGTGATCAGGTGCAGGTGGTATTATGATCCCCTTCGCCCGAAGGGAGAGATGTCTGTGTGTGTGTCTCGTGAAAAGTGGAGATATTTGACTAAATAGGCGTTTTGTGCCACAACTTTCACATGGATATGAAGCCTTCATCAGGGAAGGATCTAAGGTTCATGGAAAGACCGGAACAGCAACCAAGACCCGACCCAGTACCTTGCAAGGCGCTTCAGATTGGGAGTTGAACGTGGACCTGAAGAGGAAACTTGTTTTCCCGCAAGACATGGCAGTGACTTCCCTTCGACCAGATCTGGTATTGCTGTCGAGGAGCACAAAAACCATCATCGTCGCTGAACTCACGGTACCCTGGGAGAAGAGGCTGGCTGTATCAGACCAACTGAAAAGAGACAAATACCAGGACTTGATCGATGAAGCTGTGTTAAAGGGGTGGCAAGCCACCTGCTACCCCATTGAAGTCTGCTGCCGCGGGTTCCCGGCAAAGTCGGTGAACTGCTTCCTGCGGAAGGTCGGGCTGGAACCTAGTCAGCTGAAGAGTGCCATCAGGGACATTACCGCAGCAGCCGAGTCCAGCTCAAGATGGCTGTGGATGAAAAGAGCCCACGTTTGGAACCCTTCCGCCGGTGACGGCTAGTCAGCCGTTGCCGCCCCGCTCAGGAGAGGTGTCAGGGTATGCGGCCTCGTTCAGATAGACCTGGCTCAGGAGTGACGCCCCTGCCTTGCAAATTTGCCCCCCCCCCAGCCGTAGATGGAAAGAGCCCACAGGTGGAACCCTTCTGCTGGTGAAGGCTGGTCAGTCTGCTGCCCCACTCAGGAGAGGTGTTCAGGTTAAGGGGCGAAACACCAGCGACCCTGAGACACCTGCTGACAATGATCCAACTGTGGGATCAGGGAGTCGTGCCTCAGGAGATCTTAGCATAGGTTAGCATAGGTCCTAGTTGCAGCTTGTAGCGAGCATCTCTGATGTTTACTTCACCCTATATTTGTACATGGGAAATGGTAAATCACACAGATGAAGCTGGCCATTAATCTTCTTCATTCTGTGGTTGTGTAGACTTGGGCTAATTCAGATATTTTAAGCTCCCAAAAAGCTACATCTGGTTCACCATGTCCATCATTTAACCTGGGGACCACTGGTGAAACCCACTGTTTTAACCCAGTGCAGACTCGGAGGGAGACGTTTGTGGGCGCACACACACGCATAGGAAAAGTTGCACGTCCCTGCTGTTGTTGAACAGTGGTCACGCATCCGACCCGTTGCGAGACGAGGCTGTCACGGGGCAGCCCGTGCCCAAAAACTATCTAAAGAAGAACACACACACAAACACACAGAGGCAGCCAATCATTATAACATCACCGGCCGGGTTGGGTGCTACTGCAAGTGACTGTGGGGTGTGGGGCGGAGGGCTAAGAGACATTGTTTGTGCATGGTTGCAATAATTCATTTCATTTAGTTCATTATTATTCTTAATGAGTATTCAATATTATTAATAATTTAACTGGCAATGCATTGGTTCATTATAATGAATTAACTTGAAATAATAGTCATTTCAGAGAAAACATTTCATTCATCATTTGTTTGTCACCTTTGTCTCCACCTCAGCACTGGCCCTCCTCTGCTCAGCTCCACTGCTAAACCAGAGCAAAGGCAGCCATTGGCTGAAATAGAGTGTGGAAGGTGCCAAGTGCTGTGGGGAAGAGAGGGGTGGTTTACAGACTGAAATGATTGATATCGGATTACTATACAATATAGTGATGTGAATCATAGGGATGTTAGTCTAACAACTAATATCTATTGCCATGGATTTATATTGCCTGTATTTTGAGTCCAGTGAGCTTGTAGATCTGCTGCATTGACTTAATTGAGAACCCTCTCAGTGGTGGGATCCACCCCTATAAAAATGAGACTGCTGTGAAGGCTCTTCAATTCTGTCTACCAGCCGTGCTGCGCGCACACACACGTGTGAGAGTGTCTAGGGCCTGTACAGTGGCCATAGCCTAGTGCATTTTTTTTGTCAGTCCTCAGTTCGCCTTAGTTTTTCCTCGGTTCTTTCTTTCGTTTTTTGGCCAATATTATTTTGCTGTTTTTTTTTTTGTTCAATGTATATATGCACTACTGGGATTTAATAAAACCCCTTAAAAGACATCTTCGACTGTTTTTGGAGCCTCCTGCCAATTGGGCAACCTCACAGAGGTTATCTTTTTGGCAATGCGAGGCACCCAGGGCTCACTCGTGTCCATGCGCTTATATTCCATGTTGGTGTCGAAAGTCATTCAGCTTTTTTTGGACAGAGCGTGAGTAACGACATGCAACTGTCCTACACCAGCGGTGACCGCGGGGAATATTTTCATTTATTTATTTATTTATTTATTTATTTATTTATTTTTTGAGGACCAGGGAAGCGGGGCGTAGGTGGGGCGAGCGCCTCCCTTTCCCCGGCCCGGAAGCGCTGCAGTGCCTGCCCTGGACGGTGACCCGCCGGGCGGGGCCTCAGGCCCCAGGTCAGAGACCCAGGGCGTCCCTCCGGCCGGGAACCACCGCCCGGCGGCCTGCCCTGGGCGGTGACCCGCCGGCTGGGGGCTCGGGCCCCGGGTCAGAGACCCAGGGCGTCCCTCCGGTCGGGAACCACCACCCGGCGGCCTGCCCTGGGCGGTGACCTGCCGGCCGGGGGCTCGGGCCCCGGGTCAGAGACCCAGGGCGTCCCTCCGGCCGGGAACCACCACCCGGCGCTCCGTCCGAACACGTGCACCCACCCTTAAGCACCCCTCTTGGGGGATCAAGAGTGATGTGCCGCGCCGCACGGACCGCACGCCCCTGGGCATACCGAGGGACTTAGAAACATTTCTGGCAGGGGTCCGCGCCCCTGGCCATACCGAGGGACTTAGACACATTTCTGGCAGGGGCCCGCGCCCCTGGCCATACCGAGGGACTTAGACACATTTCGGGCAGGGGTCCGCGCCCCTGGGCATACCGAGGGACTTAGTAGACTCGCCGGCCGGGGGCTCGCTCGGGCCAGAGACCCAGGGCGTCCCTCCGGCCGAAGGCTACCGCCCGGCGCTCCGTGCGAACACGTGCACCCACCCTTAAGCACCCCTCTTGGGGGATCAAGAGTGATGTGCCGCGCCGCACGGACCGCACGCCCCTGGGCATACCGAGGGACTTAGACACATTTCGGGCAGGGGCCGGCGCCCCTGGACATACCGAAGCACGAGCCACCCCAGAACGCCCCAGGGCGCACCGGGGCGCACCGGGGCAGGACCAACCGAGCAATCCCCCGCCCGCCGGGGCCCAAGGCCGGCTAGGAGAGAGACTCGGAGACGAGCGACCCCCGCCGTCGGCCGTCCCCCGAGGGGGCTCTGGGCACGACGGCGCGGCGTGGCCCGCCGAGGCGGGACTCGCGTACACGGGGAGGGAAAAGAACTCCCCCCGCACCCGCACGCGCTGGTACTCGGTCGGAATCCGCCGGAGGCCTCGCCGGGCGGCCCCAGACAGGCAGTGCGAGGGACGCGAAGTCCACAGGCAGCCTTTAGGGGCCGCGTCGACGGGGCGCGGCGCAGAGCCGGCTCCGAGACGCAGGTGAGCGGGCGCGGGGAGGAGAACCCCTGCGTCTGTACTTAGGGGGACGAAGCGCCGGAGCGCTGCGACTCCCCAGCCGCGGAGAGCCCGGCGGGCTCTCCGATAGATTCACCATCTTTCGGGTTACCCGTTAGTCCGTGTTTCAAGACGGGGGTGGTGTGTAGGCGCGGCCCGCCGAGGCGGGACTCGCGTACTTGGGGAGGGAAAAGAACTCCCCCCGCGCCCGCACACGCTGGTACTCGGTCGGAATCCGCCGGAGGCCTCGCCGGGCGGCCCCAGACAGGCAGTGCGAGGGACGTGAAGTCCACAGGCAGCCTTTAGGGGCCGCGTCGACGGGCCGCGGCGCAGAGCCGGCTCCGAGACGCGGGCGAGCGGGCGCGGGGAGGAGAACCCCTGCGTCTGTACTTAGGGGGACGAAGCGCCGGAGCGCTGCGACTCCCCAGCCGCGGAGAGCCCGGCGGGCTCTCCGATAGATTCACCATCTTTCGGGTTACCCGTTAGTCCGTGTTTCAAGACGGGGGTGGTGTGTAGGCGCGGCCCGCCGAGGCGGGACTCGCGTACTTGGGGAGGGAAAAGAACTCCCCCCACGCCCGCACACGCTGGTACTCGGTCGGAATCCGCCGGAGGCCTCGCCGGGCGGCCCCAGACAGGCAGTGCGAGGGACGCGAAGTCCACAGGCAGCCTTTAGGGGCCGCGTCGACGGGGCGCGGCGCAGAGCCGGCTCCGAGACGCAGGCGAGCGGGCGCGGGGAGGAGAACCCCTGCGTCTGTACTTAGGGGGACGAAGCGCCGAAGCGCTGCGACTCCCCAGCCGCGGAGAGCCTGACGGGCTCTCCGATAGATTCACCATCTTTCGGGTTACTCGTTAGTCCGTGTTTCAAGGCGCCGGAGCGCTGCCAACGCTTTCAAGAGACAAAGAATTAAAGTGTTCCGGGGCGACAAGACCCCCGGGCGCCCCGAGGCCGCCGGCCGTCCCCCGGAGGGGCTCTGGGCACGACGCCGGGGACATTGAACCCCCCGCGCGCCCCCCGGAGGAGGGCGGGCGGGCGCTGGGTACCCGTGGGCGGCCCCCTGGGTGGGGGCCTGGACTTTGGTTCCTGCCGAGCAATCCCCCGCCCGCCCGGTACCAAGGCCGGCTAGGAGAGAGACTCGGAGACGAGCGACCCCCGCCGTCGGCCGTCCCCCGAGGGGGCTCTGGGCACGGCGGCGGGGGAGGTGACCCCCGCCACCGGCCGACCCCCGAAGGGGCTCTGGGCACGGCGGCGGGGGTGGGATTCTGACAAAGGCCTCGGCGCCGGAGCGCCTCGGCGAGGGTTTAGGGACACGACTCGGCCCGCGCCGACCGCTCCCCGAGACTACCCCCGCCGCCGGCCGACCCCCGAAGGGGCTCTGGGCACGGCGACGGGGGTGGGATTCTGACAAAGGCCTCGGCGCCGGAGCGCCTCGGCGAGGGTTTAGGGACACGACTCGGCCCGCGCCGACCGCTCCCCGAGACTACCCCCGCCGCCGGCCGACCCCCGAAGGGGCTCTGGGCACGGCGGCGGGGGAGGTTGTCTGAATCTGCAGAGGGCAACTCGGGTGTCTGAACCTGCACGCGGACCGCCGCAGAGTGCCATACAGCGCCCCGGAGCGGGACTTGCTTACACGGGGAGAGCAGAGCTCTTTGCCCGCCCTGTGTACGCAAGTCCTGCTCCGGGGCGCTCCAAGGCGCTCTGGGGCGGTCCGCGCACAGATCCAGACACCAGGGTTGTCCTTGTCTGCACTGTGGTGGGTAGACGCGGCCCGCCAAGGCGGGACTCGCGTACACGGGGAGGGAAAAGAACTCCCCCCGCGCCCGCACGCGCTGGTACTCGGTCGGAATCCGCCGGAGGCCTCGCCGGGCGGCCCCAGACAGGCAGTGCGAGGGACGCGAAGTCCACAGGCAGCCTTTAGGGGCCGCGTCGACGGGGCGCGGCGCAGAGCCGGCTCCGAGACGCAGGCGAGCGGGCGCGGGGAGGAGAACCCCTGCGTCTGTACTTAGGGGGACGAAGCGCCGGAGCGCTGCGACTCCCCAGCCGCGGAGAGCCCGGCGGGCTCTCCGATAGATTCACCATCTTTCGGGTTACCCGTTGGTCCGTGTTTCAAGACGGGGTCGGTGTGTAGGCGCGGCCCGCCGAGGCGGGACTCGCGTACTTGGGGAGGGAAAAGAACTCCCCCCGCGCCCGCACACGCTGGTACTCGGTCGGAATCCGCCGGAGGCCTCGCCGGGCGGCCCCAGACAGGCAGTGCGAGGGACGCGAAGTCCACAGGCAGCCTTTAGGGGCCGCGTCGACGGGCCGCGGCGCAGAGCCGGCTCCGAGACGCAGGCGAGCGGGCGCGGGGAGGAGAACCCCTGCGTCTGTACTTAGGGGGACGAAGCGCCGGAGCGCTGCGACTCCCCAGCCGCGGAGAGCCCGGCGGGCTCTCCGATAGATTCACCATCTTTCGGGTTACCCGTTGGTCCGTGTTTCAAGACGGGGTCGGTGTGTAGGCGCGGCCCGCCGAGGCGGGACTCGCGTACTTGGGGAGGGAAAAGAACTCCCCCCGCGCCCGCACACGCTGGTACTCGGTCGGAATCCGCCGGAGGCCTCGCCGGGCGGCCCCAGACAGGCAGTGCGAGGGACGCGAAGTCCACAGGCAGCCTTTAGGGGCCGCGTCGACGGGCCGCGGCGCAGAGCCGGCTCCGAGACGCAGGCGAGCGGGCGCGGGGAGGAGAACCCCTGCGTCTGTACTTAGGGGGACGAAGCGCCGGAGCGCTGCGACTCCCCAGCCGCGGAGAGCCCGGCGGGCTCTCCGATAGATTCACCATCTTTCGGGTTACCCGTTGGTCCGTGTTTCAAGACGGGGTCGGTGTGTAGGCGCGGCCCGCCGAGGCGGGACTCGCGTACTTGGGGAGGGAAAAGAACTCCCCCCGCGCCCGCACGCGCTGGTACTCGGTCGGAATCCGCCGGAGGCCTCGCCGGGCGGCCCCAGACAGGCAGTGCGAGGGACGCGAAGTCCACAGGCAGCCTTTAGGGGCCGCGTCGACGGGGCGCGGCGCAGAGCCGGCTCCGAGACGCAGGCGAGCGGGCGCGGGGAGGAGAACCCCTGCGTCTGTACTTAGGGGGACGAAGCGCCGAAGCGCTGCGACTCCCCAGCCGCGGAGAGCCTGACGGGCTCTCCGATAGATTCACCATCTTTCGGGTTACTCGTTAGTCCGTGTTTCAAGGCGCCGGAGCGCTGCCAACGCTTTCAAGAGACAAAGACTTAAAGTGTTCCGGGGCGACAAGACCCCCGGGCGCCCCGAGGCCGCCGGCCGTCCCCCGGAGGGGCTCTGGGCACGACGCCGGGGACATTGAACCCCCCGCGCGCCCCCGGAGGAGGGCGGGCGGGCGCTGGGTACCCGTGGGCGGCCCCCTGGGTGGGGGCCTGGACTTTGGTTCCTGCCGAGCAATCCCCCGCCCGCCCGGTACCAAGGCCGGCTAGGAGAGAGACTCGGAGACGAGCGACCCCCGCCGTCGGCCGTCCCCCGAGGGGGCTCTGGGCACGGCGGCGAGGGAGGCGACCGGGCTCGTTCGGTAATGATCCTTCCGCAGGTTCACCTACAGAAAACTTTGTTACGACTTTTGCTTTCTCTAGATAGTCAAGTATGAATGAATCTGATCTGCGGAGGGCAACTCAGGTGTCTGAATCTCCACGCGGACCCACCCAGAGCGCCCTGGATCGCCCCGGAGCGGGACTTGCTTACAAGGGGAGAGCAGAGCTCTTTACCCTCCCCTTGTATGCAAGTCTTGCTCCGGGGCGCTCCAAGGCGCTCTGGGGCGGTCCGCGCCCAGATCCAGCCACCCGAGTCGCCCTCGTCTGCACTTAGGGGGACGAAGCGCCGGGGCGCTGCGACTCCCCAGCCGCGGAGAGCCCGGCGGGCTCTCCGATAGATTCACCATCTTTCGGGTTATCCGTTGGTCCGTGTTTCAAGACGGGGGCGGCCCGCCGAGGCGGGACTTGCGTACTTGGGGAGGGAAAAGAACTCCCCCCGCGCCCGCACACGCTGGTACTCGGTCGGAATCCGCCGGAGGTCCCGCCGAGCGGCCCCAGACAGGCAGTGCCAGAGACACGAGGTCTCCAGGCAGCCTTTAGGGGCCGCAGGCGACGGGGCGCGGCGCAGAGCCGGTTCCGAGACGCGGGCGAGCGGGCGCGGGGAGGAGAACCCCTGCGTCTGTACTTAGGGGGACGAAGCGCCGGAGTGCTGCGACTCCCCAGCCGCGGAGAGCCCGGCGGGCTCTCCGATAGATTCACCATCTTTCGGGTTATCCGTTGGTCCGTGTTTCAAGACGGGGGCGGCCCGCCGAGGCGGGACTTGCGTACTTGGGGAGGGAAAAGAACTCCCCCCGCGCCCGCACACGCTGGTACTCGGTCGGAATCCGCCGGAGGTCCCGCCGAGCGGCCCCAGACAGGCAGTGCCAGAGACACGAGGTCTCCAGGCAGCCTTTAGGGGCCGCAGGCGACGGGGCGCGGCGCAGAGCCGGTTCCGAGACGCGGGCGAGCGGGCGCGGGGAGGAGAACCCCTACGTCACTTTTACACCCAGAGGCGAGCCTCTAGGCGCCATGCACCACTACCATTACAGGGCCTCCAAAGAGTCCTGGATTGCTATTTTTCGTCACTACCTCACCGTAATTTATCTTCCTTGGATGTGGAGCCTTTCTTGTTGTAAAGACAAGCATATGCTACTGGCAGGATCAACCAGGTAGGCCTCCTGTTGCCGCCGCGCGCCGGCCCAGGTGAGGTCTCGGCGCTCGGGGTTGCCGCGCCGCGGCAGGCAGGGGCCGGTCCCCTCCGGGGGCCGGAGCCGGAGCTCCGGCGGAGGGGGCCGGCGTGCGAGCCCGGGGGCGTGTGCCGGACGGTCGGCTTTGCCGCGTTGCCTCGTAGCCGGGTCGAGGGCGTGTTACCAAGGATTGCGGCTCCACCCGTTTCGCAGCTGTTCGGTTCGGTGGCCGGAGCGCGCCACGCGATCTGGGGGTTTGAGAAAACGAGTCTCCGGAGCTCGCCTCGGGAAAGCTCCGCCGGGGCACAGGCCGGGCTCCGACGCGCCCCCGGAGGAGCGCGAGGGGCCGGCGACCCAACGGCGTGAGCCACCCGGGGCGTTCCGTGGAGGACCGCTTGGACAGACGGGGCTACTCGGTCTCGCTAGGCCGGGGTCGGCCGCGGGGAGGCCCGAAGAGCTGGCTCTCCGGGCGTAGGTTCCACCGCGCCTGGTCGGGCCCGCAGGCGGCGAGCAACCGTCCGCCGGAGCACAGAGTGCCGGCGGGGCCCTCGCCAGAGGCGGGCTTCGCGTTCCAATCGATCGGACGGGGAAGCTCCGGAGCTCACGCCAGGGGCGAGGCTCCCGAAGTCTTCCCCAGGCCGGGGTTCTGCGGCCCGGCCGGCTTACTTCCAGGCCAGGTCGGCCGCCCGACCTGGTTCCTATATACATGATAGGAAAAGTCTGCGATCGGTCTTGTGGGTGCCGGTGGAGAGGGGGGGAGAGGGGGGAGAGCCCAGGAGGTCCGGGCTTCCCCCCTCTGTTTCCTTTCCCCTCTCTCCTGGGCTTCCCCCACTCGAGCCTCGAAGCTGGCGAGACTTCCAGGACCAACACCCAGCATTGGCGAAAACGAGCACCCACTCTTCCCTGGGCAAGGCCCCGCGGCTCGCCCCCTGAAAAGCTCCAGGCCGGAGCCCTCCATGACCAACACCCAGCATTGGCGAAAACGAGCACCCACTCTTCCCTGGGCAAGGCCCCGCGGCTCGCCCCCTGAAAAGCTCCAGGCCGGAGCCCTCCATGACCAACACCCAGCATTGGCGAAAACGAGCACCCACTCTTCCCTGGGCAAGGCCCCGCGGCTCGCCCCCTGAAAAGCTCCAGGCCGGAGCCCCTGGAGGGGGACGCTCCCCCCTGGGGGCCCGGGGCGGCTCGGGGGGCGCCCGGGGGTCGACAAGGGCCGGAGGAGCGCTCTCCTATATACGGGATGGCAAAAGTCTGGGGCTCCTTTGGTCCTTTAGTACAGAGGGGGGAAGAGGGAAGCAGAGCCCAGGAGCTCTGGGCTTCTGGCACTCGAACTAACACAAAATCAATGGGCACTCCCAAATATGGAGGTGCTGGAAATGCTGTTGGTTGAGGGGGAGACTCCGCGTGTAAGCAGGCACCTTGGCCGGGCATGAGCCAGCCGCCCGCCCCCGGGGGGGGGGCCTGGAGGTCAGGCGCCGCCCTGTGGCCAAACTGGGAACTGCGCCCCGCACCAAATGGACCCCAGAGGACCTCCGTCCAGGGGCACTTTCTCCAACCTTACCCCCAGAGGTGAACCTCCGGGGGCCATGCACCACTACCAGAGGGCCGCCGCCCCAGAAGGGCGCCACCAGGCGGCCGCACGCGGTACTGCGCCCCGCACCAAATGGACCCCAGAGGACCTCCGTCCAGGGGCACTTTCTCCAACCTTACCCCCAGAGGTGAACCCCTGGGGGCCATGCACCACTACCAGAGGGCCGCCGCCCCAGAAGGGCGCCACCAGGCGGCCGCACGCGGTACTGCGCCCCGCACCAAATGGACCCCAGAGGACCTCCGTCCAGGGGCACTTTCTCCAACCTTACCCCCAGAGGTGAACCTCCGGGGGCCATGCACCACTACCAGAGGGCCGCCGCCCCAGAAGGGCGCCACCAGGCGGCCGCACGCGGTACTGCGCCCCGCACCAAATGGACCCCAGAGGACCTCCGTCCAGGGGCACTTTCTCCAACCTTACCCCCAGAGGTGAACCCCTGGGGGCCATGCACCACTACCAGAGGGCCGCCGCCCCAGAAGGGCGCCACCAGGCGGCCGCACGTGGTACTGCGCCCCGCACCAAATGGACCCCAGAGGACCTCCGTCCAGGGGCACTTTCTCCAACCTAACCCCCAGAGGTGAACCTCTGGGGGCCATGCACCACTTCCAGACTGCCGCCCACCCCGAAGGGCGCCACCAGGCCGCCTGTCCTGGGTACTGCCGCCAGTATCCAGTGCTCCCGGCACACCTCCGTGCAGGGGCACGTTCTCCAACCCGCCCCCCAGAGGAGAGACTCTGGGGGCCATGCACCACAACCACCAGGCCACCGCCTAGGCCCAGGGCCCACGCCCTGGGCACTGACGCGCCGGGCGGGGGCCCAGGCCCAGGCCCAGGCCCTGGGTCAGGCACCCTCCCGGCCGAAGGCCACCACCCGGCGCCCCGTCCGAGCACGTGCACCCACCCTTAAGCACCCCTCTCGGGGGATCAAGAGTGATGTGACGCGCCGCACGGACCGCACGCCCCTGGGCATACCGAGGGACTTAGAAACATTTCTGGCAGGGGTCCGCGCCCCTGGCCATACCGAGGGACTTAGACACATTTCTGGCAGGGGCCCGCGCCCCTGGCCATACCGAGGGACTTAGACACATTTCTGGCAGGGGCCCGCGCCCCTGGCCATACCGAGGGACTTAGACACATTTCTGGCAGGGGCCCACACCCCTGGCCATACCGAGGGACTTAGAACATATTTCTGGCATACCTGACCATGCCGAGGGACTCGCCAAAGTGTGTGAAGGCCAGCCAGCCCTAAGCACCCTTTTCCCGGCTGACCTTTACACACTTTGCCGCTCATGGAACTTTAATGATATATAATATAATATATTCAACTATAACCAATGTATACAGTTAAAGGAGAGGCAGAGCAAGGCAGGTACAAGGGTTTTATTATTATTATTATTATTATTATTTATTTTTATTGCACAACACAACACCGACAACACCATCAGTCCCTCTGCTTGCGCGGCCGTCCGCGCGGCCTCTTAGCGGGCGGGGGGTTTTGCACGGTGGTCGCCGGGTGTTTTCTCGGCCGTCCGCGCGGCCTCTTGCCGGGGGGCGGCGGGGTATCCTGCGCGACGGCGGGCGGCCGCCAGGCCAGGATGTCTGCATCTGCGGGTTGAGAGGATAGCAGTCTATTAGTGACTTGAGCAAAACACATTCTCAAAACAGATTTTGTCCCTGGCCTCTGGAGGGACTTTGTCCCATTTTGAACTCACCTGTAAGACGCTGGACCGACACTCGGAGCTCCTGGGCGGGGTCTCTGGAGGCTCTGGAGGCTGCGGGGTCTCCTCTGGAGGCTGCGGCGGCGCACGGGACGTGGGCTGGGGGCGGCGATGGATCTCTCCTGTCACGGCGCGGTCCAGCAGGTCCCGTGTGGCGATGACTTCTTTGTTGCTGCGTTGGGCGACATAATACCTGTTCATGGTGGCCAAGCTATGGCCCATGGAGCGGCTCACTTCACTCTGTTCATCCGGACTGAGGATTCTGTCGGCGACCGTGGCCACGGCGCTGCGGATGGACGTCATGGTGGTACCCGCGCGGTTGATACACTTCAGGATCTCGGCTTTCACGTGCGTTCCCAGCTTGTAAAACGGCCTCCCCGTGGAGCTGAAGAAGAAGGTCGCCACTTCGCCGCTGTAGCCGCACATGAACGGCCGTTGGTCCAGGAAACGTCTCAGCCATCCGTGCTCCGTTGGCGTGAGAACCAGCTTCGCGGGGCCATAGGTGCGCCGTGTCTTGTGATGTTCCAACCGCATGACCCGACGCGCCGCCGTCGCCTCCACCTCCAGTGCGGAAGAAACGTCCACGTCCGTCATCCAGAGGAAGCACCCGCGCCGCAGCCCGCTGATGGCGGCCAGATAAGCCGCTAGCAGGCCCATCGCCGAGCGGACGGCTGACCGACATCTCGGGTCTTGTTCGACGCGCGCCAGGGCAGCTGGGATCCTTCGAGCGGTTTCCTGGCGTAGTCGGTGGAGGTCGGAGCGGGTAAGCATCGCTTCCGTCTTGCGGTCCATGATCCTTCTACGGTGTTGGGCCACAGCATCGGCCAGTCCCTCTCGCTCCATCTTTAACCAACGGAGCGCGCGATCCAAGTCGCGCAGGGACGGTGAGATGCCGGCTGGCTGACGCTCTTTCAAGTACACGATGAACCGCCGGCAGTCCTGGATGTAGTTTTGTACGGTCGTTGGACACCAGCGGGACTGGAGGAGCTTGAACCACTGGAGGAAGCGCGCACGGTTGGTGATGAAGTGAAGGTCGGCGGACGCTGGGGTGGCCGGTGGTCCGGACATAAAATCCAAAAATGACTCCACATGGCGTCGTCTCTGGCGCATATTCTTTTTTCTCTGTTCCGTGGGGCTGGAGGGGAGCAGATCCGCCTCAAAGTCATCCATCAGCGCCTTTAAGTCAGCGAATTCCATCTTCAACCTGTTGTGGTGGGAAAAAAATAATATAAGTATACACAGAGCTGCTCTACCGCCATGCACACACATACACACGCCGGTACCGGTGGGAGCCCACAGCCATGCCCGCTGGAGACCGCTCTCTAGCAGGCAGAGATCGCACCGGTGGTCCCCGAATCACTCTGGAGCTCAACACACAACCACACACACACACACACCCACACACCCACCCACACACACGCTAAAGTTACCCACCTTTTAAGTGCTGAAACTCCGGCAGAGTTGCTGCTGATGCTTGTCTCTCTCTGGTCTTCGTCTGGTCCGTCGTCTCTCTGATCTGTCACGGCTCTCTGAACTGTCACGGCCATGACCCCTGAAATACACACACACAGACGCCCCGCTTCCTGTGCCACGTCGACAGCCACGGGGTTCCGGGGTTGCGTGGGTACCCCGGAAGAAGCGGGGTGACGCACACACACGCAACCCCGGAACCCCGTGGCTGTCGACGTGGCACGGGGCGCCCGCACCGCAGCGGCCGCGACCGGGAATTGCAGCGGGGGAAAACGCGGCCACCGCGCGCCTACACCAGCGGTGACCGCGGGGAATATTTTCATTTATTTATTTATTTATTTATTTATTTATTTTTTGAGGACCAGGGAAGCGGGGCGTAGGTGGGGCGAGCGCCTCCCTTTCCCCGGCCCGGAAGCGCTGCAGTGCCTGCCCTGGACGGTGACCCGCCGGGCGGGGCCTCAGGCCCCAGGTCAGAGACCCAGGGCGTCCCTCCGGCCGGGAACCACCGCCCGGCGGCCTGCCCTGGACGGTGACCCGCCGGGCGGGGCCTCAGGCCCCAGGTCAGAGACCCAGGGCGTTCCTCCGGCCGGGAACCACCGCCCGGCGGCCTGCCCTGGGCGGTGACCCGCCGGCTGGGGGCTCGGGCCCCGGGTCAGAGACCCAGGGCGTCCCTCCGGTCGGGAACCACCACCCGGCGGCCTGCCCTGGGCGGTGACCTGCCGGCCGGGGGCTCGGGCCCCGGGTCAGAGACCCAGGGCGTCCCTCCGGCCGGGAACCACCACCCGGCGCTCCGTCCGAACACGTGCACCCACCCTTAAGCACCCCTCTTGGGGGATCAAGAGTGATGTGACGCGCCGCACGGACCGCACGCCCCTGGGCATACCGAGGGACTTAGAAACATTTCTGGCAGGGGTCCGCGCCCCTGGCCATACCGAGGGACTTAGACACATTTCTGGCAGGGGCCCGCGCCCCTGGCCATACCGAGGGACTTAGACACATTTCTGGCAGGGGCCCGCGCCCCTGGCCATACCGAGGGACTTAGACACATTTCGGGCAGGGGTCCGCGCCCCTGGGCATACCGAGGGACTTAGTAGACTCGCCGGCCGGGGGCTCGCTCGGGCCAGAGACCCAGGGCGTCCCTCCGGCCGAAGGCTACCGCCCGGCGCTCCGTGCGAACACGTGCACCCACCCTTAAGCACCCCTCTTGGGGGATCAAGAGTGATGTGCCGCGCCGCACGGACCGCACGCCCCTGGGCATACCGAGGGACTTAGACACATTTCGGGCAGGGGCCGGCGCCCCTGGACATACCGAAGCACGAGCCACCCCAGAACGCCCCAGGGCGCACCGGGGCGCACCGGGGCAGGACCAACCGAGCAATCCCCCGCCCGCCGGGGCCCAAGGCCGGCTAGGAGAGAGACTCGGAGACGAGCGACCCCCGCCGTCGGCCGTCCCCCGAGGGGGCTCTGGGCACGACGGCGCGGCGTGGCCCGCCGAGGCGGGACTCGCGTACACGGGGAGGGAAAAGAACTCCCCCCGCACCCGCACGCGCTGGTACTCGGTCGGAATCCGCCGGAGGCCTCGCCGGGCGGCCCCAGACAGGCAGTGCGAGGGACGCGAAGTCCACAGGCAGCCTTTAGGGGCCGCGTCGACGGGGCGCGGCGCAGAGCCGGCTCCGAGACGCAGGTGAGCGGGCGCGGGGAGGAGAACCCCTGCGTCTGTACTTAGGGGGACGAAGCGCCAGAGCGCTGCGACTCCCCAGCCGCGGAGAGCCCGGCGGGCTCTCCGATAGATTCACCATCTTTCGGGTTACCCGTTGGTCCGTGTTTCAAGACGGGGGTGGTGTGTAGGCGCGGCCCGCCGAGGCGGGACTCGCGTACTTGGGGAGGGAAAAGAACTCCCCCCGCGCCCGCACACGCTGGTACTCGGTCGGAATCCGCCGGAGGCCTCGCCGGGCGGCCCCAGACAGGCAGTGCGAGGGACGCGAAGTCCACAGGCAGCCTTTAGGGGCCGCGTCGACGGGCCGCGGCGCAGAGCCGGCTCCGAGACGCGGGCGAGCGGGCGCGGGGAGGAGAACCCCTGCGTCTGTACTTAGGGGGACGAAGCGCCGGAGCGCTGCGACTCCCCAGCCGCGGAGAGCCCGGCGGGCTCTCCGATAGATTCACCATCTTTCGGGTTACCCGTTAGTCCGTGTTTCAAGACGGGGGTGGTGTGTAGGCGCGGCCCGCCGAGGCGGGACTCGCGTACTTGGGGAGGGAAAAGAACTCCCCCCACGCCCGCACACGCTGGTACTCGGTCGGAATCCGCCGGAGGCCTCGCCGGGCGGCCCCAGACAGGCAGTGCGAGGGACGCGAAGTCCACAGGCAGCCTTTAGGGGCCGCGTCGACGGGCCGCGGCGCAGAGCCGGCTCCGAGACGCAGGCGAGCGGGCGCGGGGAGGAGAACCCCTGCGTCTGTACTTAGGGGGACGAAGCGCCGAAGCGCTGCGACTCCCCAGCCGCGGAGAGCCTGACGGGCTCTCCGATAGATTCACCATCTTTCGGGTTACTCGTTAGTCCGTGTTTCAAGGCGCCGGAGCGCTGCCAACGCTTTCAAGAGACAAAGACTTAAAGTGTTCCGGGGCGACAAGACCCCCGGGCGCCCCGAGGCCGCCGGCCGTCCCCCGGAGGGGCTCTGGGCACGACGCCGGGGACATTGAACCCCCCGCGCGCCCCCCGGAGGAGGGCGGGCGGGCGCTGGGTACCCGTGGGCGGCCCCCTGGGTGGGGGCCTGGACTTTGGTTCCTGCCGAGCAATCCCCCGCCCGCCCGGTACCAAGGCCGGCTAGGAGAGAGACTCGGAGACGAGCGACCCCCGCCGTCGGCCGTCCCCCGAGGGGGCTCTGGGCACGGCGGCGAGGGAGGCGACCGGGCTCGTTCGGTAATGATCCTTCCGCAGGTTCACCTACAGAAAACTTTGTTACGACTTTTGCTTTCTCTAGATAGTCAAGTATGAATGAATCTGATCTGCGGAGGGCAACTCAGGTGTCTGAATCTCCACGCGGACCCACCCAGAGCGCCCTGGATCGCCCCGGAGCGGGACTTGCTTACAAGGGGAGAGCAGAGCTCTTTACCCTCCCCTTGTATGCAAGTCTTGCTCCGGGGCGCTCCAAGGCGCTCTGGGGCGGTCCGCGCCCAGATCCAGCCACCCGAGTCGCCCTCGTCTGCACTTAGGGGGACGAAGCGCCGGGGCGCTGCGACTCCCCAGCCGCGGAGAGCCCGGCGGGCTCTCCGATAGATTCACCATCTTTCGGGTTATCCGTTGGTCCGTGTTTCAAGACGGGGGCAGCCCGCCGAGGCGGGACTTGCGTACTTGGGGAGGGAAAAGAACTCCCCCCGCGCCCGCACACGCTGGTACTCGGTCGGAATCCGCCGGAGGTCCCGCCGAGCGGCCCCAGACAGGCAGTGCCAGAGACACGAGGTCTCCAGGCAGCCTTTAGGGGCCGCAGGCGACGGGGCGCGGCGCAGAGCCGGTTCCGAGACGCGGGCGAGCGGGCGCGGGGAGGAGAACCCCTGCGTCTGTACTTAGGGGGACGAAGCGCCGGAGTGCTGCGACTCCCCAGCCGCGGAGAGCCCGGCGGGCTCTCCGATAGATTCACCATCTTTCGGGTTATCCGTTGGTCCGTGTTTCAAGACGGGGGCGGCCCGCCGAGGCGGGACTTGCGTACTTGGGGAGGGAAAAGAACTCCCCCCGCGCCCGCACACGCTGGTACTCGGTCGGAATCCGCCGGAGGTCCCGCCGAGCGGCCCCAGACAGGCAGTGCCAGAGACACGAGGTCTCCAGGCAGCCTTTAGGGGCCGCAGGCGACGGGGCGCGGCGCAGAGCCGGTTCCGAGACGCGGGCGAGCGGGCGCGGGGAGGAGAACCCCTGCGTCTGTACTTAGGGGGACGAAGCGCCGGAGTGCTGCGACTCCCCAGCCGCGGAGAGCCCGGCGGGCTCTCCGATAGATTCACCATCTTTCGGGTTATCCGTTGGTCCGTGTTTCAAGACGGGGGCGGCCCGCCGAGGCGGGACTTGCGTACTTGGGGAGGGAAAAGAACTCCCCCCGCGCCCGCACACGCTGGTACTCGGTCGGAATCCGCCGGAGGTCCCGCCGAGCGGCCCCAGACAGGCAGTGCCAGAGACACGAGGTCTCCAGGCAGCCTTTAGGGGCCGCAGGCGACGGGGCGCGGCGCAGAGCCGGTTCCGAGACGCGGGCGAGCGGGCGCGGGGAGGAGAACCCCTACGTCACTTTTACACCCAGAGGCGAGCCTCTAGGCGCCATGCACCACTACCATTACAGGGCCTCCAAAGAGTCCTGGATTGCTATTTTTCGTCACTACCTCACCGTAATTTATCTTCCTTGGATGTGGAGCCTTTCTTGTTGTAAAGACAAGCATATGCTACTGGCAGGATCAACCAGGTAGGCCTCCTGTTGCCGCCGCGCGCCGGCCCAGGTGAGGTCTCGGCGCTCGGGGTTGCCGCGCCGCGGCAGGCAGGGGCCGGTCCCCTCCGGGGGCCGGAGCCGGAGCTCCGGCGGAGGGGGCCGGCGTGCGAGCCCGGGGGCGTGTGCCGGACGGTCGGCTTTGCCGCGTTGCCTCGTAGCCGGGTCGAGGGCGTGTTACCAAGGATTGCGGCTCCACCCGTTTCGCAGCTGTTCGGTTCGGTGGCCGGAGCGCGCCACGCGATCTGGGGGTTTGAGAAAACGAGTCTCCGGAGCTCGCCTCGGGAAAGCTCCGCCGGGCACAGGCCGGGCTCCGACGCGCCCCCGGAGGAGCGCGAGGGGCCGGCGACCCAACGGCGTGAGCCACCCGGGGCGTTCCGTGGAGGACCGCTTGGACAGACGGGGCTACTCGGTCTCGCTAGGCCGGGGTCGGCCGCGGGGAGGCCCGAAGAGCTGGCTCTCCGGGCGTAGGTTCCACCGCGCCTGGTCGGGCCCGCAGGCGGCGAGCAACCGTCCGCCGGAGCACAGAGTGCCGGCGGGGCCCTCGCCAGAGGCGGGCTTCGCGTTCCAATCGATCGGATGGGGAAGCTCCGGAGCTCACGCCAGGGGCGAGGCTCCCGAAGTCTTCCCCAGGCCGGGGTTCTGCGGCCCGGCCGGCTTACTTCCAGGCCAGGTCGGCCGCCCGACCTGGTTCCCATATACATGATAGGAAAAGTCTGCGATTGGTCTTGTGGGTTTCGGTGGAGAGGGGGGGAGAGAGGGGGAGAGCCCAGGAGGTCCGGGCTTCCCCCCTCTGTTTCCTTTCCCCTCTCTCCTGGGCTTCCCCCACTCGAGCCTCGAAGCTGGCGAGACTTCCAGGACCAACACCCAGCATTGGCGAAAACGAGCACCCACTCTTCCCTGGGCAAGGCCCCGCGGCTCGCCCCCTGAAAAGCTCCAGGCCGGAGCCCCTGGAGGGGGACGCTCCCCCTGGGGGCCCGGGGCGGCTCGGGGGGCCGCCCGGGGGTCGACAAGGGCCGGAGGAGCGCTCTCCTATATACGGGATGGCAAAAGTCTGGGGCTCCTTTGGTCCCGTAGTACAGAGGGGGGAAGAGGGAAGCAGAGCCCAGGAGCTCTGGGCTTCTGGCACTCGAACTAACACAAAATCAATGGGCGCTCCCAAATATGGAGGTGCAGCTACATGACTGGAAATGCTGTTGGTTGAGGGGGAGACTCCGCGTGTAAGCAGGCACCTTGGCCGGGCATGAGCCAGCCGCCCGCCCCCCGGGGGGGGCCTGGAGGTCAGGCGCCGCCCTGTGGCCAAACTGGAACTGCGCCCCGCACCAAATGGACCCCAGAGGACCTCCGTCCAGGGCACTTTCTCCAACCTTACCCCCAGAGGTGAACCTCCGGGGGCCATGCACCACTACCAGAGGGCCGCCGCCCCAGAAGGGCGCCACCAGGCGGCCGCACGCGGTACTGCGCCCCGCACCAAATGGACCCCAGAGGACCTCCGTCCAGGGGCACTTTCTCCAACCTTACCCCCAGAGGTGAACCTCCGGGGGCCATGCACCACTACCAGAGGGCCGCCGCCCCAGAAGGGCGCCACCAGGCGGCCGCACGCGGTACTGCGCCCCGCACCAAATGGACCCCAGAGGACCTCCGTCCAGGGGCACTTTCTCCAACCTTACCCCCAGAGGTGAACCCCTGGGGGCCATGCACCACTACCAGAGGGCCGCCGCCCCAGAAGGGCGCCACCAGGCGGCCGCACGTGGTACTGCGCCCCGCACCAAATGGACCCCAGAGGACCTCCGTCCAGGGGCACTTTCTCCAACCTAACCCCCAGAGGTGAACCTCTGGGGGCCATGCACCACTTCCAGACTGCCGCCCACCCCGAAGGGCGCCACCAGGCCGCCTGTCCTGGTACTGCCGCCAGTATCCAGTGCTCCCGGCACACCTCCGTGCAGGGGCACGTTCTCCAACCCGCCCCCCAGAGGAGAGACTCTGGGGGCCATGCACCACAACCACCAGGCCACCGCCTAGGCCCAGGGCCCACGCCCTGGGCACTGACGCGCCGGGCGGGGGCCCAGGCCCAGGCCCAGGCCCTGGGTCAGGCACCCTCCCGGCCGAAGGCCACCACCCGGCGCCCCGTCCGAGCACGTGCACCCACCCTTAAGCACCCCTCTCGGGGGATCAAGAGTGATGTGACGCGCCGCACGGACCGCACGCCCCTGGGCATACCGAGGGACTTAGAAACATTTCTGGCAGGGGTCCGCGCCCCTGGCCATACCGAGGGACTTAGACACATTTCTGGCAGGGGCCCGCGCCCCTGGCCATACCGAGGGACTTAGACACATTTCTGGCAGGGGCCCGCGCCCCTGGCCATACCGAGGGACTTAGACACATTTCTGGCAGGGGCCCACACCCCTGGCCATACCGAGGGACTTAGAACATATTTCTGGCATACCTGACCATGCCGAGGGACTCGCCAAAGTGTGTGAAGGCCAGCCAGCCCTAAGCACCCTTTTCCCGGCTGACCTTTACACACTTTGCCGCTCATGGAACTTTAATGATATATAATATAATATATTCAACTATAACCAATGTATACAGTTAAAGGAGAGGCAGAGCAAGGCAGGTACAAGGGTTTTATTATTATTATTATTATTATTATTTATTTTTATTGCACAACACAACACCGACAACACCATCAGTCCCTCTGCTTGCGCGGCCGTCCGCGCGGCCTCTTAGCGGGCGGGGGGTTTTGCACGGTGGTCGCCGGGTGTTTTCTCGGCCGTCCGCGCGGCCTCTTGCCGGGGGGCGGCGGGGTATCCTGCGCGACGGCGGGCGGCCGCCAGGCCAGGATGTCTGCATCTGCGGGTTGAGAGGATAGCAGTCTATTAGTGACTTGAGCAAAACACATTCTCAAAACAGATTTTGTCCCTGGCCTCTGGAGGGACTTTGTCCCATTTTGAACTCACCTGTAAGACGCTGGACCGACACTCGGAGCTCCTGGGCGGGGGTCTCTGGAGGCTCTGGAGGCTGCGGGGTCTCCTCTGGAGGCTGCGGCGGCGCACGGGACGTGGGCTGGGGGCGGCGATGGATCTCTCCTGTCACGGCGCGGTCCAGCAGGTCCCGTGTGGCGATGACTTCTTTGTTGCTGCGTTGGGCGACATAATACCTGTTCATGGTGGCCAAGCTATGGCCCATGGAGCGGCTCACTTCACTCTGTTCATCCGGACTGAGGATTCTGTCGGCGACCGTGGCCACGGCGCTGCGGATGGACGTCATGGTGGTACCCGCGCGGTTGATACACTTCAGGATCTCGGCTTTCACGTGCGTTCCCAGCTTGTAAAACGGCCTCCCCGTGGAGCTGAAGAAGAAGGTCGCCACTTCGCCGCTGTAGCCGCACATGAACGGCCGTTGGTCCAGGAAACGTCTCAGCCATCCGTGCTCCGTTGGCGTGAGAACCAGCTTCGCGGGGCCATAGGTGCGCCGTGTCTTGTGATGTTCCAACCGCATGACCCGACGCGCCGCCGTCGCCTCCACCTCCAGTGCGGAAGAAACGTCCACGTCCGTCATCCAGAGGAAGCACCCGCGCCGCAGCCCGCTGATGGCGGCCAGATAAGCCGCTAGCAGGCCCATCGCCGAGCGGACGGCTGACCGACATCTCGGGTCTTGTTCGACGCGCGCCAGGGCAGCTGGGATCCTTCGAGCGGTTTCCTGGCGTAGTCGGTGGAGGTCGGAGCGGGTAAGCATCGCTTCCGTCTTGCGGTCCATGATCCTTCTACGGTGTTGGGCCACAGCATCGGCCAGTCCCTCTCGCTCCATCTTTAACCAACGGAGCGCGCGATCCAAGTCGCGCAGGGACGGTGAGATGCCGGCTGGCTGACGCTCTTTCAAGTACACGATGAACCGCCGGCAGTCCTGGATGTAGTTTTGTACGGTCGTTGGACACCAGCGGGACTGGAGGAGCTTGAACCACTGGAGGAAGCGCGCACGGTTGGTGATGAAGTGAAGGTCGGCGGACGCTGGGTGGCCGGTGGTCCGGACATAAAATCCAAAAATGACTCCACATGGCGTCGTCTCTGGCGCATATTCTTTTTTCTCTGTTCCGTGGGGCTGGAGGGGAGCAGATCCGCCTCAAAGTCATCCATCAGCGCCTTTAAGTCAGCGAATTCCATCTTCAACCTGTTGTGGTGGGAAAAAAATAATATAAGTATACACAGAGCTGCTCTACCGCCATGCACACACATACACACGCCGGTACCGGTGGGAGCCCACAGCCATGCCCGCTGGAGACCGCTCTCTAGCAGGCAGAGATCGCACCGGTGGTCCCCGAATCACTCTGGAGCTCAACACACAACCACACACACACACACACCCACACACCCACCCACACACACGCTAAAGTTACCCACCTTTTAAGTGCTGAAACTCCGGCAGAGTTGCTGCTGATGCTTGTCTCTCTCTGGTCTTCGTCTGGTCCGTCGTCTCTCTGATCTGTCACGGCTCTCTGAACTGTCACGGCCATGACCCCTGAAATACACACACACAGACGCCCCGCTTCCTGTGCCACGTCGACAGCCACGGGGTTCCGGGGTTGCGTGGGTACCCCGGAAGAAGCGGGGTGACGCACACACACGCAACCCCGGAACCCCGTGGCTGTCGACGTGGCACGGGCGCCCGCACCGCAGCGGCCGCGACCGGGAATTGCAGCGGGGGAAAACGCGGCCACCGCGCGCCTTGCGCACTTGGTCTCTCGATTCCATGCAAGTCGGCTGTTGTTAGCTTGAAGATCGGCTTGTTTTTAGCGAACACCACCGCTGTACGGTAGCATTATAAATGTATCGCAAATGAGATACCCAGTCGACTGTAGAGCCCTGGGCGGGGGGGGTGGCGTGCCGCCTCCTCCTCCCCAACACCAATACCGCGTGTATAGGAATTGAATTGTATAGCCCATTATCAGCTGCATTGCTGGTGTAGCAGTGGGAATATGAGAGTGGGGTAACACCGAGAACGGTGACCTGTGATGTGTGTGACGGTAGGGGGCGGTCGGAGTGTCCCATATTAAGTCGATGGGGGAAAATTTAATGCACTATTAAATTAATGATTCATTAACAATTTGAAAAAGGGGCTTTGTCTGTCTATAACACATATTATGCTCAATGACTGTGAAAATTCAGACTGATTGGTGCAGTCTGTGAGAAGTTCTGGTGGCTTCAGACAGACAGACAGAGAGACAGACATTCATTCATTCATGTCCTTAGTTATAGTATGGATGAATGGGTAACGTCCAGTTAAAGCAGTATGGTCCTCATAACCAAGGGGTTTGCCATGATTGTGTGTGTGTCTGTGTTTGTGTATGGGTAATGTCCAGTTAAAGCAGTATGGTCCTCATAACCAAGGGTTTTGCCATGATTGTGTGTGTGTGTATGGATAATGTCCCAATAAGTAAGGGAGGTCTTCATAAACCACCTTTGTGCTAGGAAACGCCTTATTCTGCTAAGTCCCACCTTGCCCCGCCCTGTCCTCATAATCCTCAAAAAGTCTGACTTCATTTGAATGTGAAAATCTTGACCTCCTTTGACAATTGTTGAAGTTCAAATAGACAGAAATATTCCTGTTTTTGAGGGTAATTTTTTAGTCTTTGCGGCATATCTCTAAGACAATGGGAAAGGTGGGTCCCCATAATCCATGAAAAAACTGTATGATGTGGAATGTCCTCATAAACCACCCGTACCAGTATGTGTGTGTGTGTGTGTGTGTGTGTGTGTGTGTGTGTGTGTGTGTGTGTGTGTGTGTGTGTCCACTTTCTAAACCAGTGGTTTCATGATGTTCACACAAACACCTACTTAAATGCAACAAAAACATTTATCACCAGTTAACTGCACCTTGCTTTGCTATCACTGCTTCCCCTTTTCCCATGATCAAGTACAACTACAGCAGTACTCCATCAAAATACTTACATTATTGTTATTGATATTAAATCACATTAACCACACTCTAGATCATTTGGTGTTCATATATTCACAACGGGTAAGGTCCTAGTTCTTTTTAAATGACGATAACTTGCTTATTTTTCAACACGAATTGGTTTGTTGTAAATGTCAGAGACGCCCACATACATACAGCCGTTATATGATATTTTTCAGAAAAAAAAATAATTTAACTAAAATCATAGACATGTTGATAACGTTCATAATAATGCAATCCGTTTCTTTTGGGCTGAGAGCATAGTGTATTTAGTCCTCTCACAAGATGGCTGCCGTGAACGATGTCAGAGGCTCCGCCTCAAGCCATCTAGCTTTCTTATATATATCTATGGTGGTGACCGTATAAGGAGGTACTCTATGTCCGCAGCCCTCTGTGGTCAAATACCATCGTTTCAGTTTGGGCTTTGGGAGAAAAGATTTTTGTCCAATCAGGATGAGAGGGGCGTTGTTCCAGTCAGGACTGCGTGGTGGTGGGTCTTGGTATTTGTGCTGTTGGCCTGTTGCACTTCCCCCCCGCTGTAGAGTGTGTGCATGTCACCCAAATCACTGAGCGGGTCCATTCGGTTCCATTTGTACCCTCTCGGGAAAAAAGGGGTCTGAAAGAAAAAACATTAACATGGTGAAATACATCTTGATGTCATCAGATGTATTTTACCATGTTAATGATTTTTTCAGACCTCCATTTTTAGGAAATACAGAATTGGTGGGGACTTTTTTTTATCATGTCCACCCAGCACCTCTAGGGCATACTAATGACATTTTAGAAGATGGGTGGAATTCCCCTTTAAGGACCCTTGGTGCACAACTCAGCACTGTTGTATTGTGTGTGTGTGTGTGTGTGTGTGTGTGTGTGTGTGTGTGTGTGTGTGTGTGTGTGTGTGTGTGTGCGTGTGTGCGTGTGCGTGTGCGTGTGCGTGTGCGTGTGTGTGTGTGTGTGTGTGTGTGTGCGTGTGCGTGCGTGTGTGCGTGTGCGTGCCCGGGTGCATGCTGAGTGTGTGTATAACACAAACAGTGGTGAGGATCACCCTTGCACTGTGATGGGCAAATACAACATGTAATGAATACATTGCCTTGAAACACAGCTGCCTCAGGCATACTGCCGGCCAAGCTGCATGATCTGCCTGCTATTAAACATAACCTTAACCTCAGTCAAAATGCAACCAAAATCTAACCCCAGCAATCTATGCTTAAATGGTTAAACATAACCTTATATCTAAACCTTAACCTCAGTAAAAATGGTCCCAAAAAAGACCTAACCCTATTCTTAAACGTACCCTCAATAAAACTATAAGCCTAAAACTGTTATCAATTGCTATGTCTATATACACTGTTATTATGATGTAGTCTGAAGAGGTCCTAACCCTAACCCAGCAATTTGGACTAAAACTGCAGTTTTGATTGCAATGGGAAGTGCATTTCATGTACGTTGTAGTTTTGGGGCCAGAATTAGATAAAATACAATACAACCAGCAACAAGGGCGAGCACATTTTATGGTCAGCATTCCTGTTACCGTCAATTTATAAGCCCACATAGCCCACATGCGCGTTATGCCCTGGGTAGGGTATCAGACTCATGACATTATAGTATGTCATAACAAACACATACAGTACATGTAGCACCCAAAGAAAGGGACACTTGTACAGAAACACATGCAGTCACCATGCAGGGATGCACGTGCACACACACACACACACACACACACACACACACACACACACTCACACACACACACACACACACACACACATGATTCCCCCCAAGATTTGCAGGGAGGGACATTTAGACGTGTGTGTTGTTGTTGTTTTTTCCAACCCCCCTTGTTCCACATCTCCATGTGATTAAATTATTCAGCGGTACAAACTACAATCATGCTTTATTAAAAATTATTAAAAATTCTCGCTGTTTTTTTTTTCCCGTGCAGATGCATGCACATGTGAAAGAATTTATTGCCTGCTTGTTTTTCTAATTTGCATCATTGATTTTGAGTTTTGAAAAGCAATGATGCTCCCACCACCACTACACCATGCCCTCTCTCTCTCTCTCTCTCTAATAAGGGTGGGATGTATCCGTGTGATAGTGAGGAGGGGCTGAATGGGAGGAGGGGCAGGACAAGTGGTGTTTTCCGCCTCTGATAGATGTGCGAGAGGCTGATTTTATTTACATGTGTTTATCAGTTTTATGACTCGCGAGAGTATGTCGTTGAGCAAAAAAAAAAAGTATTTTTTTCTCCCCAGAGTGGTGGTAGATTAGAGAGAGAGAGAGAGAGAGAGAGAGAGAGAGAGAGAGAGAGAGAGAGAGAGAGAGAGAGAGAGAGAGAGAGAGAGAGAGAGAGAGAGAGAGAGAGAGAGAGAGAGAGAGAGAGATGGCTGCCTTTCAGTGTGCATATTAAAGGGTAAAACTCTCAAAACACCAGACAGCACATTAAAAATTCCATCTGAACCGCTATTTGTCACTCGCACAATCATTGCGAGCCTGTGTGATTCACAAGATGTTATTTATTGTAGCCTGTTTCGTACGGTTTTAGCAGTGAGGAAAACACTTAAAAAAAAAGAATATAAAAAACAAGTGTTGTGTGGACATTTGAGGTTGCTAAAAAAGAAAACATAATCAAATCAAAACATCATGCCGTTTAGCTTTAAAGAAAATCGCATCGCCGACGCATTAAACATGCATGCAGAATTTACACTTCAAAGTTGGAGCCATTACATGAGCCATTAGTTCTATGTGTTGCAGCGCATCCCTATGGCCAGGTTATGAATGATTTAACAGTGAGTTACTGTAAACTAAATTCAATTTTCTTTCAAAGCAGCCATCTCCTCAGCACTTTGGAGAGAGGGGGGGGGATTATTAGTGTAACACAGCTTGAAAGAGTGCAAGGAAAAGAACGAAGGAGAGAGAGCACAAGAGAGACAAGACAGTGAGAGAGAAAGTATGTGTGGGGAGCGAGGGAGAGGAGAGAGAGAGAGAGAGAGAGAGAGAGAGAGAGAGAGAGAGAGAGAGAGAGAGAGAGAGAGAGAGAGAGAGAGAGAGAGAGAGAGAGAGAGAGAGAGAGAGAGAGAGATCTGCTCCTCTCCTCTCATCGCGTGGTGAATCCTGAGCAATGACTGGCTACTTTAGCAATTAAAATCCAGGGCAAAGACACAGCGGCTTGCTTTGGCCCAGAGACTGGCCCATTCATCATCCAAACTGCCATAAAATAGCAGTAGATGGATTCTTTGATTTTAGCTTTGGAAGAACATAAATCAAAATCTAAACCACGGCCTGTCACAAGCATCACCAGAATTATCCATTTGAGAGAGAGAGAGAGAGAGAGAGAGAGAGAGAGAGAGAGAGAGAGAGAGAGAGAGAGAGAGAAGAGCAGGAGGAGGGCGGGAGAGAGAAGAGACGGGTGAGAGAGAGAGAGAGAGAGAGAGAAGAGGAGGAGGATCCGTTCTCATTGTTTCTCCTTCTCTCCGCAGACAGACTCTGACTCCCACTCCCACCTATATCCGTTCCCCCCAGTGAGACAGGCCTTGGTAATCTATAAGTGTCTCATAATGAGCCGTTCTCCGTGTTTTATAGGCTACCACGCCATGATTTCACACAAAGCGTTATAAAGCTTTTTTTATCAGAAATATTTTGTTTCACATTAAAAAATATCGGTTTTAAGGAAAGAAGCTGTTTAAGGCAGTGGTTTTTAACCTTTTTCATGCCAGGGCCCACATTTTTTTTCTGCATTTAGCCACGAACCACCATTTGATGTTGAGTTCAGACTAAGGATTTTCAAGTTTTGGTCCACAATTTAGGAAATAACTGGCAAAATGTTGGTCAAAAATAACAATTCTTCTACATTTTCTAAATGTGTACATTCTTGAAAATCAAGTAATTCAGATATATAATCATATAAATAATATATATATAGATATATATAGATATATATAATTTAACTGCTGAGAGTGTAAAAATGAAACTAAGTGGACCCGTAAGGGTCCATTTGGTTTCATTTTATGACCTCAAGAGTTACAGATCTATAAGGTTCCCTTTGGTTACCAATTGTCCATCACTTAGCTGGGGACCACCTGGAATCCTCCCAGGGACCACTGGTGGTCCCCGGACCACCTGTTGAAACCCCTGGTTTAAGGCATGATGCTGCCCGAACATCTGAGAGCACGACAGTCCACTGATACTTACTCTTAAAAATGCCTTGGTGCACACTGACACACAACACACTCACACACTGACACACAACACACTGACACACAACACACTGACACACACTGACACACAACACACTAGCACACTGACACACAACACACTGACACACAACACACTCACACACTGACACACTGACACACAACACACTCACACACAACACACTCACACACTGACACACACTCACACACAACACACTGACACACAACACACTCACACACAACACACTCACACACAACACACTCACACACTGACACACACTGACACACAACACACTCACACACTGACACACAACACACTCACACACTGACACACAACAAACTGACACACAACAAACTCACACACTGACACACAACACACTCACACACTGACACACAACACACTCACACACTGACACACACTGACACACAACACACTCACACTCTGACACACAACACACTCACACAAGTGATTAAACACATGGAATTCTATGGCCCAAACCATGACTCAACTCCTTGCAACCGTTTGGACCCAAGGAGTTGCATGGCGACTCTTTGGTGTGGTTTGAGCTCAGTAGTTTGGTTGTTGTCTTTAACACATAGTGTGCCAATAAAATATAAATAAATGTAAGCTACAGTATATTGGTATATTGGTTTTACTGTGCGTTTTGGGTCCTTGACATGAAAGGTCCTTGACATGAAATGAAAACTATAGATATTTAGAATCAACCTCAGGTCTTTCATAGGTTAAAACATCCAACAGTTTCTGAATGTGCCGTATGAACCATAATGTACTACATATTCAAAACCACATTGCTTGGGGCCTTTAAAATCCAGATAAGGAATACATTTAAATCTAAATACACACAGCTGCAGAGTGCACTGTGACCTCCTCCTCCACTGATCACATGCTATGGCTCTCTCCTCTATCTTCCTCTATTCCCGCTGGGCAGCTCCTATTGGTCTGCAAGCCTGGCTCTGTTTCTCTCTCTTGCAACAGTCGTTTGTTCCCCGCATATGACTGTCTGTCTGTCTGTCGCTACTGGTGTGTGCAATGTTACTGGTAAATGTAAATGCTAAAATGCATCCATTTACATTTATACAGTGTTGTAGTGGGACTTTTAGAAGTGGGGGGGACGCCTCTTAAAGGGGAATTCCACCCATTTTGATTTTTTTTTCTGAGAGTGTACAAATGTGAACCAAATGGACGCTAGATGTATCAAGATGTATTTCACCTTGCTAATGATTTTTGTGGGAGCTGTGGGAACTTTTTACCATGTCCACACAACATCTCTAAGGTATACTAATGACATAGTAAAATATTGAAAATGGGTGGAATTCCCCTTTAAGACACGTGCATGCACACTTGCATTTGCATGTGCATTTGCGTGCACCTGCGCAACACACACAGACACGCTATTGAAACAAGTATAGCATATTGAGAAAGATTGTTTACGATGCCTAATTGTATCCATAAAAGTAAATGACAAGACAAAAAACATACGGTATTTTAGATGTGAGAGAAGTGGGGGGACGCCGCCCCGCGTCCCCCTTCCACTACACCCCTGCTGGTAAATGTAAATGCTAAAAGTGCATCCATTTACATTTATGTAAATGTAAATGGTAAAGGTGCATGTATATAGCGCCTTAATCAAATGTGCTTTACATAGATTGTGGATCCCATTCACAGCGATGGCGGCAGAAGCCACGCAGGGTACCATCCAGCACATCGGGAGAAATGATGGGCTGAGTGTCATGCTCAGGGACACATCGACAGGGTTTTAACCGGCAACCGGGCTTGAACCAGCCTGACTTTGATTGGCCAGATTAGTTGATGATATAATGATGAGCATTATGTCTACCTGCTGCTCGATCGCTCTGATCGTTCACAAGCAGGCCATGGCCTACTTGTGTTTACACTATAATGTTTGTGTGCATGTGTGCGTGTCCGTCCCCTAGGGTCCGTGAGTCCCTTGTCCGTCTGTCCCTTTTGCCCGCCGCGATAACAACGCGTGCCGTTTTACGCGTTTGCACGTGTTTCGCCTGCGTCCGGGTGACAATTCCAGATTAATATCCGATCCCGAAGCATTCCGCCCTGTATTGATACAGTTTATCAAAGTCGAAAGATCCATCCGCCTCCATCAAACAGCGTTCTTTCCTGCCAATTCCTGCCTGTCTGCCGGGAGGCCCCCACGGGGCCCCGGGATTAATCTGGGAGGGATTCCTTTGATTTGTGGCCCTCATTTGTATGTCTGTCTGTGAGAAAATGGAGGACAGCTGTCAATGCAGAGGCATTTGTCACTGTCATCTGAGCAGCCTCGACCCCAACCCCACAACCCACCCCCACCCCGCCTCTCTCTCTCTCTCTCTCTCTCTCTCTCTCTCCCTCTCTCTCTCTCTCTCTCTCTCTCTCTCTCTCTCTCTCTCTCTCTCTCTCTCTCTCTCTCTCTCTCATCTCTTTCACTCCCCTCCGTCTCCATGCCTCTCCTTTCTCACCCACAGTTCTTCTCTGAGCGCTGGCTGCTCCGCTCCGCCCCGGCGTCTTAAAAAACTGATAATTCCACTGTCTCAACCACTTAAGAGTGGATTCAATCAAAGAATAAAAGCAACACATAAGATGACCCATTTTAATTCCGCAGACGCGACGCGAGGACATTCAATTACATCCTCCGAAAGGCGCGTTTTTCACGGGAGGGCGACAATTAAAGTCTTATTTAATGTTTAAAGCATATTACTTCCCTTTATTACGGATCTCATAACGGCGTCAGCGGGCCGTTGAGGTGCAGGAGGAGCCCTGTGTCCTTTTGTTTTGGATTTTATTGCGAAAGCTCATCAAAGATGAAGACAATGGGAATATGGAAATGAAAATGAGACGAAGTAGCATGCGTCTGTGTGTGTGTGTGTGTGTGTGTGTGTGTGTGTGTGTGTGTGTGTGTGTGTGTGTGTGCGTGTGTGCGTGCGTGCGTGCGTGCGTGCGTGCGTGCGTCCGTGTGTGCGTGCGGGCGGGCGTGTGTGTGTGTGTGATTGCATGCTTGCGTGCGTGCATGTGTGTGTGCGCACGTGCTTGTGTGTGTCTGATCGTGCTGGTTTGTGTATAATGCACAGCGTTTTAGATGCAGATGAGCAGTTTGGTGATATGAAGGCCTCCTACATTCTACTCCTACTTTCCTACATTCTCCAACAATCCTCTTATTTAACTCTATGAAGCTTTTGTGTTGCTGAGAGTGTGTGATTACAAACCGTACATATTCTGTAATGGGATTACAGATACAGGATTAAATATAAACAAAGGAATAAGACAAAACAAGCGGCGTATGCTAACACATTATGTAAAGCAAGATTTTTGATCATTAACATTATCGTAGCCAAGCCATTTGTAGCTGTGAAATTGCAAACACCTTAAGTATAATTCTGTTTTACTTTAAATAGCAGTTGATCATCCGCACAGTGGCAAATTGCACTAATCACAACACAGGTCTGTGATTTCCGGCTACGCATTTATATTCGGATATTATACTTTGAGGGACCTATATGAACGTCAGAATAATAGATTATGTGTTACTTGTTTAGGTCCAGAGGGATTAAAAAACATTAATAATTATGATAACCAGTAATCTGTGATTAATAACCCAGAGTGGTCGGATATTAGAGGATCCCTTAGGTATTCTTCATGTAATGAAGATGCAGGTTGCAGTGAGACACATTTCCTGCGGGCTACAGAAAAAACTTTGTAATTTGAAATCCAAAATACTCTTCTGAAAATACTGAGAGAGCCAAATACTTTCCCCTAACATTAGCACCACATAAGTCTTTTAAAAGGACATTAAAATAGCTATATAAAAAGGTTTATATTTGGGCAGTGTGTAGTGACCTTTCCTTTTAATCTCTGGCCGAATTTGCAAAATGTTCCAGCGTCAAAATCCAAATATTATTGCCTGATACAAACCAGACTACGAGTTAGTATGTCCAAGGCTTTTTTTAAAACCCTAAAACACTGAACATGTTCTAGGGTTATTGCTGATGTCTGAGGCGGGTGGGTATATGTATTTCAGTACCTTCATGATGCTCAGTGACATCATAGATAGGTAGGTTTGTCAACCTGTACCGCTGTTTTTTTTTCTCCAGGCAGGTGTTAGGGTGAATTTCACCTTGATAGGGTCCATCCATTCATACACAATGGGTGAATGGATGAATGAATCTCACACGTACAGGACCAAAGGAGAAGTTCCCAACTTAATTAATCTTTTTTTAGGAATATTTTAAAAATAATAATATGCATTATTTTATTTATTTATTTATTTTGTGACGAATCATGAAATATTAAAGAAGCGTAACTCAACTTGCCATGTGTGTGCTGCACTTCAATCTATTTTGATGAGAAATATCTTTTACATTGGGTACAATATACCCGTGTATAGTGATGCTGTAACAAAAAATTAAGTGCTCTATGGTTAAAACACATTTAATGAAAACCTAACAACACCTTCAGTGTCACGACGAAGCTACATTGGGCACGTTTTAAGCACTCCATGCTAGCATTTGTTTCCCCGTTATACGAGTAAATAATTTGCTTGCCAGCCGAGGCCTTTAATGGCAAAGCCATTGCCCTGCACATGTGGCTGACTAGCACCACTCACTTCATTGGCCCAATGAAATACAGTGTTCATTAGGCCATTGATCAACTAGTCTCATCCTGTCACCAGATTACAGCTGGCAAGCGCACCCACACACACCCACCTAGACGTGCGCACATACACACACACACACACACACCAGCGTGTGCACACACAGGCACTGTGTATGGCTCTGTGGTGAAACGCAGGGGCTGGTAAGTGGGGTCAGAGGTGGCTTGTAGTAATCCATCTAACCAGCATGACAGAGGCAGCTAATAAATCACTTATTCATCGTTTAATCCATCGTCTGTCGCCACCGAACTCCCCCGAAAACAATGCCTTCACACCAAACCCTATACTACCCCCTCCCTCTCTCCCTCCCTCTCTCTCTCTCCCTGGGACCTTCACCACAGACAGGTGAGGTGGAGCAGTGCTGTGGACCCTCTACCGTCCAGTCCACATCAAACTAAAGGTCATTCACAGTTAGTGGAGTCAGTGGGCAGTGGATAGTACATTGTACATTGCACTCTCTAGCTCTGTGTTTTTTTTCTCTCCCTCTCTCTCTCAAATGAATTTCTTCAGCGCGCTAAATTGGATAGTTTTATCCGTGTCCAAAAGTTGACATTTTACTTTAAACACTTACACCGATTACAACCGGGAAAGCTTCTGTGTCGTTACCATACAGTAGCTGTATGGAAATATCAATTTTAATTTCAAAAAGCAAAGTACCGCTATATTGTCATGTGAAAAGAGAATATTTTATTGTATTGTTTGACATTTTACTTTATATCCATTATAATATTTTCCCCTTAAACGACCTACACACTATATTCACACTATACTGTATACAATAGATTTTCTAAATAGTAACTGTTGATTTCAAGTCACTGAATCGTATCGTCATAATGAACCAATATCATCTATGTACAGTGTTGCCAACCATGTATTGTTATACATATTATATGATTGGTATTGTTACACCCAGTTATTACTTAGATATCGGATCTACAAGTGCATTTTCATTATACTGTATACATATTTACATATTTAGTTTACATATTTCCCATTTAATAAAAAAATAGATTTGTCCCTTTAAAGGAAGTTTTGAAAATTAAAAAAAAAAAAAAATCTTTCCCAATGTGTTTCTAATGGTGTCTAATCACATGTACTAAAATGATGAAATTCAACAACTGTGGGAAACCTCATTATTGAAGTGTACAGTATGTATGTGTCTAACTAGGCGGTTTTCGTATTGCTGATCCATTTCACATTGGTAAAGACATTTCTTGGTAATTATTTAGCTCCCAGAACTTATACAATACATGTTATCTACTTTTCACACATGCATGTTTCACACTTATTTACGGTGGCTTCTAAATAGTTACTGTATCGATTTCAAAGCATAGAATCTTATCGCCAGAATTAGCCAATATTGTTAATACTGTATATACAGTAGGGGTGGGCAAAAAAATCGATATGCCAATATGTCACATTTCTTAATGCCATGATATCAATATCGAATTGCCAGGTTCAAAATCGATTTTATGATATTTATCTAGGCCTATTCATAAATTTGTTCATGTCAGAAAGATTGGCTGATGTTATCAGGCTGCATTGACCTGCATGACTAGTATTGACTACACTTTTTGTTATTTATATTGTTTAGAATTGTTTTAAAGGGGAATTCCACCCATTTTCATCATTTTACTGCAGCTTAGTTCCCCCATTCTGTGTCAGACATTTAGCTTTATGTGATGTGTGTCTGTTGTAACAACTGATGTTATTATTGATACTTACTTGACTAAGTTTCAGTCCTGTAACTGAAAATGGTATGGGTGCGGGTTTCTCCTGCCCCCCCCAGACAGGGAATGAATTCATGTAATATATATAGTTGTTTTTTATTGTTAATTTTACTATTGGTGTATGCTGTGGTGTTTCTATTCTGAGCTGTACTGTCATACAATGCCGTTCACAATAGTGGTATAACCTGTAGGCTTCCATTTACAATTACAAACCCCACCTCTCCTCCAGAACTGAACTGACCACGCTGCCCCCCCCCCCACCACCACCACATTCCATCCAGCAGACTTTAATTTGGTCTTCCTTTCTGTGGTTCCTTTCTCGTCTACTTGCTTCCTATATACGTATATACTCCTCGGCGCTCTTAATTCATGCTTCCCAAAGCATGTTGTCTCACCTGACAAGAGAGAGAAAAGCGGGGTGGGGGGGAGGGCGGCGGTTTGGTGGCGGGTGGCATGGACTGAAAGAGAAAGAGAAAGAAAAAGAGAGAGGGTGGGGGGTGGGGGTGATCTTACAGTTTAATTACCGACCCTGCCTTGTAAGTTCTGTGGTGGGGAACTGTAGGAGACCTGGCCACGACAGACAGCAATGTGCCATCCTGTTGGAATTAAACTGCTGGCCCATTAGGGTGCAACGGAACAGAGGGATGTACCGCTGGTCTGCTCTGGACCTCGGAATACTCACACCTTCACTCTCTGTATGTGCTTCTGGCCAGGCAGTGGTGGAAGGGTAGTATTAACACCACCAAGTATTAGTAAAAGTTGACAATTCATAAGGCACTTGATTAAAAGTACGAAAGGATTTTGGGGTCACTAGCAGATCTAAAGCTTACAATGCTGTAAAACTACCTGGAAAACTATTTGGACTATTTGGAAATACTCAAGTAGCCTATGCAAAGTAGGCTACAAGACTTTAATTTACGTCAAAAGGGTACTTAAATAAATCCTCTCCTCTCCTCTCCTCTCCTCTCCTCTCCTCTCCTCTCCTCTCCTCTCCTCTCCTCTCCTCTCCTCTCCTCTCCTCTCCTCTCCTCTCCTCTCCTCTCCTCTCTCCTCTCTCCTCTCCTCTCCTCTCCAACAGATAACTCTGTTTACCAGGCATGCGCCTCATACTCGAAATCATTGTTTACAGGATAAGGCATCCGCACATATCCGTGATTGAAAGTCACCGGGTTAAGAACATGAGTAAGGGGTGAACAGTAATAAAAATAGCTATTAAGCATATATTCCCTTTCGACATGTCACTCTGTGTTAGAGAGAGGGGTGAGAGAGAGAGAGAGAGAGAGAGAGAGAGAGAGAGAGAGAGAGAGAGAGAGAGATGGGGGGTGAGAGGATGGGAGGTGGGGCAGGAGGGAGGGATACTGGCACCTAATTACAAGGAGCGCACTCGGCTGCTTTTATCAGTAATTGGACTATATAGCCCTTCATTATAATTTACTTTCTCCCCCAAACTGTGATAATGCAGACAAGCAGAACTGAGTGGGCCTGTTAGTGGCCTAGAAACTGACACCAGTTAATGGTTAATTATAATGACTAAATTAAAGAAGTGACGGTGAGAAGGCACTGAATAAAGCCCCAGCACTTAATTTAACAGGACCACAATCAGAGAAAACTCAAAAGAGTTCAAGATTGGAAACAGAGAAGAGGTAAGAGAGAAAAAATAATAATAACGCAAAGAAAGAAAGAAAGAAAGAAAGAAAGAAAGAAAGAAAGAAAGAAGGTCAGCTAAACATCACATTGAACGTTGTGTCACATGTGACAAGTTTCAGTTCAGAGCAGTTTGGGTGAAAGTATAACTTCTCCCACTTTCAGTGCCATTGTTTTCACCGACTAATTTGACATTTACTAAACGTCAACCTGTACTTTGTGCACATTATGTTCCATCTCCCATCTGTCTCTAACTTGTCTATCACTCTAATCTAAATGCTAGAGCAGATACTGTAATTGCTGCATTGGCGGAAGCAATAGCATACTGTAAGTGCTCAGTGCGCATACTGTTATTACTGTACAGTGCGCACGTTGCAGTTAAAATCCACACATTTCCAACTTGGAAGTGAAAATCAGAGTAATATTGTTGAATATGTCATTGTTATACTGTTGGTGCGCTATTGTTAGGTACTCTAGTCTACTCAACACAGACATGTACGCGCGCTAGGCAACCGCTGAAAGATAAATATCTAAGGTTGTTATTTGGAGAGGGAATATGATTACATTTTATTTTTATGGTAACTGTCGTGTAATCGCAATATTACGCTCAGGGGAAGGCGCAGGCACTTCCTTATTCTTGCAACTGTCGTCATAGCAAATACCAATATAGCACGTAGCAAAGAACTACGTCATTTTGGGCCAGTCTCCGACCATAGCTCATTCCCCACCGTATAAACAGCTGCAGCAGGATTGAGAGGCCATCAGACATGTGGACATGTGCATGGCAGCTTTCCTATCAAAACAAGGATGCATTTCCGACGTGTTTGTTTTGTAGCAATCAGTTATTGTATTGGACAAGGCTTTTCTTTCTAGTGGCTCTTAAAAGACAGACAAAGGCTGTACTCTGTGTAGCCCTGGCTAGCTTACACCGAAACACAGTCCAATCACCTCTATTTGGTATCCTGGCCTGTAATTCAGACAAGGGGATGAATTCACAGTTGAAAATGCATTCTTTTGTTACAGCTCTGTAGTCCATTTCTCTCTCTCTCTCTCTCTCTCTCTCTCTCTCTCTCTCTCTCTCTCTCTCTCTCTCTCTCTCTCTCTCTCTCTCTCTCTCTCTCTCTCTCTCTCTCTCTCTCTCTCTCTCTCTCTCTCTCTCTCTCTCTCTCTCTCTCTCTCTCTCTCTCTCTCTCTTTACCTTTCTCTCTCTCTCTCAGGCCCCCACACCACAAGCCCCTACACATACACATAGCATGTGCCAACTGCCTAAATCCAAAATGCACTAGTGGCACTTCCAAAATGCCCTATTGAATGCGCTATAGATGCTTGCCTGGAAGGGAAAATTCTTCTACATTCTCTAGTTGTGTAGACTTGGGCTAATTCAGATGATGCATATTTTTACTATTGAGAGGGTAAAGAGTTTCAAAGAGTTACATCTGGTTAACCAACTGCCCATCATTTAGCCTGGGGACCACTGGTTGAAAACCACTGTCATAGGAGGAAAAATGGTGAAAAATGAGGGTTTATCTTTGGCACCTGTCAATCAATTTCGCCCCAACTCACCAGCCAAAAAATCGCTACATTTTCCGCCAGGAGGTTTTCACTAATTTTGGCGCTAGGGGGTCTGAAAAAAAGTTAAATATAGCGACAAATGCGCCGAGTTGGCAACACTGAGCATCTGCAAGAACACAGATGCATGCTGCTGCTGCGTGCACAGTTCTTTCTTGGTCATGCACGCATGCACACATGCATGCAGTGCACCCTATAAGCATGCACATGCGTGCAAACATTATTCCAACGAGTCAATATTAAACCACCTAAAGTGTCAACCGTCTGAAGGGAATTATACCAATAGCCTTGCCTTGTTGGAAGCTTCGCATTCAAACATGACTCAACGTCACATTTGGAGCGTCATCCGAGATGACACTTGATGTGTATTATCATAATCGTGTGATTACATGTGTATTACAGATTTCACCGGTTCAAATGT
>CM076966.1:14978961-14993961 GCA_039105355.1 Benthosema pterotum
GGTGCATGGCGAACGCCCACCCACTGAATGCACTGAATAAACAAACACTCAGGAGAGCAAACTGGGGCACACCAGTGTGTTCTGGGCATTCTGAACGAGTCCTACAACGGAAAGTAACTGTATGCACTAAATACCGAATATAGGAAACCGTTCTGAATACCAAATAGCCAAATCTGATTAATATTATCTTTTTTCCTACCATTGCTGTCATGGCCGTACCTTAAAGTTGTATGATTATGGCAAAACGTTTGCCAGATTTATTCAGTTTGAATGCATTAATTACATACACTGTTCGGTGAAACATGGCAACGCCGGTGAATGCATATAGGCTCCTTCTGACAGTATGAGGAATCCAAGCTCATCTCCAACATTATGGCATGAACATGTTTTGCAGCTGTATAACCTTTGGAATCAGATTAGTTCGCAGCTCGTAAACTACATAAAGTTGTGAAACAGGTTAACGCCTCCTTGCCTCTGTTGGAAGTTTACGCGTGCTGTAATGTCCAGAAGCATCAGTTTGCCTCGCAGCTACAGATACAAATGACATCTTCCCTCCTGAAATAGAACACAAACAGATCAACATTTGATGTGTTAAGCGTTGGAGGAGTTCTGACAGTTTGACAGGTGCTTCTAAATAACATTCTTGCTTCAGCGTTTCTTGGGAATTTATATGTTCAGAGTTGCTAAATGGAAACATTTGGCGGTGCAAGAGCACGCGCACAAAATCATGGCATAGGCCTATAGTTCTCATGATACATTACAATAAGCATGTCACTCAGTAGTATAGAGGCAGTTGCTGCGTATATGGGCCTACTGTTGATTTTGTCAACTAAAATGTATTTTGGAGGGCCTTGATGGAATCGTAAAGTGTGATTATTGTGTGAAAATAGCCAATCTACAAGCTCACAGTCTCGCAGCGCTCAAATATTCATATGCTCAAATGATAAAATAAAAATGTGCTTCTGGTTTTCGGCACCATTTGTTTTGTTTCCCTAATTCCCAGTTAAAGGTATAGTAGGTAATTTGAAAAACTCTACCGGTCCCCTGGTAGCAAGATGTGCACATGCACACCCTCTACAGTGAGGTGAAGTGCCAACAGGCCAACATCATATACATCAAGGCCCGCCCAACTCAATCCTGATTGGAGGAAGGCACCTCTCATCCTGATTGGTGGCTTTTTATCCCAAAGCCCAATTGAAACTTTTTTTTCCCCCAGGGGCTCACTGGGGGCAGGAAGGTAACTCCTTATAGTGTCATCCCCTCTATAGTAGGGAGGATTAGCCAAAAAAGAAAAAAAAACACATTAAATTAAGTGAAATCATTTACTATACCTTTAAATGTTGAGTTTAGTTTACAAATTCTTCCATTTCCGACCACTTCATAAAACTGAAAATGGGTTTGATGATCACAGGCTATACCCACCAGGGCTCCCGAACCCCCTGTTGAAGACCCCATAAAGACCCCAACACAAAATACAGGAGAGAAGATTTGCTTAGTAACAGAGAGACAAGGCACAGCCATGGCACAGCTGGCATAGGAGCGCGCCGCCATCCCTCCTCAGCCTCTCGCCTCTCCCTGGCACTCCCTCCGAGGGCTCCCTAATTGATTTAGGGGGGCAAAGCGATAGAGATCGATGTCCGTCCGCCCCGGCTGTGACACCAACAGAGTCGCACTCGCATCATGTGATGGAAGACAAGGCCCTATTAGAGGGGCACAATCAAATATTTGTAGCATCCGGACACACTCGTTATTTATTCATGCTAATACAAGTATATTAAAGAAGCTAAACAGGGTTAGTGCTCCATCACTCACAAGGGGAATCAGACGGAGCATTTATCAGGATCCCGGAGCACACAACTCCCCTCGGCGAGGTCTCCCTTCAAAGACAGCCGCCGTGCCGTGCCGTGCCGTGCCGTGCGCTAACTGACAGACTGAGGCGGGTAATGGGGGGCCTGATTTGTATGCGTGGGGCTGCTATTGTCATTTCTTTATGGCTGGTTTGCAAATAATGTATGATTTGGAGTCCCGGTGCCTCGCGAGGAGTCTGGCACACAGAATTAACCCTACACCGTCCCTATAGAACATTCAGAAAAACACAGTAGATTATCTACAGGGGGTATTAAGTGGTTAAGGAGTGCAGGCTCATGGTGTACTTGAACCCATAGACTGAAAAAAAAAAACACACCAGTGATGAAAGAGTACCATATCTATGAACAGTACATTTATTGAAGTACTTACTCAAGTACAATTTGGGGCTTTGGTATTTTCTTGAGTATTTCCATTTTGCTTTGTATATCTCAGTGGTATACAGTACTTTCAGGTCAACATTTATTTGAATATTTTGCTGTTTTTCCCCCAAATTTGATCATTATAACAAAAAATACATTGACCATTAACAACTTCAGCCCACAGCCCAATTCTTGAAGGTATGGTCAGTGATTTTATTTTTGTTGTGTGTTGTGATAATTATCCTGTGTGTGCTGACCCTGTCCCCAGTGAACCGCAGGAGTCAAACTAGATCAGCTTTCGGTAGAGTGCAAACTTGCACGTTGTGCACAATCAGACCATGGCCTACTTGTGCGTGAACGGATCGAGCGTGCAGAGAGCACCTCCACGATCGCGAACCGTTTGCGTAAATTGCGCTTGCATAAGTAACAACCCTAGTTTTGTTTTGGGCTTTGGGAGACAATGCCTTCTTGCATTCCACCAATCAGGGTTGATGGGGCGGGGCCTTGGTGCACATGCTACGGGCCTGTTGCGTGTTCCCCCACTGTAGAGCATGTGCATGTGCATATCTTGTTACCAGGATGGACCCCCCCCCCCCCTTGTCACCCAAACCACTGAATGCTTCTTTGATAGTTCTACAAGCTCACAATGCACACAGCAACCAGGTAGCCCTATAAACATTAGAGGTTTTATAGTGACAGACGTTGCGAAGGCCGTCTTCATTACACGTATACGGTGACGCCTGAACTGCGTGATGGATCTTTGTAACTGGGAGGTGTATACCAACGGCAGCAGCCGCCATTCCTCAACCGTTTTCCGCCATTAGCAGCTCCTCCCGCCCCCCTTTGTCAGGCACATAAAAAACAGACTTAAGATGTATTATGTTTTAATGCCTGCTTATAAAGGGAAAACATAAAAATGCAAAATGCAATATCCAGGAGCCGTCACTTTGATAAACAAAGCCGAATATTGATCTGTCTCCAAATTGGAACACGGGAGGGGGAAAAACAATAATGTTAGATTCCACAGTAACATGAAATTACACGGCGAAACAGAGTGCGCTCTGCCCCGGCCTGTCACCATCCAGCTGCACAACAGTTTCTCAGCGGGAGCAAAGTGGAGTCGCACACACACAGCCAGACTTAGTTACGGCATGACTTATGCTTAAAGAGATTCCCTGGAAACAAATTAACAATAATGTAGTGTGATCTGTGCTGCAGCACGGAGACAGATGGAAACAAGATGGTCACAATGTTAACGTCGTAGCTCCGCTTGAACTGACTCCTACACGTAGGCTGTGGCTGGTTCTGTAAATCATCATCTCACGGAAATCTGTCAAACCTGCCCTGATCTCTGATCGGCTGACGCGTATGAATCAGAAATGTTGTTGATACAGTAGTCATAATAATTCAGAGATGTGTTTATCTGCTGCGCTGCATGTGTTTGTCTGCATCTCCTCCTGAGGTCGGAAATAGGGAGTTTAAGATTGAGCTAGGCCGTGGACGAGACGGAGCGGATGTGGGCGTGGTCCGTCGCCGTTGCAACAGAAGCCCAACATGGTTAAGAAAGCAGCCGACGTTGACGAGGCCACACCCTTCCCAATGATGTCACTGGTTCCCATAGTGACACGTCTATGCAGCACGTGACAAAAGTGGTTTCCATGGTGACTCCTACACAGCACGTGTCAAATGTAAACAAGAAAGAAAGAAAGAATGAAAGAAAGAAAGAAAGAAAGAAAGAAAGAATGAATGAATGAATGAATGAATGAATGAATGAATGAATGAATGAATGAATGAATGAATGAATGAATGAATGAATGAATGAATGAATGAAAGAATGAAAGAAAGAAAGAAAGAAAGAAAGAAAGAAAGAAAGCTTATTGGATTCCCGCTGGATAGCAAATAGGATTTGTTCCAAAGTTTTAGGGGAGTCATATAGGATTTTTTTTTTTAACTAGGGTCAATATCATTCTATGAACCATGTCTTGAATTAACAGAAAGGACGATTTAAGGAAATCCATTAATTGGGATGAAGTGAAAATTACCACACTATAATTTGAGTGCAGTGAAAAGATCTAATTTCACTTTTGGATCACAGGCAAAAGTATATGATGGCCACTGGCCAGTAGGTGTCATTATATAAGCACATTCCATGCAAACAAACTAACAATCCATGAATCCCACTCAGCTCTCGTCCACGTTGTGACACGACGCCAAGAGCTGCGTTTTGCCGTCCTAGGAGAGGATCGGACGGCCGCGAGGCTTATGTATCAAGCACAGAGCGATTGATTACGTCGGTCGTAGGCCTCACGTTCCCCCAATCTTAAATAGGCTAATGTCCCCAGACGACTTGGCCGCGTAGCTACACGGGCCTATTTGCTTCCCCCTTCTTAAATCCTTCTGTAAAAAGGCCCATTTCACAGTTTTTACAAATATGTTAATGGAATTGAAAGATTTAGTACATTTAGTACATGTGTTTTATGCTCAGTGTATATCATATGTCAGCGAACACTACTTTCTGGACTACATCAATGACTATCTAATAAGGACAGGAAGCCAAGACACCTATGGGGGAGTCCACATTGGTTCATGGGAGGAAACAGACATGTGCAGTACAGACCTGGAAGTCAAACCATCCAAGAGACCAATGGCATGCATGGTTTGCAAGCACCACACTATCTGGAATGTACTGCACATGACTGTTTCCTCCCATGAACCAATGTGGACTCCCCCATAGGTGTCTTGCTTCCTGTCCTTATTAGATAGTCATTGGACTACATGCTGTCCCAGTAAGACACACCTCCCCCTATCCACAATGAGGTGCAGTGCACTAAAGGACTGTGGGAATTGTAGTCCAGAAAGTATAGTGCCTCTGACCTCAGAGAGACTGGGCTCAGTGCTAATATGTAAAATATCTAAATCCACATATTACACACATAAAGACCCCCAAGAAACTGTTAGAAATCTTCTAAATGTCACCGTGTTATCAGACACACACTCATGCATGCGCGCACGCATGTGAGCACACACACACAGACACACACACACACACTGGAGTTGATGATGACAACGTGGATGTTGAATTAGTCCATTGATTATTTGAGCAATCAAGGATCCAGGGGCGACCGTGGCTCAGGAGGTAGAGCAGGTCGTCCAGTGATCTCTGGTTTGTGCTTCACTCCTCATGTCTAAACGTCGAAGTCAGTGTCCTCAGGCAACACACTGAACCCCAAATTGCTCCCCCTGTGCTGGTTGTGCTTTCATGATTTCCAAGTGTGGGTGAATAGGTGAATGTAAGGCACTATGGAATAAACCTCGGATAAAGGGCGCTAAATAAATGCAACATTAACCATTTATCCATCCAGGATTGTGGATGGCCCGTACTTCATCTAGTAAACTTTTTCTGAGTGTGTACAAATGCAACCAAATGAACCCTAACGGGTTCATTTGGTTCCATTTCTCAGAAAAAAGAAGCGTCTAAAGAAATCCATTAACATGGTGAAATACATCTTGATGATGTCATCAAGATGTTTTACCACGTTAGTGGCCCTTTTCAGACCTCCGTTTCTTGGGAACACAGAATGGGGGAACTTTTTTTTATCAAGTTTACTCAACACCTCGAAGGTACATCAATGACATACTGAAATACTGAAAATGGGTGTAATTCCCCTTTAAGGATGTCAATCACAGGCTGGCCTACAGCTTTGCTGTTGCCTCCACCAGGCCAAAGGCATGGGAAGAAACTATGTGTCCTTCCATCTGTGATCAGCTAATCTCCAGCTCTGTTGGCTTGATCGCAGCAAAACTGTATACACACACACACACACACACACACTGCCCGCAGGATGGATGGCACAGCAGAAAATCGCTCCCAAATTTTTCACATGGGGCTGTTATAGCGCAAGCCTTGGAATAGTTTTCGCCCTATCTATCTGGGTCTGACACAGACTTTACGGAAACAACCTCTTCTGTGGCTGTCTGGGGTGATTTGTCAGAAAGATCCAGACCGAAATGATAACAAACTGCATGTTAACTCCCATGCTTCTCCGCCCCGGCCCCTCCCCTACCCCCCATCCCCCCAAAAACCCCTCACTCTAACAAGGCGTACAGGCCTTCTACCTAGAGAGTTAGCGCTTCACGACTTCGACAAATAGACTTACACCTCTCCCTCCATCTCCCGCTTGAGCGGAACTCGGGGAAAAGGCATGCGCCCGTCTACTTCCTTCATCTCCCCTCTGTCTCTCACTCTCTATATTAAATCGACCAATCAGGCGGTGTCAGTCATGCATCCTGGCTCGCGGCTGACAAGTTGGCAGTTGCGGTGCGAGAGCGGTTCATTCATTCCGATGACACTCTGCCAATATCTGTACAGTGGGAGCAGCATGTCTCTCTGCCTCTTTGCTCTCATATAGCCGGCGGGGAGAGAGAGAGAGAGAGAGAGAGAGAGAGAGAGAGAGAGAGAGAGAGAGAGAGAGAGAGAGAGAGAGAGAGAGAGAGAGAGAGAGAGAGCGGGGCATCGAACCGAGCCGAATTAAAAGCTTTGACTGAAAGTTTTCAGATCCGGGGTGTCTGACTTGTCGGTTTGAAGTGTGACTGATAACACAGGGGGAAAGTTTACAGAGGAAACAGCTTGTCTCCTCTCTTGCCAGCAAAGCTTGATTTTTAATGTTTGTGGATGCAGGACTTGTTATTGATAGAAATAAGAGTGCCTGTGTGTGTGTGTGTGTGTGTGTGTGTGTGTGTGTGTGTGTGTGTGTGTGTGTGTGTGTGTGTGTGTGTGTGTGTGTGTGTGTGTGTGTGTGTGTCTTCACTATAGCCAAAGAAACTTCAGGGCATATTGATGCAACCAGGAGGGTGCTGTGCAGAGAGCAACTTCTGTTCACTGGGCCTGAACCGCTACCAGAGGGGGTCTATGGGGAGCCAGAGCATCACCAATAATCACAACTTCACTTCACACTCCTCCACAGTGCCACACACACACACACACACACACACACACACACACACACACACACACACACACACACACACACACACACACACACACACACACACACACACACACACACTTTATCGAAGTCATGTCGCCAAAGGCTAAATTAGTCTCTTTAAAGTGAATTTCAATGTGCATATTTGTTGAGTTTACCTATTGATAATAGGCTCTATTCAAATGTAATGACCATATAAGGAATTTCTCCCTGACCTGTTTCAGTTTGGGCTTTGGGCCTTCGAACAATCAGTTTTCCTCCAATCTGGGTGGAGCATATGCACCACGTGTTGGCCTGTTGCGTGTCCACCCACTGTCGAGCATGTACATGTCCATATTTTGTTACCAGACTGTATTTTTCCCCAAATTACAAAATGCTTTTTTTTTATTTCAAGGACCTCTGTAACTGAGAGTGTAAACTGCAGACCACAGTCTTCTTGACAGGAATGTGGTAAACTCAGTTTTCATATAGTATAGAAAATGTACTAGCGGCACTGCAGCTATTATAGCCTATAGGGTCACGCACCCTAACTGCTGGTCCATTGGGTCACCCATAAAGATCTGCATTTAATGAAATCCTGTAAATAATAGTCTGTGCTGAAATCTAACTATTCACAACAATGTTATGCACAGCCACAGAAAAAACATATACTGCATATGGAATGTTGTTAATTATATGCCATATATATTTTTTCTTTTTTTGTTTTGCTTCTAATGAGAGCCCTGTCCCAAGTGGGTGAAAACATTCTGGGCAAAAAAAATGATAATAATAATAATAATAATAAAAAACTAATTAGGTGGCAATTAACCAGCATTGCCTGCCAGAAAACTAAACATAGTCGGGGCAATTTAGTTGGAATTTGCCCAAACGGCTTCTCGTTAGAGCAATCTTCGCTGTGTCAGCTTTGTTGGTTGGTATCATTAAAATGTCAGGTTTTAATTCTGTGATTGTCACATTTTAGTTTTGCTGTGAGCTTGTGTGTGTGTGTGTGTGTGTGTGTGTGTGTGTGTGTGCGTGTGCGTGTGCGTGTGTGTGTGTGTGTGTGTGTGTGTGTGTGTGTGTGTGTGTGTGTGTGTGTGTGTGTGTGATACCAGATACAGACTCAGTGAACACAGCCTTGCAATAGAGACCACCACAGACAGACACTGCTCCCAAGGGAAGATAGTCTATGCTCCCACTGCACTGCCTGCACACAAATTGTGATACAAACACAGCTACAACCACCTATACCAAGACATCAATGACAAATACAACATGAGTTTGAAACTATGACCAATGACGAAAAACACACCACCAAGATTTGTGAACTGTCATGCAAAAAGAAGATTGGCCAATTAAGATGATGAATATTTCACTCTTGAGAGTGTAAAAATGAAACCAAATGGACCCGCAAGGGTCCATTTGGTTTCATTTTTACGTTCTCAAGAGTTACTTCTGGTTAAGCAAGCTAGCTGGGGACCACCTGGAACCCCCTCAAGGACCACTGGTGGTCCCCGGACCACCTGTTAAAAACCTCTGGCAAATGGAATACAACCACTCTAAGGACTAGTGGGGCGGCAGTGGCATCAGGGTGGAGTCACCGGATGGTAACCACAGGGTTGCCGGTTTGAAGCCGGGCTTCCCCAGTGTTAGTGTCCTTGAGCAAGACACTGAACCCCTAATCACTGCTGATGTGCTAGTAGGTGCCTTGCATGCAGGTTTCCACTGCCATGGGTGTGTGAATGTGATGCACAATCTATGTAAAGCACCTTGGATAAAGGCGCTATATAAATGCACCATTTACCATCTGTATGATCTGGACCTTGCCCATGTAAACAGAGCTCGTACATTTAAACAGACTTTACGTTTTTCTGTAGTCTTGAGGGAAAATGTTGCCATTTGTCCCTGCAAAGACTGCAAATAATTGCTGCTATTTGTTTAAAAAAAGAAAAGAAAAAAGAAAACAGCTCTGCGCCCTGTTATAACATGTATACAGTAAAAAGATGCAATGCGACATAACTTTGTTACAAAATGCTGCATTTTTCCAACTGCTGTATTTGTGACACTTGCTTTGGCAATGCAAACATTTGTTTTCTCATGCCAATCAAGCTGTGTGTGTGTGTGTGTGTGTGTGTGTGTGTGTGTGTGTGTGTGTGTGTGTGTGTGTGTGTGTGTGTGTGTGTGTGTGTGTGTGTGTGTGTGTGTGTGTGTGTGTGTGCATGCCGTGCATGTTCGTGGGTGTGGTGTGATGTGTGATGTGTGTGTGTGAGCAAACAGGAGTCAAACAAGGACATAAAAAGAAGAATAAGACCGGGAGGCATTATTTCACTTTCTTGAAAAACCAATGCATGAGATGCATGCTTGGTCTTTAAGTGGGATACATATGGCCCTTAACGCTGGGTGACAGAGTGTGTGATGTTTTCCTATCTTTCATTATCAGCCTGGCCAGCGCGGCCGCCAGGCATTACCTGTTGAGGGCCGAGCGGGAACGCAGAGCTGATGGACAGATGGATGGGATCGTTGATGAATGCCTGGCAGGTGCTTTGTCAGTCTGGAAGGCAATCTAGAGCCCCGCGGGGAGGGAGAAACCATTTAGAGTGCAGGGCCACCTCTAATGTCTCTTATACCATGTCACCCCCCCTCCTCCTCTCTACACACACACACACACACACACACACACACACACACACACGCACACACACACACACACACACACACGTGCGCGCAACCCATCCGATCCCAATTAAATTATGGCGTTGCGCTCGGCCCTAACGAGGCTGTTTAAACATGCCTCGGTCACACCATAAAAGGAACCCCATAATAGTCCAATATCAGTTGGGTCTAATTTAGAAAAATGTCCATAGAGGAGGTCAATCTCCTCTCTCATACACGGTGAGTGATAGATCCAATACCTTTGGAATCAGATAAAACTTTGACGAATGGCCCTGCGCGCCGCTGCGAGCCGGGGTTGGGTTGGGGCGAGACAGGGAGCCGGGGGTCTAGCGTCCACGGGCAGCGCTGTCCCTCTACCCCATCACAACACCACTGGCTTTGATCAATGGCACCGCATGGCACGCACGCACACACGCACGCACGCACGCACGCACGCACACACGTACGCACATGTACTGTATATCACTATACTTGTGAGGACGCAATGTATGGACAGTGCTTTTATCAATGTCATTTATAACGTATTTTGCCGTTTTAGCCTGAAGTGATAATAGCTCTACAATAGATCTACAAGCTCACGATGCATTGAAACACCTAAAGGACTTCATATTCTAGTTTTGGCCAAATAGGTGATAATGTGACCACCAAGAACTACAACATGTTCATCCAAACACATCTCTCAGTTTTAATCACCTAAAGCCAGAGTATGAGTAGAACCTATTTAACAACAGTACAGTACAGTATAGTAAGTAAAAGTCAGGCATAACAACTCAAAATATAGCCTAAACCCCCTAATCCAAATCTTAATTCCAACCTGCATATTGTGTAAGCCTAACTCTAAATATAATTTTTTAAAGTGTATAACTTGAGCCAGGAATGCTGTCCTCACAAATTGTATTTTTCTAAATGTACCATACTTGAACACATTTGGCTCACAATAAGACACAGTTACACACTTGTGCACGCACACACACACACACACCATGCACACATGCACGCACACACAGACTGGTCCCGTCATCACATGATTAAAAGGGCCTGAGGATATTGCTTCCCCACCATTCACCCAACCCAAAAGAACAGCAAGGGTGAAAAGAGACAAAACAAATACAAACCCCTTCATAAAACTAAGACGACAGCACCTCCCCACCAATACTTTTCTCTGTGCCTTTCTCTATGAGTTAGATTGATCAAAAAGACAGGCCACTGCGCGCTGTGATGTAGAAGCTCCTACCCGCCTCACGACTATAGTTTCTGTTCGCGATCGACCTCAAAGACCCTCCCTTTGCATTAATCACAAACCTGGGCTGACGAATTGGTCGTCGATTAGCGTGGCAGAAAGGAGGGAATGCTAATAATGCTGCAGGCTGCTAATTGGCCCTGTGGTCCGCTAAAAATCTGTGGCGTATCGGACGTGGGGCATAAAGGTTGCCAATGGACATATACTGTAGCTCACATCATTAAAGAGATGTGGAGTTATCATCTGTTTGTGATAACTCCACATCTTTGTGTATGTGTCCTGACACATCTTATTTCTTGCTTGAAGTATAGGGGCCACATAACCACAGCAGGAACTACTTAGGCCTACTGTATGGCTGTTTCCATGGGTCCCTTAGCTTTATTTTTTGACCTAAAAAGGTTGCAGAAAGGTTAACTTCCAGTTACCGCCACAATTCTCAATTTACCCTCGTCCAAATGGTCACCCTGATTTCTGATTGATGTCCGGGGAATCTTCATGGAGTTCCATACAGGATTTGTTTAATTGACTTGTTGCTTGCAAGTAAGATATGAAGTTAAAAAAAACACACACTGATACAGATTCATTCCTTCATTGAAGAAAGTAACATCTACTTTTTCACCATGGGGGGCCGGTGAAACATCTCATCTCATTTCTTTTCTTTTTTCTTTACCTTTTTACCATGAGCTAAATAGTGGATGGCAACAATGGACTTTACTGGTAACTTACTGGCCTATGGCTACTGCATTCATGCCTTTTGATGTTTGATGAGATCATTTCAGTGTCAGTTCTTTTATAGTGCTCCTTTATAGAAGTTTGTAAAAAAAAAATGTTTGATGAAGTTACTTATAGTTGGAACCAGGCAGCAATAGTTTGAGTTATAATAAGCAATATGGGAGCTGTAGTGATGCTAATTGTATCAGTATCCAAAAACAATGGTGTGGTGTATTGAAATGTACCATATAGAATAATGTTTTTGCTTTATATTTTATATATAGTTAGTGGGGAAGTAGTGTGACAGTAAATACTCAACTTTGCCTTCAGGCTGTGTTTAACTTGATGTGTATAATCAGAGTTACAACACACACTCACTGCTTGAGAACGCTACATTGAAAGGGCATAATTGGATGTTTTGACAGGTAGTAAGATGGCCACTAGAGCGAGCATTCAGCTGGATCCTATAGTGCTGGGAACATCAGCAAGACATCAGCAAGCATGGCCTGCCATCATGGTGAGTGTCAAATCATCACTACTGTGAAGAAAGTATTGCTATATTGTTGAGTTAATGGCTTACTTTTAATCATACAATAGGAAATATTTGGAAAAGGACAATGAAAGTGGTTTTGTCTGTGGGTTTTTATAGATAGAAAGTAACAGTTTTGGAAACTCATGACATTCTTGATTGATTAATTGATTGATTGATATTTTTATTTCACAGTATGCAGAATGGCTGAATACATTTCAAATGAAAGCCAATATAATATAAGTCAATATAAAAACAAGTAACTTTAAATAGATTCTCAAGGTTGTACTGCATGTGTTTTCAACCTTTTTGACTCCAGGGACCACCATGTATTCAGCATGTTTGCCACGGACCACCATTTGATTACATTTTCACACCAAAGACCTAAAATTTAAGAATTATTTTGGTTTTGTCCACAATTCCAACAAAACAGTGTAAACTTCTTAATTAAGCTGTGCTAATCCAGATGATGAATATGATGATGAATATTTTTGAGAGAACTCTTGAGAGTGTAAAAATGAAACCAAATGGACCCGCAAGGGTCCATTTGGTTTCATTTTTACATTCTCAAGAGTTACATCTGGTTAACCAACTTTCCATCATTTAGCCTGGGGACCATCTGGAACCTTCTCAAGGACCACTGGTGGTCCCCGGACCACCTGTTGAAAACCCCTGCTGTACCAGATAGTGGTGATCGAACCCTTATAGCCTGCAGTACCTTCTCCCAGTCTAGGAGACTTCCTCTGCTGAACTCAGAGTGGCTTTGGGAAGTGTTGTTTTATTTGGCAACACAAACAGGAGGAGAGGAAATTAAACTATGACACTCGATCCTTTCATATGACCCAAGCACACACGCACATGCACACACGGATGCACATGCGCACGGATGCACGCAGGCGCACGCACACACATGCACACACACACACACACACACACACACACACACACACACACACACACACACACACACACACACACACACACACACACACACACACACACAGCAATATACACCTACTGGATTCATCAAATCTCCTAATGTTAAACATGAAACATTCCCTCTGCACAGAATTGCATCATTAGACACTATAGTGTGAGCATATGTTTTTTTCCATGTGTGTGTGTGTGTGTGTGTGTGTGTGTGTGTGTGTGTGTGTGTGTGTGTGTGTGTGTGTACACATTGTAAATGCATGGGAGAAAGACTGTACTGTATGGTACTGCACTGCACTGTACTAATAGATAATTGCAACATTTACAACTTTATTTCATTTACAGCTCATTCCATTAGACTTGCCCAAACTCCCTGTAAACCAATACAGTGAGGGACAACCCTGTCATTCACATACAGTATATACAGTATGGTACCTACTCCTACAGTATGAACAGAAGGGCTGTGTATCAGTGCTATTTTAACAGGTTGGCATGAGACTGGGCTGGGCAGACGGTCAGCCCAGAGTGTAATGTGTGGATTTGACTTATCCACCCCTTTCATACCTCAGCTCTTCCTCCTCACTCCCTCGTCCCTTCCTCCACTACCCGTTCTCTTCTACCCTCCCTTGATGTTGCCTCACCTCCCCTCCCACTCCCTCACACACACATTCTAGTCTTCCGTCTTTCTGTATCTGACTATTTTGTCCTCTTCCTCTGTATCTATGGCTCTCTGTATGCCTGACTCCGACGTTCTTTCTTTCTCTCTCTCTTTCTCTCTGTCTGTGTGTCTGCCTCTGGCCGTCTGTCCGTCTGTCTGAATGTCAGCGCTGGCAGCTCCACTGTGCGTCCCGCGCGCTGGTAAGGAGGTTCTTGTCTGTGACCACCTTATGCAAAGCGTTGCATTAGTCACCGGCTAGGCTCCACTGACACTCCTGCAGTGTGAGGGAGATTAATGCCTGCTAGGGACACTTTATTACCCCCCCCCCCCCCCTCTCTCTCTCTCTCTGTGTCGTCTCTCCACCCAGTCGTTCTGCCTCGACCGGCCCCACGATTAATTGTCTTTCCTTTCCTTCCTCCCTTTCTCTCCTCCTTCACAACTTTCCTTCCATCTCTTAGCCTTTCTCTCTCCCTCTCTCTCTTCACTCACTATAGAGTGAGGGGTGCCCACACTTTTTTGACTTGAGAGCTACTTTCAAAATGAGCGGCTCAACAAGATCTACACATCAAAAAAGGGGGTGATGGTGTTACTTACTGTTATAGTGTTTAAGAATAATTATAATGAAAAATGGAGGCGGAGAATTGGAAGGTTTTCTTATATATGCTACTATTGACGTTTGAAACAGTATTTGGAATTGATAGTTCCCAAAGCTGATAACTTTTCATGTTTTTGTCCACAATTGGGAACGAGAACTGGCAAAATGTTGGCCAAAATAACAATTATTCTCCATTTTCTAATTGGGAGTACTCTTGAAATTACGTAATTCAGATGTTTAAATATAATTTAACTGCTGAGAGTGTAAAATGGACCCGTAAGGGTCCATTTGGTTTCATTTTAATGCTCTCAAGAGTTACAGATACATTTTAGGGGACTGTCATGTGATCTACCTGCATGGCCTGTGTGATCTACTGGTAGATCACAATCTACCTTTTGGGCAGCCCTGCTATAGAGTGAGGGATGTGGAGAGAACTGAGAGAGACAACGAGAGATAGAGAGAAAGAGAGAGA
>CM076966.1:14998961-15026461 GCA_039105355.1 Benthosema pterotum
CCCGCTGGAATAGTTCAATAATACATGGATGGAGATATGAGACACACACTGAAGGTACGTGTGTGTGTGTGTGTGTGTGTGTGTGTGTGTGTGTGTGTGTGCGTGTGCGTGTGTGCGTGTGCGTGTGCGTGTGTGTGTGTGTGTGTGTGTTACTCTATGTGGGTAGTGTCTGTACCACTGCCAGGTCTGCAGCAGTGTATTCCCAGGTCTGAATACTACTTAACCCTGTGACTCTACCACGGCCAGACATATGCTGCACAATGTGGGGACTCCCCCTGGCACACACACACACACGCGCACGCACGCACGCACACACACACACACACACCGAAAAATTGAGAGACCCAAACAGTGAGGTGAATGGGAATACTAAGGCAAACACATGCAGGCGTGCACACACACACACACACACACACACACACACACACACACACAGGATACGCCTTTTCCTGTTTTATGTAGAACGCATTTCTCTTTTGTCTGTATACAGGTATACACATGCATGCAGCTGCACTTCTGTGTGTGTGTGTGTGTGTGTGTGTGTGTGTGTGTGTGTGTGTGTGTGGGTGTGTGGTGTGTGTGTGGGTGCGTGCGTGCGTGTGTGTGTGTGTGTGTGTGTGTGGATGGTCTGTTTCTTGTTTGCCTGCAGAGATAAAAATCTGTCCAAGAAAGCATATTTGAGGAAATGGGAGAAATGAGAGAGAGAGAGAGAGAGAGAGATACACGATTAACTCAAGTCTAGCTCTATTTGTTTTTTGCATGCGATTTGTTTGGGATGTGTGCGTGTGTGTGTGTGTGTGTGTGTGTGTGCGCGAGCGTGTGTGAGCGTGTGTGTGTGTGCATCAGGGATGGTTTCACTACACCTGAGACAGTGTTTCCCTGCATACAGCCCTATGGCAGTGACGTCCGTCCGGCCATTTGCAACAACCTCCCCCGTCTCCCCCACACCACCCTGACACCACCCCACCACCCCCCATACAACCCCTGCAATACATGATGATTGTAATCTAAAACAAATGAGAAGAGAGAGAGAGAGAGAGAGAGAGACAGAGAGAGAGAGAGAGAGAGAGAGAGAGAGAGAGAGAGAAGGGGGGAAAAAGCACCGAGGAGGGAGGGAGGGGCGGGGGTGAGGGAGGGGGGCATTATCACCTTGGCCGAGCATCAGGAGTTAAGGGGGGAGGAGGAGAGGAGGAGGTGGGGGGAGGAGAGGAGAGGAGGGGGGTGAAAAAAACAGAGTGGGAGAGAGAAGAGAGAAGGTCCACGGGCAAATTCATCTTCCCCCTGCTACAATCAATCTCTGGCCGAAAGAAATACACAATAACTAGGCAGGAAGAGGCCAAGATTAATGGGCCACCGACATCTCCACTGACCAGCATCCACCTCCACCCAATACCACTGCTCTCTGCTCCTGCTCCCCTCTCTCTCTTTCACATGCCCTCTCTCTCTCTCTCTCTCTCTCTCTCTCTCTCTCTCTCTCTCTCTCTCTCTCTCTCTCTCTCTCTCTCTCTCTCTCTCTCTCTCTCTCTCTCTCTCTCTCACACACACACACAAGCACACCACCCAGGGGCGGATGTAACATGTCCCGTTTGGGGGGGGGGGGGGATGAAGCTGCCCGCATACCATTTTTCAGTTACAGTTATTAGTCAAGTAAAGCATCAATAATAACATCAGTTGTTGTTGAAGTTGCAACAGACACGCAGCATGCATAAAGCTATAAAGGTCTGACTCAGAGAGTTTTCTTGTTTTCAATGATGAAATGCTGTTGGTTTAGTGGTGCCAAAATTGTAGTTAGTAGCAGCAGTATAGTGTTTCAATTCATTTTAAATATAAGCACTTTAATTTGAAATATCTTGGGTTGTTTTGCATGGCATCGTGTTTGGGGGGGCAGACTGGGTATTTGGGGGGGGGGCATTGCGCCCCCCCCCCCCCCCCCATGCCCCCATGCCTAGATCCGCCCTTGACACCACCACCCTATACTTATCACCATCTTCTGCTCTCCCCCTTATACAGCACCCGTACCCCAGCCTACCCCACCCCTCGACCCTTTACTTTTCCCCATGCAGGCCCAACGCCATGCAGCCCCCCAATCCCCCTCCCCAGCCCCCCAACCCACCCATCTCCCGCCTTTCCTTCCAGCTTGTCTGCCACATGCGGTGATCTATGGTTTCTGCTGACTGTTTTACAAGTGCATTAGCAGGCTTTAATGAGAGCGGCCAGTCACCGAGCAGATGCAATGCAAGGGCAAACAAGGCCAGCCTGCATGCCCCGCTAAACCCCAAGGCCTGGAGTTATAGGAATTGATAGGGACACGAAAATTGGTGGGCTTTTGTGCAGCTGACGTTCAATATGTCACATCATGGGTTTGAAAAGTGGGTGTGGTTTGATTTTGTGCAGCATTCACGATCATTCAGGAACAGTCGGGGATCAGAGACAGATATAAGACAGCTGTAAGATGAGTAACAACACATCGGTAACACTTGTTATGTATACCTGTCTATATGTCTATAATGTATTATAAACATATACAGTATCTTAGCCTATAGAGGCATTATAATTCATCCCTAAGTTATAACACTCTTTAAATATACTGTAGTTTAACCTTTTTAACACATTAGCAATTTCATAGTGAATTATAATATGTCATACATGCTGAACATTTTAGGTTATTTTAAGATTAACCTTTTAACCAAACGTATAATTACCCATCCTGTGCTTGCAACCTTCGTCAACACAAGAAAGCTTGGCTTTGTTTAATGTAATTTACTCTGGAATAGTATTTTGAATAGTGTTTTTATTATTTAGTTTTATTGATTATTTATTATTATTTAGTTTAGTGATATTTATCATTTTTTGTATCCATCGTTAGCCTCCGGTCGTTCCTGCATGGCCTGTAGTCATTGATTATCCCAAATCTTCTTGTGCAAACTAAAGCATTTTAGGGTTCAGATTGAGATAACGGACCTGCATGTAATGAAACATTAAGATAATGGACTTGAGGAGGAGCATGGAGGGCAACCACTTCCATCAATACCATTACTGCTTCAAAAGAAATCAACTAAACTGTCTATTTTTTATGCTTTTAAACTTTTTTAATTTCTTTATATATATTTTTTGAATAAATAGGTTGTTATATTCCATTCCAGGTGCTTATTTGTGTGTGTGTGTGTGTGTGTGTGTGTGTGTGTGTGTGTGTGTGTGTGTGTGTGTGTGTGTGTGTGTGTGTGTGTGTGCGTGCATGCGTGTGTGTGTGTGTGTGTGTGTGTGTGTGTGTGTGTGATGGTGATCAAATTTTTTTGCGGGGTCACGGCTTGAAAAAGAGAACCACTAACATCAAAGATAAACAAATGAATATTTAACGTGTTGTCATGCCCAGTGTATGCGGCTTGTTTGGCTTTGGTTTATAAAAATACAGAATTTGTTTAGCCTAAAATTATTATTTGTAAGAAAAAAACTAATACTAATCAGACACAATGTTCAATATGAGGCATCAGAATTTTACAGGATATCGATTTCGGTCTGAGAATACTTTGCCCTGGGCAATCGTTACCACTGTTTTATTCCTTGCATTATTAATACAATTTTATGTTTCATTGATATATTTTGTCTTTTTGTCTTTCTCTCATTTTGTTCTTTTCTCTTCAGTTATTTATTTATTTTTTCTTTACTGTTTTTGTACTTTTCATATGGAGTATTGGTCTAGCCTCTAGTGCTTGTGACTTGAGTTATTCTCCAAGCCGGTGGATAGATTTCATTCATTTTAGAATTTCACTAAACTCAAAATTTAACACGGTAATTTTAAACTTGGAGTGTGTTAATCCCATTGTATAGAAAACAGGGGTTTTCAACAGGTGGTCCGGGGGCCATCAGTGGTCCCTGAGAAGATTCAAATTCTGAATAGTGGGCCCTGGTATGAAAAAGTTTGAAAACCCCTGCTGTAAGTTCTCAAAAACACAATAGTTGTCAAGAACACTATCTGCACAATATGCACTGCGAGTAGACAACACGCCACGCAAGGAGGCACCAAAAACTGCCAAGCTGACCCTCAAAATATTAAATTTATTTTAAACACGTAATAAGGAGCACCCGTATGTCTTCTCACATGCTGAAAATAGACAATCTGCATGAGGAAACATCACTCATGTCGGGAGGGGGGCAACACAAATATCCTATGACTAGGGCAACAAGTTGGTCAGCTATGTCCTTGGCAATGTGTTCTGAGCCAATGAAGACCTTTATTGCTAGACTTAGACCGAACAATTTACTTCTGATACTCAGTAGCCTCACATTTTGTCCAACATCAACAATCAGCCCTCTGCGTTTCAGTGTACATGAGCAATGAATTGTTATTTGTCAGAGATAGATAGGGGCTGAAATTCAACAGCATTCCCCCTTTAAATATCTAGTCTTTGTTTCCCCCCTTTGAAATATGGTTTGCGTGACGGCGTGGCATTGATAGAGATACACCTCCCCATTCATTTCCACAGTAAAACTAATTAGCCTCCGTTGCCCATTTAATTCTCTAACAAATGGCAGATCAAGCCCTAGCTGGCCTCCCCTTTACAGAGACGCATCCACACATTCCTATTAGAATGGCCATTGATTGGATGAAAATGAAATTATAACTTTAATTAAACCTTCTCCATACAGATGCCTGTTAATAATGCCTCCCTCCCCCTCCCATAACTCCTTTAGATAAATGAGAGGTGTGTGAATACAATACTAAAGTAATTTCTTATTTTTGTCACCTACAAGAAATTGCCACGGTGCACGTATTGATAATTTTCACCCGATAAGAGAGACTTCCAACGCCAGAAGTGATATTATGGTATGAAGATCTGTTCTTTGACGATGTTCCAACCGGCTTCTTCTCGTGGTTTTGATTTAAGGGCTCAGAGTAAATGGTGGACAGTGCAAGAATAGGAAAGTAGTAATGCGTGGAAGATAGCAATGCTAGTAAATGAATCAACTCCTAATCTATCTGCGCCTTATCAACAGTACAGGGGGAAGAGGTATTTGTTTACACACAATATAAGGTGGAAGGCTTTGGCAATAACAAAGAGTGTAAGTGCAGTGTGTGTTATAAGTTATTAGCTATCAGCAGAGCCATCATCTCTGCTTTATTCTTTTCCCGTAGAGCCATATACCTCTGTCTCCCCCCAAGGACCAGGTCAAAGTGTAATCCTACTTAGTTGATAGCGGTGCAAACAACCAAAAGCTGCTCCAGGAGCAGGAAAAAATAATGTGGTCTGACATGGTACCGGTTTGTGCATGCTGCGTGCGTCTGGGCAGCATCTGTATAGTGTGTGTGTGTGTGTGTGTGTGCGTGTGCGTGTGCGTGTGGTGTTTTCCATTTTCATTAAGCAAGCAAGCTATGTGTGCACACAAGACAATGCAACTTTCCAAAAAAAGTTATAAAGGTATCAATGTGTGTGCTTATAAGCACATATGTTCGTTTAAGCTTATGCACGCGAGTGTGTGTGCAAGCACATAGGCTACAAGCAAGTATGCATCGGTTTGTTCACATGTGTGTATCCAGGGGCCCAAGAGATCAGAGTGGAACATGCTGAAAGAGCGAGAGAGAGAGAGAGCAGGAGAGAGCAGGTCCCCATAGCCAGCCCACGGAGGTAAAATTTCATTTCTTGAGAGCTATACATCAACAGGCATTTGTTTAATGAGCGCCAGAGTGGAAAGATGTATAGAACATGTCAGGCGTCCACTTGCAGCGGCGTTGTGGGTAGCAGATAGCATCGCAGAGTGTGACCGCTCACTCTGTCTCCCTGCTCGCCTCTTTTATCTCCAGCCTCCCTCCCTCCGTTATAAATGAGAGACGGGGACGGAACGAGAGGCGAAAATAATGGAGGAAGGAGGAAGAGAGCGAGAGAGGGGGGGAAAAAGGAAAACACACAAACATGCACGTGCCGACATTAAGCACATTCTAGGTACGGTTGTAACCGCAACACTCGGCCGCGACTTTATAGTGCTCGAGCCGACCACGCCACGCCACAGTGCGCATGCGTGCCGCTGCATGGTACTGCGCATACTTCACGACATAATCGCCATGTCGCTGTTGTGTATCAGCAAAAGTTGAAAGAAAGATGAGCCATATCTACATGTATCTAAAAGTAACATGGAAATGAAGTTGTTTTTTGTGGAGGAGGAGGAGGAGGAGGAGGAGGAGGAGGAGGAAGAGGAGGAGGAGGCGGTGAGCACAATCTCTGAAGTCATCTGTCTTGGCGTGGTATCAGCAGATAATCTGCATTCATTTGTTTTTTATCGGTGCGATCGCTGCGTGCGTGTCGTCGTGCAGCGATCCCCGCTCCGCTCCCCCCTCCCCATGGCATGCTTATGCACAGCATTCCTAAACCAACCTGTATTCCTGCTTCTGGCGGCGGATCCCCCCGCCCCGCCCCACCCCACCCCTCGCTTTTGTTAAGATATGTAAATGACATGCACAGGGAAGACGTGTGGGTAATTAATTGTAACTGGGGGGATAATGTTTCGCTGTCAGAGATGTCTCTGGTTTGTTTAGCATTCTTTAAGAGTAATGCGTTTAAAGCTGTGGAGTGTGCAAGCGCTCAGTCTTAATTGTGCTTCGCCGCGGCTGCATGCGCCACGCCAAGGCAGAGCTAAGTTAGCCGCTCTTCTTCTCTCTCTCTCGGTAGTATATATCCTATACTGTAGTCATCTGTGTGTACTGTTGTCATCTGCATCGCATGAAATACACTGTAAAAACAAACACAATAATTATATGGAACTGCTGTGCTAGAGCAGGGGTTTTCAACAAGTGGTCCGGGGACCACCAGTGGTCCTTGAGATGGTCCCCAGGCTAAATGATGGAAAGTTGGTTAACCAGATGTAAATCTTTCATTTTTCATCATGTGAATTAGCCCAAGAATGTGGAAGATTAATGGTCATTTTAGACTGTTTTGTTTTCTCCGAAATCCAGCATGGTATTGTGGACAAAAGCAAAATAAATCTCTCATTTTGGGGTCTGTGGGGCTAAAATGTCATCAGGTGGTGGTCTGTGGCTCAAATTCTTAATAAATAGTGGGCCCTGGCATCAAAAAGGTTGAAATCCACTGTGCTAGAGCCTTGAAACTTTTCCATGAGTAGCATGACTTCCATATTCTGCTCTCTCTCTCTCATGCACGCTACAGCAAACACACACACGCACATGCACACAACGAAACAGATGCACATCCTGCCAGCTAAATCATGTTAACACCGTTGAATCTACCAGGGTGTGGACGCCCATCTCAATATGAAGAGGATGGGGTGTGTAGAAGAACATGACAGAAACACACACGTGCGCGCACACGCGCGCACACACACACACACACACACACACACACACACACACACACACACACACACACACACACACACACGCGTGCGCGCGTGTGCGCATGCACGCGCACAAATGCAGCATTACATGGGAGCTAAAAGCTTATTCAGGTTTGCGTTCCATCATGAAGTTAAGCATGTCTCTTACCACTCCTGTACCTGACACTATGACAGTCTGGAACACGCCACTATCTGAGGAGGTGACGACACATAATCATCAAACAGTCCTTGGTCTCCTTCCTTCCCTCCTTTCCCTTTGTGAATATGAAAAAGTAAACAGAATCTCACAGAAAGTATCAGTTTAATGAATTTTATAATTTAAAAAAAGTGCTTTGGAACAAAAAAACATATTTTCAATGCCATTTTACAAACTTGGAAAAACTCTTGCCACGTACGCACATCCTTCCATGTGATCGCTTATTTTTTAACATGCAAACAAGGACGGATTCACAACTAGTGGTCCAGGAAGGAACTACCACTCCACCAGTGGTCCTTGCGGGTTGCACACAGCAGCGGTTCTGGGCTTTATGACGCCCTGGGCGAATTAGTAACCGTGCGCCCCTCCATGCACGCGCGCGAAAAAAAATCGGTTATTTTCGGTTAGTTTTCCATTATATATCGGTAAAAAGCGGTAGTTGGAGGGAATGAGGGCGCCTGCTGGCTGGCTGAAGCCCAGACTGCACCGCAGCACCGCAGTGTTTTTTTTCTTTTAATTTTTCATCTCGTCCGGTCGTCCCCCCCCCCCAAGTGCCGCCCTGGGCGCTCGCCCCGTTCGCCCAGCCCTAAAAACCGCCCCTGGTTCCAGGTATGGTGACAAGACCAGGGTGTCCTCATTTCCAAGTCTTTTCAGGTGTCAGACATATTGAGCCCCTGCATGTCCCACATTGTGACTGACAGCCATCAGTGTTCAAATGCCCGAATATTTGGCTTTCTGTTGTCTCTTTCCTGCTTCCATGTGTTCAAATAATAAGTCTGTTAAAATAACCTGAGTATTCCCCTGGTGCCACCAGTGTTGGGTATCGTTACTTTATAAACTAACGACGTTAGGTTATTGGACTACTGCCCCCTAAAACTAATCTCGTTAAGTTACAAGTTACTTTCTATAAAAAGTAACGTAATAGATTATTTTCCGTTATTTTCCGTTCCTGAACACAATTAAAATACTCCTTTTCTCTTTGTTTTTAATGTATGCACAATTTAGTTGCATTGTATTACACACTCCATGTTGCACACATGAACCACCACCACCACCACCACCGACAACAACTAGTCAACAGTGACACCATGTCACCCATCACCCACTATGAACTAGGTTGCTACAAAGTAGGCTATGTCAGATCCACAGTAGTCCTACAGACAATATTATGCTGTACGCGGTACAACCAGTCAGATAGCATGATGATGCCCTCTCCATGCTACAACAACAGCCAGCTCCTGCAGGCTTCTCAACTGACCATCGTAACTCAGCCTATGAACTAGACCAGCCCAAGACATTGGACTCTCGTAGAGAGGTGTTTACGATTCTGACGTGATCACTCTACGAGTGATCACGTCAGAATCGTAAACACCTCTCTACGAGAGTCCAATGTCTTGGGCTAGAACTAGACAGTCTATATAAGACAAGGCACGGCGGCCAAACAATGAATTAAACATTACTCACCTAATAACGCAGCCAGAGTTTATAGCCGATTCCCAATCGAGAGTGCGCGTGTTAATCCAAAAATTAATCCAACAGTGTATGGCGTCATTGTTTACAAGACTTTTAGCAAGTCGCGCCTAGATAGCTGCTTCACTACGCAAGCAGCCAGCGGACTTCCTCTTTCTTCCTTTTCAAAATAAAAGATTCATACTAGAGTATAACTAGACACCAGCTAGACAGTAGGTTTACTATTATTTCTTAGGCGGATTTACAGGATGTGCAGACAGAAAATGTAAACTACGCACATCACTCGCAGAAGGATGAAGCCACAACGTGCAGTCGGCTTATTCTACCATAACAGAAGGAGGAATATAGGCTACAACACCGAGCAATCTCAAGAAAATGAATTGCGACGAACTATAGTAACTAACTACTAAATTGCAAAAATAACTCGTTAGGTTACTCCGTTACTAATAAAACTAATCTGATTACGTAACAAAGTTATCAATAACGCCGTTATCCCCATCACTGGGTGCCACTATACTAACACACGCTCCAGAGTGGCCACATTAATTGCATGTACTGTATGAAATAGTTGATCTACAAGCCCAAAGCACGCTGCAGGGCAACGCGTTTTGAGCTTGTACATCAGCTGTTTGAATATTTGAAGATTTTTTCATATTTGCATATGAAATCATGATCTTAATAATTAGCTAACTGCATTGGCAACACATTAGTTTTCCCACTTGCCCCAAACATGCAATGCTTCTGTCCCTCAAATGAACAATTTACATCTGGTCACCCTATAGTTCCAGGTCCCCAGTTAACCTTACATGATGCAGAGTTGTTAACTAAATGGACCCTTATAGATCTAATAACTCTTGAGAGTTTAACTCTCACATTTTTACTGGATAGTGAAATTATAGTTAAAAATCTGCATTACTTGCTATAGAGCTACACAAGAGGGGGGATGTATAATAATTTATATTGATCAAGGTTTGCCTGTTTTCTCTCCTATGGTATGAGGTATATTATTCAACAACAACAATAACAACATATTCTAAGATAATTATGTTTTTGGGTCTGAGAGGTGAGCTAAATGTCATGCTGGTCAGTGGCTTAAATGCAGAATAATTAATGGAGCTCACCTTGTCCTTGACATGAATAGAGTTGAAAACAAGTGCCCTAGAAAGTAGACTCCAGTGAGTTGGTTCACACTCCCTGAGCAGAGCCACGCCCCCTCTCCTCTCCTCTCCTCTCCTCTCCTCTCCTCTCCTCTCCTCTCCTCTCCTCTCCTCTCCTCTCCTCTCCTCTCCTCTCCTCTCCTCTCCTCTTCTCTTCTCTTCTCTTCTCTTCTCTTCTCTTCTCTTCTCTTCTCTTCTCTTCTCTTCTCCTCTCCTCTTCTCTTCTCTTCTCTCCACATGCACTGCAAACAAACAGCCAGATATGCACACAGCTCCTTGTGTTTGGAAGAAGAGTGAAATAAACAAGTTCTGAATGTAATTATTTTACTCCTTATGGAAGTTTAGTGGAGTAATCCCAGTCAGGGTTGTTAGTGAAAACTGCTCAGTCAACGTTTGTGACAGTGAATCTCCCTTATAAACTGCGTGGTTGTTTTTGTTTTTATCCTACAGATGAGTTAGCTACCTATGCTAAGCATTAGCGTGCGTGCGTGCGTGTGTGTGTGTGTGTGTGTGTGTGTGTGTGTGTGTGTGTGTGTGTGTGTGTGTGTGTGTGTGTGAACTAGCTGCAATGCTGCAATGCATTATTTTATAATGGGATGAATCTAGAGTTGCACTTGCAATACACTTTATTGACTTCATTTTCAAGGCAGTCCCCACAGTCTCCTAACTTAAATGCCCCCCCCCCCCCCCCCCCCCCCCCCCTTTTCCCTTGTATATCTGTCTTTTCCCTTTTCCCACTATGATCTGCTGCTTCTGACATTATGGAAGTGAATTTTCTATATATTTGATGAAATGAACATGGTGGCTGTCATTGTAAACAAGAGTATTCTTAACTGCTTGTCCACTCACAGTTACTAGTCTACTTAGTTGTGCTTGATTTGTACTGTAAATGTCCAAGCTGTTAATAAATTCATCCAATCAGTCAATCACTCAATGTTCATTTTTAACACAGTGAACATTACAAATATATAGATGCAGTGGTACACCTATTCCTTTACTGGGCTGTGTATGGGTTGATAAAATATAACAGGCTACTGTAACTTGCACCAGGAAGGATGCAGTATAATTATGTAGGCCTGTACCGGGTATGTTTGTCTGCTGTTGCTAGCGAGTTATGACCGCTCTTTCTTTTTTTCTTTCTTGCTTATACTCAATGCTTAATGGTGTCTCTCACACCCTGCTCCACAGTACATGATCCAGGGTGATGACCGTAGTGACCCAGACTTGCTCCAAGCCCAGCGTTCTCTCAGCCCATGAGTCCACTCTCCTGTGACCTGCTGTGCCTGTGAATGCTGGGCCCATCAGCCTGCTCCAAGTTCCTGACCACTGCTGCTACACCAGAATGCTATATTTAAATGTGCTGTACTAAACCAAGGAGAATGAGGTTGGTAGGTGCCATTGATACTGGGAGGAAAGTACTGTACTGGCCAGCTAGCGTGGAGGATGGAGATGACTGGATGCCCCACTGGAAGACTACTATCCATGGATTCCACACTTTGGCCCTGACCTCACGCATACAGAACTGAAGTCAAGTAGAAGACGGCTCAAGGTAGAACGTTTTTTTTTTGTTTGCTGCTACTGCCGCTCGTGTATTCTGTGTATTCCAGTGTGAGGTAGAAGGTCCTGGGTTTGATTCCCTGCTAGTTACGCTGTGGGTGCTGGTGCCGTGTTTGCTCCTCTGCATCTTCGATGCCCACATGAGGCAGGGTTGCGAAAGAGCTTTCCTGTGTGGAGTTTGCATGTTCTCCCTGTGTCACGCAGGACACAGGGAAACATGCATTAATCCTGCCTCCCCCTGGCCAGCAGGGGAGCCTGATGGAGGGGATGGGACCTGGTTGGAATAACGTGTTCCTTCCACATGCTGCGTCCACCAGGGAAACTCCCCTCTGTCAGGTGAAAAGAAGGCAGCTTGGACTCTCACGGAAACACATTCTTGCATTCTTGACGTTCCCTCATTTTGCATTCAATCCGTAGAAGGGATATTGTCTTAGACTTAGAGCCTGTATTGACGTGGTCACCGTATGCACCAGGTGACTGCCATCAGACCCGAGTCCTTTGGAGTGAGTCGGTATGACGCTGATCTGATCACTCGTCCATCATCCCATCCTCCCATCAGAAGAGACAGTTATTTCCCAGCGGGTTGCAGGGTGTTGTTCTGGCTCCCATGGGGGTGCACTTAGCTCACCTGTCTGTCAAACTCCTCTCCGGTAGGAACCCCTACCGCCTGCCCTTGTCTTTCTCTGCCTGTGTTTTGACACGCAGCGTCCCGGCAGTGGATCTAGATGGCTACAACAACCTCTTATTCTGTGTCAAAGTGCCAACATGTCATTCATGTCAACTTAATCTGCATACGTGCGTGTGCATCCGTGCGTGTGTTCATCCGTCCGTGTGTTGGTGCGTGCGTGTGTGTGTGTGTGCGTGTGTGTGTGCGTGTGTGTGTGTGTGTGTGTCCGTGTGTTGGTGCGTGCGTGTGTGTGTGTGTGTGTGTGTGTGTGCGCATGCACTGTATGGACTTTTCCACTATGCCGCGAGACACATCTCAGGATATATCCCTTACCTCTGGGGACAATTGAAACAAAGATAACAATAGAGAATATGAGGGGGGCGGACATATATAAGTTATAGTTATATATAAGTTAGTACAAGATCCACCATTGGCGTCCATCCTCATGAATTAATTGATATCGAATAATAGCCGCACCCACCCTCTTTTGCCTACGATTGTTGTAAAACATACTGTACCATATTAGTCCTATCGTTTAAATGGGTCGTAATGCTACTCACTGTTAGCATAGCTAGCCTCGTCTTGCTAGCTGTTCTTGTCAGAAACACAAAATCTTTCCCATAGACATCCATTCTATCAATTTCTTTCAATCGCCTGTATCTCTTCTCCCTTTTCCTGATGGCATCTTTGGTCAAACAGTGTAGAGTATATTCCACTGCCCAGGTCAGTCATGGTTGATCGAGGCTGCTATCTCACTCAGAGGTAAACGCAGAATGGATGGACCACATCCTGTGCGCTGATATAATATGTACCCTTCCAGTCGGAAACTTGGCTCTTTGAAATATGAGTTCCACATTGATAAACACTGGCGGCAGCTAACTACCATTATAAAAAAAATGCTGGCGGATTAACTGTAAAGTTCAGTAAATCAACAGAGGGCCAGGATACACCCTGACAGGAGCAGCCAAGCAGATATACACTGTGTCATTATATATTCATATGCCCACTCATGTGTCAGACCCTGTCGTCAATGAATCAATATTGCCGCTAATAGTGATCCGTGCGTGTCATGCAAAACAGCTTATAGCACACAATCCCACGAGTTTAACACATGTTCATTGTGCGTGACACTGACTTCTTGATCGTGATTAACTCACAGGCATGAATATGGCAAAGATTGAGACACGGTGAGAGATTATGCTATTGCTGTGTCTAGCCTAGTCAGTCTAAGTTATGCAAAGTCCAACAATAGTACTAAATACTGATAAATCTAGTATACAAACCATCAAACTAAAATTATAACTATTATAGGCTATTGACAATTAACTTTGTCAACAGATAAAAAAGTTAACTTTTTATTTGTAATTGTGTCAATTTTCATCTGTTTTCATCTGTTGCAACTTTTCATCATTGCGAATTTGTTTTTAAAATGGAATTCCACCTATTTTTGACATTTCTATGTCATTAATATACCAGATGTTATCTGTGTGCATACATGATAAAAAAGTTCCCCCATTCTGTTTCCTACAAATGGAAGTCTGAAACACATCAAGTTGTGTACGCTCTCAGAAAAACTCCCCTTTAATTCTTCACGTTATGCTTTTTTTTGTTGCTTGTTTTGAAAATGTTTCGAAATGGTAATAATTTAAACAAAAAATGTAGGCAACAAAACATAAAAGTGACATGCAATTGACAATGCATGCAATTTTTGTCCAACCCAATGTGTGTGAAGTGAACCAGTGGCCTAGCTAGCATACACAGCTATAGGCTTATGGCAGGAAGCTCTTCTATCATGCTGTGTATTTACAACACTCTCTGCATCACCCTGCCTGCCCTGCCTGTCCAGGTAGCTGTTTTACACCAAATGAACAATCTTTATAGACGTTGCGGGGGCGGCCCACCATAACGGGACTGATTTTTAGCGCCGGCATGGGTCATGTAAGTCTCTGGGAATTGTCAGGCTTCTACCGGCCGACAAATCAAGCCTAACGTATGATGTTTGGGGTGCAATTTTTATTCCTCTTTGACTGGGCCAACTACCCTGAGGTAATGGGATGTTGGGGGGTGGAAAAACGGAAAGGCGGCCAGTGGGGGATGTGTTCATGCTGCGTGCGTGTGTGTGTGTGTGTGTGTGCGTGTGTGTGTGTGTGTGTGTGTGTGTGTGTGTGTGCGCGCGCGCGCGCTGCAATTGCAAGGGAACCTGATTGATTGATGCAGCGGCCGTCGTCCATTTATTTCCTCCCCATTCCAAATCGGTTAAGTTTAGGAAAAATGAATCCAAAAAACACTCAGAGAAAGAAAGCGAATGAGAGAGACGGAGAGGGAGAGAGCGAGAAAGAGGGAAGAGAAATGGTGGCAGATTACAGCGAGGCAAGCTCGTACATCTAAGTTGCAGGGCCGGGGCGTCAGGAACACGAGGGGCCGAGAATTGTCTTTGAACATTAAGTTATCTAAATGAAAATCAATACTGTGTGCGTGCCAGTGTTTTACTGGTGAGAAGTGTCCAGTGGACATGCAGGCTGCACTCAGGATAGGTGTATATATGCAGGGAGGAGCCCTTAGTGGACACTACGGTAGGGTGACCGACCGGCTGGCCGTTCAATCTCCCTTCCTTGGGGCGGCTCCTCCCTGTGGACCCCTATGTGTCTGAAAGGATTCTGTGGCAGGGGCTACACAGCATACAAAATACATTAAACGCTAAAAAACAACACGTCTAAAAGCTCGCAATGCCATTGTGACCTTGTATCGTTTATTTTCGAATAGAATTCTCGTAACTTGCAAGCCGAATGACGTTAATGATAACTTTCTCCGACTACTCTGGTGACGTTCAGGACTGAAGATCCCAGCACATCTGGGGATTCACGTCATTTTCAGTATGTCTTCAGTTTAATATAGCTTATTCTGGACAGGACCTGACTAGTTTTGAATACAACTTAAGTTAAACTGGACTCTCTCTGATTCAACCAGGGATGTCCATTTAAATGAGTGACCTGTTTGTGACCGGTTTAGACCAGGGGTTTTCAACCTTTTTGACAACAGGGCCCACTATTTAGTCTGCATTTGAGCCATGGACCACCATTTGATGACATTTTGACCCCACAGACTCTGAAACTAAAGATTTATTTTTTCTTTTGTCCACAATTCCAGGCTTGATTTGGGAAACAAAACAGTCAAACATACAGATCAAAATGACCATTGATCAGGTGATATTCTGACTAGTCTTGGTTTGATTTTTTAATTTGTTTGGACCTGGCTAGATGAAAAGGATCCCTGGCTATTAAGACACATACTGCACTGGCCTTCTACAACTAAAAGGTTTTTTAAAGAAATTGAAGAGTTGAGGTGTTTTTATTTCTTTATTTATACTGTAGTTACAGAGGGCAAATCTAATGTTTTAAGGCATACAGGTATTGTCTTATTAGTCAGAGATCCCTTTAAACTAATTTTGACAAAATGTTAACCAATTTAGCTGGGGACCCCTTTGGAACCCCTGCAAGGATCCCATGGATCATTTGAAAACCAGTGCATTCAGGGAAGCTAATTGGCTACTACAGGATAGATCCATATAGTTGTGTATGTGAGTGTGCATGTGTGTGTGTCCGTGCGTGCTTGTGTGCGTTTGCGTGTGAGAGTGTATGTACTATACAGTACAGTATGCACATCCACACGTTCATGAATGCAATTCCTCTATATGATTATTTTATAAACAACATCCACATAGGTGTGTGTGTGCAAGAAATTGTGTCTGTCGTTGTTGTTTGCATTCTATTTGTGTCGGCATGCTGTGCGCATTTACATGTGTCCTCCACATATGTAATGTGTGTGCGCTTATGCAAGTTATATAAACCCATCAGCCCCCGTGCATCCATAGAGCACGCACTGTGGCCACTGGAGAAATCTCTGTGCGGTCATGGTTGAGCCGCTTCTCACCTGTCAGCCACCCTGAGGATCATTTCATCCCACTGGCAATTAGGCGGACAGCGGCTGGCCTAACGAGTGTCACCGTGCCACCGGAGCACACTGGCCATACATGTGGCTCAGGCATCATCACCGACCGTCACACAGTCCTCTGGCTGCATGTGTGAACCCAGCCGGCAACACCAACCACGTGACAATTATAGGCTTGTGCATGGCCAGTTACCTTGTATCGTACAGTACACTGCTCTGTGCTCTGCAAGATATACCGTATGAGGTGAAGACTACCATATTTCCACCTTTTAGCTTTTAGCTGTGGGTGGCAGTGGCTTAGGGGTAGAGTTACCGGATGATAACCCAAAGGTTGCCGGTTCGATCCCGGGCTCCCGCAGAGTTAATGTCGAAGTGTCTTTGAGCAAGACACTGAACCCTGAATTGCTCCTGATGTGCTAGTAGGTACCTTGCATGGTTTCCACTGACATCAGAGTATGGCGCCTTGGATAAAGGCGCTATATAAATGCACCATTTACCATTCAACCGACCAGCAAGGCAGTCCACTCAGTGAGTGGGCAGGGTCTTGGTCTGGAACCACGCTATAGGGATATTCTCCAACTATAATCAATCAATCAATCAGTCAATCAATCAGTCAATCAATCAGTCAGTCAGTCAATCAGTCAATCAATCAATCAGTCAATCAATCAGTTGGGCACTAAAACCACTAATTAGAGATGGTACATTGCTACTTGATTGCACAATCTCAATCTACTATATCAGGGGTTTTCAAACTTTTTGATCCCGGGGCCCACTATTTATTCAGCATTTGAGCCATGGACGACCATTTGAGGACATTTTCACCTCACAGACACCCAGTCTACAATACCCTGTATGGATGTGGGAAACAAAACTGTCAACTAACTGTCAAACTAATTTTTCATCTGGTTAACCAACTTAGCTGGGGACCATCTGGAACCATCTTAAGGACCACTGCTGGTCCCCGAAACATGGTTGAAAACCACTGTACAATATAGTCAATGTAGGGTGAAACATACCGTATATTGAATGCCAAATAATGTTTTTTTTATTGAAGAGCAACAAAAACAGGCTTGTATTTTATTTTTTCCATGTCTGTTTATTGTTGTGTGATGCAAATTACTGTGCATTCTGCAAAAGGATATGAACAACAGGATGATCACAGGGCCTGTCATTTTGGGGAAACCACAAATAATATTATTTTAGTTTATTAACAATATGTGGGAGTCTACATAGAGAAAAGTGTTGTCTATTTGTATATATTTTTATACATGTACCTCTAACTGCAGCTCCCGCCGCGACCGACTAATACTCTAATTAGACTAAAGTCATGCAAAGTCCAAACCCGGGGGCCTTTGTCCGGCTGGATTTTGCGCTGATGCGTGCACTTTTTTGGGGATTCACAATTTGTCTACAGAAGTTTAAAAGGCAATACAGTCAGTGTTTGTCCATGATTTTTAATTATCCTGTAAAGGACATGTGCGGTCAGCGTCTACACTTTGTGTGTCCTGTGTGTCCAATGACAGTCGGCCGTGTGCAGAGCAGACAGTAGGAGACAGAGGAGAGGTGAGGAGTGAGGGATGAGGAGCAGGAGGTTGGTGCTGTTTGGGTTTTTGTGCATGGGGGTCAGTGTGTTGTTGTTTGGTATATTGTTTGGTGATGTCAGAACAGTACAGAGCGGAGCAGACACAGTGTCTTAGGTAGTTAGATGTTGTAATGTTATCCTCCGATTCTTATTCTTATTATACCCCCCCCTGCAACAAGAGCTCCCTGCCTTCGCTTAGTGCTGCTGTTAGGGACAGAGAGAGAGAGAGAGAGAGAGAGAGAGAGAGAGAGAGAGAGAGAGAGAGAGAGAGAGAGAGAGAGAGAGGAAATTTCTCCATTGTGGAGGCAGTCAGGCAGAGGACAGGAGAGAGGGAACGGGAGAATAAATCAGCCCCACTCTGGTCTCTGGTGGCCACCCGCAGCTAGGGAATACTGCAGAGAGAGAGAGAGAGAGAGAGAAGGGGGTGGGGTGGGGGATGCAGAGTACTGCCGTGTGCTTAGAACCAGACAGAAATAATGTTCTCCTGTATCCTTCTCTCCAGCCGGAGCCGGTGTGTGGTGTGTGTGGTGTGTGTGCCAGCAGACTAAACCTACCTACTCTCATTTAATGTCCCACAATCCCACCGCTCCGATGACCTCGTCTCCCCCAACATACACATTAACAGGAGCACACGCGCGCGCGCGCGCACACACACACACACACACGCACACGCACACACATACACACGACTCCACCTCTGCCTCTGATGAATTGGAATTGCCCCCAACTGTTCTAGCCCCCCCACCCCACCCTCAAGCCGGCAAAACAGTGTCTGATTTGGCAAATGGGCAAACAGGCTATTATCTGGCAACAGAGTGGTTGGTGTGTAGAGGAGGGCCTGAGGACTGAGGGGACAGGAGAGGAGAGAGGAAAGGAGATAGGAGGAGGAGGAGAAGGGGACAGGGACAAGGAGGAAGAGACCGCTCCGTTTTCCTCTCAGCAACAGCACCAACTATAGCCTGTGGAAATCACCCCACCAGAGCATAATCTGTTGGCACAGAAAACATAAAAATGGTAAATGATGCATTTTTATAGTGCTTTTATCCAATGCGCTTTACATAGTTTGTGGATTCCTTTCACACACCAATGGCGGGGGAAACCATGCAAGGTATACCGACCTGCACATCAGAAGCGATAGGGGTTAACCCGGGATCGAACCGGCAACATTGTGGTTACCATCTGGCCACTCTAAGTGATGGAGATGCGGAATGGACTGGCATTATGCTTCTTCCAATGCATGAGGAGTCAGGCTGCTTTCTTTTCAACTGAAGGTTGGACGTAGAGCGTGGAAGGAACACGTTATTCCTACCAGTTCCTGTAGCCTCCATCAGATGCCCCGGCTGTCCAGGGGGAGGCAATCTAGAGACCAGGTTTACTGTACGTTTTTAATGAGGGTACCTACTCTAGGGGACACGGAGAGAACATTCAAACTCAACACAAAAAGGCCCATTTGCCAACTCCGCCTCGGGTATGGGCAGTTGGGCACTGATGACACGGAGGAGGAGAGACGCCGCAGGTACCTACAGTAGCAACTAGACGCTACTGTGACCAGTAAGAAAGTAGTCGCAGCCAGTAAGAAACTGGTCACTAAGTGGATTCCGCTGTCTCTCATAAATAATGGACCTTGATAAGAAAATGGTTGAAAGCCACTGGTGTATAGTACTGGGGTTGAGGTGGGGGGCGGTAGCAGGGGCTAGTAGACCTCTGGGGGATGCCGGTCAACGCTATGTACTGTAGGGTTCAAGTGGTTAATTAGCAGACTGTAGTAGAGTTAGTGTGATGGAATGCAGGTCACATTCCGTGAAGAATTATCCCCGCGTTGTGTTGATTTTCACTGGTGTTTTAAATTAATGTGTAGCTTCCGAGAAAGGGATATATAGGCGCACAGTGTAAATGTTCACTTTCCTCTGTCAAAACATAATGAACACCGTAGGTATATTCACAGTTCTCTCTCTCTCTCTCTCTCTCTCTCTCTCTCTCTCTCTCTCTCTCTCTCTCTCTCTCTCTCTCTCTCTCTCTCTCTCTCTCTCTCTCTCTCTCTCTCTCTCTCTCTCTCTCTCTCTCTCTCTCTCTCTCTCTCTCTCTCTCTCACACACACACACACACACACACTATCTCTCTCTTTCTCTCTGTCTCTCTGTGCATCAATATATCCATCTTCATCATTATTGTTTTGGCTCTATTTTCTCCCTGGGCTGTTTCATCGTAAGTGAGTTTATTCAGGGCAACTCTGTTTGCTTGTCTTTCTTTCTTTCTTAGAAAGAAAGAAAGAAAGAAAGAAAGAAAGGAAGAAAGGAAGAAAGAAAGAAAGAAAGAAAGAAAGAAAGAAAAGAAAGAAAGAAAGGAAAGGAGAGAGCGAGAGGTGGATAAAGTGAGAGTGAGAGAGAGAGACTAGTAGTAGCCCACAGGACACATTTAGTAATCCCTTCAATGATGTCCAGGGCCCAGTGATGGTTACCAGACCTGCAAATACCCCTACACACACACACACACACACACACACACACACACACACACACACACACACACACACACACACACACACACACACACACACACACACACACACACACACACACACAGGCACACACAACACGATCCATTTTTATTGTATTTGTGTGTGCAGCGTTGTATTTCCTGCCCTCTCTTAGCGCCACACACACACTGCACTGGAAAACAAAAATCCATACTATCGACCGGCCAGTGTCACCACAATTATTCTTTTGAAACAGCCATTGAAAACAAATTACATCTGCACTGCGTTTTCATCCGATTGCTCTGGGTGAGCAATGCTCAGCGGCTGGCTCAGGCCCCGACCCGCACAGACCCCTCCCTGTGGGTTTACTGCTTACAGCACAGTGGCGCTAACGACTAGTGTGTGTGTGTGTGTGTGTGTGTGTGTGTGTGTGTGTGTGTGTGTGTGTGTGTGTGTGTGTGTGTGTGTCTGCGCGTGTGTGTGTAGGAGTACTGTATGGTAACGAGTCTAGGGGAAAGCTCTAAGAGAAGTACTTAAGGGTAACAAAGACTCGATTCAGAGACTTGAGCAACGCAAGTGGTTTAGTAAAGAGAAGCTGTGGTGTAATACACAGTCAGGGTCATGGTGGTGGTGGTGGTGGTGGTGGTAGTCACTGGTGAATTGGTGCGTTTGTGCGTGAAACACACAGAGGCCTTGATTAGCCCCATAATCTCCTCTTCCGCAGACAACAGGGCCGAGCAGGAGGGTTCTCCAGCTGGTAGAACCCTTGGGGGACTCCGCCGAAAAACACCATACAGTATAGTAGTTAATTATCACTGTTACACCATAGCCGTTATAACCACTGTTTATGGTTTGTTGAAACACAGAAGAATACAAACTAGGGAGGGGGTAACCCCTCCCTAAGTAAGTAGTACAGTAGGCCTACTTGATAACACTATAGGCTACGGACACAACTAGCTGAAACATTCTTATCGTATTTTAACTTGGGGGAAAATATTTAGCTCATATTTAGCTCAGACGATTTTACTGTATATTGTGGTCGGTGGGTTATAAATTAGAGTTTTGTAACAGCATAAATATACAGTAATACATGATTATCCTATAAATAATAATAATTTAAAAATGGCAGCTATTTTTGCTATAGATTTGGAAATAATATTTCCACATATTATGTGAAATTGGGTGTTGTGGATAATGTGCACTTTCACTTTTAGTGCATATTTCGAAGCAAATTTGTGCTTTTACTCAAGTGAATTCCACATTTTTACTTATATACAGTACATACAGAGTATTTGTACAATGCACGACTTTTACTTACCAAGTAAATAATGTGAGTATACTTTTTGCAGCACTGATTATTATTATTACTATAGGCAATGGCATCATATTATAATCTGTCAGCATTCTCTCCAAATGCTAAACATTAAACATTGATGTGATTATAATCACAGTAGAACGGCGTCCAATATGGCGTGTGTGTGTGTGCGCGTGTGTGTGTGTGTGTGTGTGTGTGTGTGTGTGTGTGTGTGTGTGTGTGTGTGTGGTTTTGTAATTGCTACATGGTGGGGACGTCCGTCTGACAGCACACTCACCAACTGGGGACCCAAAATCCATCTGGGGTCCTCACCCGAGGTCCCCACACCGTTTATCATTTAATTCAATCCAGAACATTGCAATTATGTGCCCAGTGAAGTTCTGTGAAATGTCCCACTTGGTCTTTAAAATCTGAAAAGTGTGTTAAAGTGTGCTAGAAGTGCTCCTCCAGTGGCTACAACAGGTACTGCACAGGAGTGTGAAAAGTTTACACACTTCCTGCTGTCTAGCCAATGGGAAGAGAACAACCCCCCCCCCCCCCCCCCCCCTCTCCCCCAGTTAATTAACGACCCGCAATCATAATGCTTCAGGAGAGTAGGAGGGGGGGGCCCTCTCCCCCAGTTAATTAACGACCCGCAATCCCTGTGCCTGGGCAATTTGAATTCTCTGTCTGTTTGTACAGAGTGGCACTGAGTGTCAGAACAGTTTGGAGTTTGGAAGCATACAGTTTTCTTACAATATCGTTGTTGACATTATTGCCTTTGTAAACCTTTTAGTGTGAAGTATATGTTCTTTAGCATTGCCGAATACTATCAGCAAGGGTAAAGTAATACAATGAATAATTTTCAGGATTCAAAATCAAAAAAGGCAAAAAGCAGCAAGCTCAAAAAAGTTTATCCAAAATAGGAACCTGATTCTTAAAAGGTACCGTAAGTCATTTGGGTGATTTGAAAAATCCCACTGGCCTGGCCTCCCGGTAACAAGATCTGCACACTAAATTTTGGGGTTCAACCACCCATTACTCTACTAGCTTCCAAGCTGTTATGTAGAAATATTCCTATTATTAATGCTGTTTTACACAGTGGTTCTCAAATTGGATTCCAGGGAATCTTGACTGTATACATCCCTAATTAATTATGAACATCATTGTCTCAGGTTAGATGATATGTCCATTTGGTTCCATTTATAGACCATATATTTTTCTGTTCCATTTATAGAACAGAAACATATTATATAGTATACAGTATACACTGAAGCTGTGTGTAAAGTTGGTCTGACCTCTTCAACAGCTTATGCTCTGAGTTGAACTGTCAGCTAGACTCTGCGCCCATCCCCCACTCCACTCAACTGTAGCACTCTGTAGCATCTTTCATTCAGTGTGGACTGGAGTGGGGGGTGGGGGGGGGGGGTGCGCAGGTGCATTGATTACAAGAAATTATACTCCACTACATCTCAGAGCCAAACATTGTTAAAACATTAGGCCCACTGACCCACTACAATCATTTAAAAGATATAGTAAGTGATTTGTGTGATTTGGGAAATCCTCCAGTCCTACTGGTTACAAGATGTGCACATGCACATACTCTACAGTGGGGAGAAGTGCACACCTTACCTTACCATAATGAAGCATTTTAACAGAAAGGGGTCTCAAACTCAATTTGTATGATTCTTATGGGTATCCAAATAACATAATAAAATGGATTATTATATAATAAAGCTGGTGCATTCCGTATTTCAATAAAGGGAACTTCTTATTTAAGTAGATCCAGTTTGATCAGTTCAGTGAGTAGAGTAGAGTTGCTGCAGGAGAGAGCACCCCCCCCCCCTCTCCCCCAGTTAGAGTGGGAGAATACCCCCCACCCCCCACCCTTGCACTGCATTGATTGGGTCGTTAATTAGCAAAAACAGCAGAAGCCTGTCTGGGGTGTTCACATGAGACTGAGGCGACCTGTGCTCTCTCCAATGTGGAAAATGTTGAGTCAAGTATTTTTTTACACTTTGCAACACTGCATCTTTCGTCGAAGGCAACTTAATTTTTGGACATAAGAGGAATTGTAATAGTAGTGAGTACCATGAAATTATTCCTTAAGATTAGCTGATCTGCAAGCCTACAATGTGTCGCTTCTGCAACACGTGCGCTTGTAGATCTGTTGTTCTCACCATATTTGAAAACACAACGTAATATCTCAACTGAATTCCTACAATTCCAAGTCATGTCAGGGTGGGGGTATTTAGTAGACAAGAATGTTGGCAGAGCTTGAGGGCATTGTCATAGCTGATTTTACTGTTGTTTCCATGTTCAACATAGCCAATGTACAAGCTCACTATGTGTTGAGCTTATATTTTCAGTATGCAGTCAAGCATACAATGGCATGTCTTTTATTTCTTCTGGATCTCTTCTCCATTAGTCCCTTCCCCCCTAAACATTTTTGTCACATAGCTTTCTGTTATTTTAGAATCAGCACTCATTTTTCAGGTTCATTTACTGTCTAAATCAGACATGGGCAAACTGCGGCCCGGGGTCCACATGCAGCCTGTTAAGCCTTTTAATCCGGCCTGCCAAACTTGTCCAAATTATATTGTCCTGCATGATATATCATGCAGGACAGTGACACGCTGTGTGGAACTGATTGATGAAGATATAGTCGGCAAGTTAAACCAAAACAAACACTTCTACCATACTTACCCATTTGTCCTAATATTATCCTACGCAATAAAATACATAAATACAACCCATTACACCCAATAGTAGGCTACTAATGAAATAATTAAATCAACACACCTGCAAGTAACCCAAGTGAGCTTTTGAATGTCATTTATTCTGCTTTCTGAGCTGACTATGGCTTCTGGTTGGCCCTGCTGGTTTAGGACAGATTTTATTTGTGCTGGTTTGTAAGGCTGTATACCGAAGCTCGGGATTCGAACCACTCGCTCGCTAAGGTCGCCACGCGAACGAATATTAATGTTCCCGAACCATTCGCATTTATTTATTTATTTAACTTTTCCCCCCATCTAGTAGATGTGCGACATCGAGGGGTCAGAAACTCGCTGTGAAACGCGCTGTTACTGCAGTTGGGAATGCATTGTTTTCAATGCTTCGAAGCTCGGCCTGAATTTGCTGTTCGATGTTCGAAGGGCAAATTAAGCCCTAGTATACACCACTACTGGTTTGCCTGGATCTGACCAGCCCTGAACGTTTGCCATAGCAGGACATAGCATACATGCAAACACATTTGTCCAGTAGTTTCTTTCTAGTGTCTCAATCAATCTGAAACAGGTTGCACATGACCGCAGCTGCGACATGCAGTGAGGCTTTCCAACTGACTGGCTGTAGGCCTGTTGTTCTGTGCAAAATATATAAATGATAGTTTGGAAACAAATGCACCCTTATCGGTCTGTAACTACTGTAGTGTACAAATGGAACACATAGACCCATTAGTTTGTACTCGCAATCTGAAAGCTCACAACACGACTTCCAGGGGGTCCCCAGCTAAATGACAATTTTAATCCAAATTTACCCTTACCCTAACAACCACACTTTTTCATTGCATAATAATAATGATAATACTCTTATTAGAGTGTCAAAACACTGCCATTTACTACTTTTATATAGAAATTAAATTAATATTATGCAGAATTTAGTACAGCCTTTAAGCCCGGCCCTCCACAATATTTTCTGTATCTCTTTTGGCCCCTTGGGAAAAAATAATTGTCCACCCCTGATTTAGCTGCTTATGAGCTTATTATCTATTATTATTATTAGCCTATTATTATTATGCTGATCTATTCGTATATTGGCCCAACCAGCCAAGCTTGAATCACAGACCACATGGACTTGCCACTAAAGCTGCAGGTCCACTCCACAAACATGCTGGCCTCACAATTATTTAATTCCTTTCGGCCAGTGGTTTTAGACCTTTTATTAGTTATTCATAATTTGAGCCCCGTCCACCATTTGATACATTTTAGCCCCACAGACTCCAAAACTACACCTATATTTGTTTTGCTTTTGTCCACAATTCCAGGCTGGATTTTGGAGAAAACAAAATAATCAAACGTACAGATCAAAATGACCATTAATCTTTTACATTTTGTCGTTGTGTTGACTTGGGCTAATGCACATGATGAATATTTTATTTTTTGAGAGTGTAAACATGAAACCAAATGGACCTGCAACTGCAAAGGAACATTTAGTTTCATTTTATGCTCTCATAGAGTTACATCTAGTTAACCAACTTTCCATCATTTAGCCTGCGGAACACCTGGAATCCTCTCATGGACCACTGGAAAAGCCCTGCTTTAGGCTACTAAACTAAAGTTGTATTTGCCTGGGACTGCCGCTGCCCTCGTCTCTTCATTCCTACACAACAACCGTCATTGGTTATTATTATTGTCGACCTAATCAATCTATCAACTTGATGACAGACTGCTCCATACAGGCAACATCAGTGCGGGGACCACCGACCACTGCTTAAACGTGTATGCATGTACTTGATATTGGCCACGCAAGCACACAGTAAGCGTGCACGCAAATTGCTGCATGGATACATGCAGTCACGTTTTCAAAACCACACGTCTGCATTACGATGGGAGATTTTGTGTCCTGTGTGTGCTCAAATCTCCTACACAAAAACACACACTTTCACCGCTCGACAATAAATCCTGGCGCGGTCATGCGTCTGACGGTGCATAGGTCTCGCTGTAAGCACAGGACTATCCCGCACCATCGTAGAAAAATAAAACTCAGGTCCGCGAGCCGGTGACGATCGAAAGTGATGGTCGCTTTCTAGTCCAACTCCACGGAAAACAAAATTGGTCAGCTTGCGGCTACAATGAATTAAGGCTGAACGATTAATCGTTTTTAAACCGAAATCGCGATTTGAAAAAAATGCGATTTGTGAATCGCAAGGGCCGCGATTTTTCGATTTTTAATGTTTCTATTAGAGATCAGCGGATGAGCTTTTTTCCCACCCGAAATCCGCACACGCACATTGTTGATCCGTCCGCATCCTTCTGCATTATTTAATCGCCTTGCGACGCTGCAACGCGCCGTGAACGCCGCTATTTATTTACGAGTACGTTCATCACTCACCCCTATCCAGTGACAGCGTCCACGTGCAGCCTTGGTTGTATGTGTATATTCCGTTGCCATAGAAACCCGTACCGTTTACTCGTCCTCGTCCATTGAATCACATTCTCGCATCGCAACGAGCGAACGTCTTTTCTTGCAATGCATCCAGCGCTCACTGATTACCATGCACTTGCATACCGAGTCCCATGACACACGTTTATTCATCTCCTCTGTTTTAGCTGGTTTTAAACCTAACAGTGATGATTTAAACTTTACTAGCGCTAAAGGCTGCGGGAGCGACATTATGAACCCCACCGCAGTTCCAGGAATGCTCCCCACGCTGTGATTGCCAGTAATGGCTAACAACTGCGGTGGGATTCATAACACCACGCTGCGGGGATGATGTGGGGTCCTTTCCACTATAGGCGCCCGTTTATGGTGCCTGTCCATAAATGGGCGAATCCAGAGCATCTAGAAATAGCCTACTTTTATTATACGGATGTTGAGTTTTTCAGAAAACAGTTTAAAGACACTTAAAGAATCGGCCTCAGGTCTTATTGAGTTTAGAAGATCTGCAGTATCTACCTGGCTATTCTGATATTTCTTGATAAATTTCAAAATATTTTGTTCAGTAAGAAAAGAAGTTGTACTTCCACAGGTTGTTCAGAAACAGAACATGCACCTGTTGATTTCCAATTCCAGACAGTGAGTTGTGAAG
>CM076966.1:15033961-15053961 GCA_039105355.1 Benthosema pterotum
TCGCACCATCCCCACAACACACGCTGCTCCCCTGGCTTCATTTTCGGGCACTTCATGTTGGTTCTCTGGCCCCGAATCAGACTGCAGGTCTAAGTTTCAGGTCTACCGTCAGCCGAGTTGTCCACTGAATCGGCTCTTAGGCGTCGCTTTTTACCGAACACAACAAACCGGTCCATTGTACTGGACTTAAAACAAACGGTGCAGCAACCGAGTTAGTTGTCCCTCCAAAAACACAGTCAAAAGGTTTGTGAACTATGAACTTGGCGGACGCTCTGTTGATTGGAGGATTGCAATGCGTATTGCGTACGTGACCGTGCGGGCGAAAATGACAGGTGGTGAGAATTCTGAGAAATGGATTATTTCAGTATTATACATCATTCCAAAAATTACAAGTATCATGATTTTATAGCAATGATTTACATGAAAGTCAGTCAGTTTGGTCTTCCATATATTTTATTTATTCCCTGAATATTTTTCATCACAGTCATGTTTTTGGCCAGGGGGGCTTAGGGGGGGCTAAGCCTCCAGCTGGGGGGCTAGAGCCCCTGCTAGCCCCCCCCTGGCGCCGTCCATGGCCACAACTGTAGTTAGTTAGTAGCAGTAGTAGTGTTTTGAATTATTTTAAACATAAGCACTTTAATTTGAAATATATTGGGTTGTATTTAGGGTTGCCAACTCTGAGATCTTGGAATAAGGAACACTTCTACGACCACGCGGCGAAGCAGCGCGGTTATTAGGTTAGTTAAGTCTGCGGTTTTCTGGTGGAGCCGTTGCCCCTGTGACCCAACTACGGATAAGCGGTTGAAGGTGGAGGGATGATTTCACATACCATATTAACCTTTGGGATCAGTTAAGGCCTGTTTACTGTGGTCAGTAAGGAAGAATAGGCCGGTAGGCCTATTGTGCTGTATAAATGTTAATTAATTATGAACAAGTAGTCCATTGTCTTTATAACATTAAGAATCCCGATTTTAAAGAAGTTTTTTTTGCCCTTTTAAAGGGCAAAATTTGTATTGAATACGCACACATTTATTAGACTAATAACTACTAATAAACCGTCAACCATATTAGCCTACTGAAATAGCTTGGCTATAGGCATATACCCACATCAGCAGCTTTAATTATTATTATTTAAAAAAAGACTGAGTCTATGACAGTTGTTGTGGGGGATTTGCATAACTCTCATACTATGGCTGTGGGAGTTTGCGGAACTCTCTTACTCTATGGCTCTGGGAGTTTGCGGAACTCTCTTACTCTATGGCTCTGGGCACGGCAGGATTGGCACACACAGCAGCAGCGCTACCAGCGCACCGCGCACACACACATGCAGATCTGCAGCCACGGGGAGGTTTTGGTTTGTTGTTTGGTTGTTGTTGGTTTCTGCTCGTGAGGAGTCCTGTGTGCACTCGCCACAGAGCAATTGTGCTGTCTTAAATATATCTCCTGCTTTATTTTGTTCACTACTGTTAAATTCATTGTTGATGTTTGTGCGACGGATCGCACAGGAGGCATTTAGGGAAATACGGAACAAACCGCGTTCCGTATCGATTCAATACGGAACGCATCATTTAGTGTTCAATTAAGGAACGATTCCGTATTATACGGAACGGTTGGCAACCCTAGTTGTATTGCATGCCATCGTGTTTGGTGGGGCAGTCTGGGCATTTAGGGGGGCCTTGCCCCCCCCATGCCCATGCCTAGATCTGCCCCTGAGAGGATGTTGTTGTTGTTATTGGGTTCAGTGTGGTGCTGAGGTGTGCGGGGATGAGCATCGCCAGGCATATGGACCTCCATATTCGTCTTTTGACCGCGCAGACCGTAGATCTGTTTATAGGCACGCCTCCGGGAATAATTACTGTATGAACCCGTTCTCAAACACAGTCACTGTCTTCTGTCCAGTTCTTAGGATGATTTATACTGGCCGACTTGTGATTTATTCTGCAATTAGTTTTGAATGGACCTATTACTGCACATTTGATTGCCATGTGCTTATGCGGTCCATACACGGCTCCAGTCCTGAGGGTTAATTGGAGCTGTGATATTATATGAGAGCAGGAGGAGATTCTAGGACAGTCTCTAGGATAATGATCTTAACAATTAGCACATTAATACAACATAATACACAGCATGAATTATTACAGCGAATGTTAATACATACAATACCTCCTGAGCCCGCGACTCCCCCATTAAGGAGAGAAACAGGGAGAATATAAAAGGGGTATTCTTTGAGTATCGAAATGAGCATCACAAATCAGCATCACAAGCTCATGTGAATTGCAAAAATATTGGTACACTTGTGCATGCTGGACAAGCACTGAACCTTTGGCAAGGGAAGTCAGATCAACAAATGGAATACATTTTATTTATTTTTTATTTATTTTTGTATTGTTAAGATTTGTTTTTGGCTTTTTATGCCTTTATTGATTGTCGATAGTAGTTAGACAAGAAAGGGTGAGAGTTGTGTTACACACGGCAAAGGTCCTCAGGCTCGGGAGCCAAACAGTGCTATGCCCAGACGGTTGAGATACTGGCCATACCAGTATACAGTATGAAGGGTGTCTTGGGTCTACGGGGTTTCGTAAGATCCGATCAAACATATGGAATGTCGTAACAGGTAGGACCTGTGGGGAGGGATCAACAGAACACAGGTCATGTGGTCCATATATGAAGATCTAATGGCTTGAGGTTTGAGGTCAGATCTACTGTAGAGTTGCTGGACGGCTCCATATAGGCCTATGCAGATCTACGAAGGTGAAAATCCAGTCTTCTCCATGTATGGCTATCTGTGCTGTTGCTTTAGGATGGCAAGTTTGACCAAAAATGCACTATGAAAAGTGGGTATGGCCACGGTTCATGGCCATATATAGCATGTCTTTAAATGATTGTAGAGGGTTTGATGTTGATCAGACTAACATATGATCAGTGTTGGGTATCGTTACTTTATAAACTAACAACGTTAGGTTATTGGACTATTGCCCCCTAAAACTAATCTCGTTAAGTTACAAGTTACTTTCTATAAAAAGTAACGTAATAGATTATTTTCCGTTATTTTCCGTTCCTGAACACAATTAAAATACTCCTTTTCTCTTGTTTTTAATGTATGCACAATTTAGTTGCATTGTATTACCAGTGCATGAGTCGCAATGTTGCACACATGAACCACCACCACCACCACCGACAACAACTAGTCAACAGTGACACCATGTCACCCATCACCCACTATGAACTAGGTTGCTACAAAGTAGGCTATGTCAGATCCACAGTAGTCCTACAGACAATATTATGCTGTACGCGGTACAACCAGTCAGATAGCATGATGATGCCCTCTCCATGCTGCACGGCGGCAACAACAGCCAGCTCCTGCAGGCTTCTCAACTGACCATCGTAACCCAGCCTATGAACTAGACAGTCTATATAAGACAAGGCACGGCGGCCAAACAATGAATTAAACATTACTCACCTAATAACGCAGCCAGAGTTTATAGCCGATTCCCAATCGAGAGTGCGCGTGTTAATCCAAAAAATAATCCAACAGTGTACGGCGTCATTGTTTACAAGACTTTTAGCAAGTCGCGCCTAGAGTAGCTGCTTCACTACGCAAGCAGCCAGCGGACTTCCTCTTTGATCCTTTTCAAAATAAAAGATTCATACTAGAGTATAACTAGACACCAGCTAGACAGTAGGTTTACTATTATTTCTTAGGCGGATTTACAGGATGTGCAGACAGAAAATGTAAACTACGCACATCACTCGCAGAAGGATGAAGCCACAACGTGCAGTCGGCTTATTCTACCATAACAGAAGGAGGAATATAGGCTACAACACCGAGCAATCTCAAGAAAATGAATTGCGACGAACTATAGTAACGAGTTACTTTTTTGGAAATGTAACTAAGTAACTAACTACTAAATTGCAAAAATAACTTGTTAGGTTACTCCGTTACTAATAAAACTAATCTGATTACGTAACGAAGTTATCAATAACGCCGTTATCCCACCACTGCATATGATGGACTGAGAACCATATGACCTGTATGTCAACATGATGTCACCTCAATATACTGTAGGTCTGGGGTTTTCAACCAGTGGTCCGGGGACCAGCAGTGGACCCTTGCGGGTCCATTTGGTTTCATTTTTACACTCTCAAGAGTTAAAATATTCATCATCTGAATTAGCCATTTTGGAATGTACAGTATGTTTTGCTTGTTTTGTTTCCCAAATCCAGTCTGGAATTGTGGACAAAAGCAAAATAAATCTTTAGATTTGGGGTCTGTGGGGCTAAAATATCCTGAAATGGTGGTCTGTGGCTCAAATCCTGAATAAATGGTGGTCCCTGAGATGAAAAAGGTTGAAAACCCCTGCTTGTAAGTGACTAACTAATGGACATGAAATGCAGAGTGGTGGTGTACAGCCAGTTGTCAGCTTTAAGCTCAATATATTCATCACAACCAGTCCCTTTTCTTGTCAGATGTCACGCGGCTCACATTCATAGCCATACACTAACACTTGTATGCGTTTCTTTCTTTCTTTCTGAAATGTCTCAGAGATCCCCGCAGAGCATGTACAAAGTATAGTAGGCTATATGGAAGCTGCTCCGTATTATTATTATTTTTGCATTGTGCTGATTCCTTCCCTGTGCAGCCAAAGCGTGCCCTGTGGCGTGTTCGCTTCCCTCCGCTGATGAAGAAACAGCATGCCGGGCACTTTTTATCAGGGAAAAAGAAAAAAAGGCTGGTACAACCGTAGCACAATACGATGGCTGTGGTATCGTCGTGCCGTCCGTTGTACTTTCCGTCGGCTTTGCGGAGGAGGAAGAACGTGACGCAGATTTTAATCACAGCATTTCTCTAGGACATGTATGTATGTATGTATGTGTGCCTTGTGCAAACAGATGCAATTCATTTACGTTGTTGTTTTTTTCTCCCCTTTTCTTATTTCATTGTCTTTTAAACATTATGCGCTGGCCAGGGTATATTTCAGATATAGCCCCGCTCCAGGATATCCATCCGTAGAAGAAGAATTTTACTGTAGATAGTGCCTGATCCCTTTATGAATCTTATGGAGCGAGAGAGAGAGAAAGCGAGAGAGAAAAGGAAGACAGAGAGGAAATAACTGTAAATACTAAATTGTAATCATAGTATGCTTGAGGGAAATATTATAGCCTACATACTGAGATGGGGAAAGTGTTCATATGCAGACTTTAAAATGAATCCGCCATTGCATGTTAAAGCGATATTTTACTTCAACACATGTTTCTATGTAACTTCAAACTCCATTTTAACCATGATAAATGCATTAATTCAAAACACCCATCCTTACTAGTGATCGGTATCATCCTTATAATCCATGAGGGAAGCATGATTTTTCTATTACATTTTTCTTTACTTTTCTTCATTTTATTTGAAAGCATACAGGCCTACCCAACATTGTTACATTCATGAAAGCATGAAAGACTCAGAATCACAAAACAGGTTGAGACCATGAACATGAAACTTATCCAGCAGCTTAGAAAGCAGTACACAGTTAATAATGAAAGGATTGAGACCAGCCAGCTTTTTGAGGGGTATTTCCTCACCTTTTAGGCATTTACAGAATATTCAACTCAACTACTATTGCCACCCCCCCTTCCCTGTAATGACAGAGCTGTTCGCTGCATGTGCATTTGTAAAACTGTCCATGCGTTTCTTTGTTACGGTTCCTTTGGAAATGCAGTGGTATTTCCACGAGAATCAAGCGGTGGAACATAAGTTAGCGATCATGCCAAACAAAAAAACTAAAAGATGGCATTGGGGCATGGGCTATGTATTCTCTGTATTCTGTCACTGTACAAAGGAGCCCCTGCAAACACCTTTAGTTGTGTGCGTGTCTACGTGCATGTGTACAAATTGTGTAGGCAGTGTGTGTAGGAGTTGACTGATGACCTCATGTCTAGCTGAGTCACTTTCTGAAAATAACCAAGCTCACAATGTACCATGCCCTGACTGACATCTGCACTTTTCGTGCTGAACACTTACAATACACGCAAATAAGCACAATGTAAGTCTTCAGCTCTTCTTTGCCTGCTGTGCCTCCTATAGTGTAAAGTTGGGTCAGGTTTTGATAAGGAGGAGCTGAGCTGACTTCTGTTTGAGGAAGGGTCTAATGAATACTTCAAATGGTATGGAGTGAAAACCAACAGGAGGTAGCCTTGCCGGCCATGATGTCGTGAGGCCCGGCTGACCCCTGATGCCCATATACTGTAGGTCTGGAGCCTATCTCCTGTTTCTGTAGGCAGCTTGATGTACAAGTACACCCCCTGGACATGATGCTAGTAGTCTCGGGACTTACTTACATAGACATAAAGTATTGGCTTTGAATCACACACACACAAACACAATGTTTGTCAGAAACTTGGACTATGGCGAGATCTGTTATCTCTGCTCTAGCATCTCCTATGCGCATCTGTATAGAATTAAACATTAGAATTAAACATTATGTGAAAACCCTACATTTTTGCTCACTGGCAGGCAATGAGAATCCATGAGTTCCTATATGCTTCTTTGGACTGTGAAAGCTATATTCAAATGACAAGGATCTTATCTTTTAAATCCATTCATATCTATCTGTATGTAAAAGTTGACATTTGTGTTCTATTTTAAAGTGTCTGAAAGGTTATTTGAAGATCATAGCCTTCATTTGTCATATGTTGCTACAATGTCAAAGCTGGAAAATACAAAAAAAAAAACATTATGCATCGAGAAGGCAATTTCTTCTTTGACAGTGAAATCACTCACTCACTCACTCACTCACTCACTCACTCACTCACTCACTCACTCACTCACTCACTCACTCACTCACTCACTCACTCACTCACTCACTCACTCACTCTAATGTCAACAAGCTGCTCTTTCAAACAAACTGCTCCCAGAGTGAATTAAAATTCTCCAACGCTGCGTTATTTCTTTTTTCCTTTCTCCTCTTATTTTATTTCTTTCCTTTTTTTCCGTCAGGCCACTGAACCCTTTCCCCCAGCCGTGTATGCACCAGCAAACATGCTGATACGATCTTAAAGGTCATGTTCTTTTCATGTTGACAGGGGCCTTCCAAAACTTTGACGAGGGGGTCCCTCTAAAGGATAGCGCGCTAGCAACGCACCAGCAACAAGGGCCGAGACAGACCAGAGGAAAAAAGAAAAGAAACTGATTAATGCCCCGCATCACAAGTTCTCTTTCTGCTCGGTTTACTTCGTAAAAAGGAATTCATACTGATCTAGATCCACCAATCAGCACAGCCGACCCTAACGTGTCAGCTTGCACTGACAATTTTACTTTGTAAACCTTGTGGTGGATTATCTACAGAAAGAGACTTTTCGGCTGTGACATTGGGAATCAATGTAATTTCAATCATGTGGCTGGTCTTAGAGTTCTCAATGTTATTTTTCTAAGTAGCAGTTCATCGCAAACTATGTATGCATCCTGTACATTACTCCCCGGCTATTTGTGCTCAGTTACATCCTCAGTGTTAAAGGTAATAGAGGCAACTTTAGTGTGTACAAACACTGTGTTTGTGAACAGATTTGTTTAAAAACAGAATCCAACTCCACCTCACCTCCACGCTATTGGCTCATTATGCCGGAGACTGCTGTGCTTTGATTGGCTAAAACGCTGCCTCACCTTACAGAACCCCCTTCCCCTCACACATTAGTCACGCCTATCCTGAGCCCCACGGATGTTTTGTTTTCATGATTTGTCGACAACAACCAAGTTTTGAAAACCTGCAGACCTGCAAGTGTCTGACTGCAGGGATACAGCTGCAGCATCGAAGTAGAAGCAACATAGAGGGTGGAATAGGCAAAAATATATATAGCTATATTTGTATTGTAATTTTTGTCTAAAAAATTGCATCTATTACCTTTAATTGAACTCAGACACTTCCATGTCCATTTGGTTCGGAGTCTTGTACATGTACAGTAGCACAGATATTGCAGGAGTTTGTGTGGTTGCTTACTTTTCCCCTTTGTTGTGTTTCTGAGACGCATGCATGCCTTTGTGCGTGTGAGCGAGCAAGCGCTAGTGTGTGTGTGTGTGTGTGTGTGTGTGTGTGTGTGTGTGTGTGTGTGTGTGTGTGTGTGTGTGTGTGTGTGTGTGTGTGTGTGTGTGAGTGTGAGAGTGTGGGAGAGACTATAGCCTATACTGTGTGAGATTCCATTTGTGTGCACGCCACGGTGGTGTCTGTGTTTGTGTCAATGTTGGACCACTCCAGCCAGACAGCTCCTCTCCGCGCTGCCTTGTTTTTAAAAGGCAACCATAATGGCCGGTAAGGACAGCCTTAAGAGCTACTGGCAGCTTGAAGCCTGATGCAACCAAAGGTCATTGATTCCGCTTTCCCCCCACCTCCCTCCCTCTTTTTTTTAACAATTCGTCTGGTTTTTGGCATTTTGTGAACACACACAGGACAGCTCGCCGACATGCCGACCTTGACAGCGAATTGGATAAATAAACCTTCAATTTAGCCGCTTCTCCTCTCCTCTTCTGGCGCTCACCGGCCCAGGCGGCGAGTCCCACCGGGAGCCTTCACCTATCCATATCGTTCAGCCTATATGCTCAGCTCCACCTCTCTCTCTCTCTCTCTCTCTCTCTCTCTCTCTCTCTCTCTCTCTCTCTCTCTCTCTCTGAGCTGGGCCTGTCTGGCGGAGCTGCCCTCAACGGTGTGACAAACACGGCCTTAAAGATAAGCTAACAGCCCCCTCGTGCTCCAGTCAAAGTCAATCCTCGCATCGCGGGCGGAAATTTAATGCCAATTCCGTCTCTTACCCCCATCTATCCCGTTTCTACTGCTGACACGCCAACCCACCCCCCAACCACCGCCGCATCGCGGTTACCCCCCCACCTTTGCACACATACACACTTACGTGCGCGCACCGTTGCATGCATGTTCGAAATGCTAAGACGTGTTACAGACTGCACATAGCATACTTGAACATACCGAAGCACACCTAACGCAGTCTTTCTCTCTCTCACGCACGTACGTGCGTATGCACGAAAACACACACGCATGTGCACACGTGCGCACCGCTTCTTCTCCATACCCATCAGATGGCCTGCTCCATCCATGCGTCCCAGGAGAGAGGCAGCGAGTGAGAGCACCACTCCATAACCGGTAATGACATGGCATTTAATGATACTGTCCAAAATGATCCGGGCCTCGGCAGACAGCCACGGCTGCGCCGCTGCAGAGGCCGCGCAGCCATGGAGGGGTGCGATAAGCCTGGCTGAGCCCCAATGCCGCACACACGCACGCACGTGTGTGTCTGTGTGTGTGAGTGTTGCGTGCGCGCGTGTCGGCGCGTATACGTGGGTTTCCTAACACGGCAGAAGCAATACTGTATCTCTCACTCGTCCTGTCACCTGATAGGATGTGACATATGCCTCTGCCTGCCGCACGCCGTCGTTGTTCCACCGTTCTCCTCTCATTTCCTCTCCTTTCCTTCCCTTTGCTCTCCTGTTCTTTTCGCCATGCTCCTCTCTCCTCCTCTCTCCCTGCACTGCCTCCTGTCCTCTCATCTTGTCTCTTCTGTTTTGTTCCTTTTGCATTGCGCAGAATTTCCTGATATCGATGTACGTGTGTGTGTGTGGTTGAGGGAACCCCTCAACAGCTATAACCGTATAGGCGTGATTGCGTTTGCTGTATGACTGCGAAATAGATAGAATTGCACGAGATAGAGAGAGAGAGAAAGAGAGAATTCGGTGACAAAGCGAGGAAAGATAGAGGACAAGTGTTTTAATGCTAGAGAGCCAAAGCATAATGAGTTGTCCGTAAGAGCAGACATTCAACCTTTAACACAACCACCACACACTGTATGACTATACTGTATCTCTCATCACCCGGTGAATCTCAGTGGATAACACTTGAGTCTCAGTCCAGTCTGTTGTAACCATACAGTAGATACAGTACAGCGTACAGATATGTCATAATGCGTCCTGCTTCCGATGCTCACAGCCAGTGTACTTTCTTGGGTCACCCAGCGACTCACGAGGAGGGTGGGACATAGAAAACTATGGGGGGGGGGGGGTGTCCGGTTACGTAAGCCTGTGACGTGGTTTGATGACTAAGTGACATCTTGTCACTCCCTATATCTCTCATGTTATTAGAGATATTTCACTCTGAGAGACTTTACAAATGCAATGGACCTTTAGGGCCAGAGTTACATAGATATACATTAACACTGTGGAGTTTACTGGTTACATTCAGTCAGAGCTTTTATTTTATTTTTACTGGAGATTTGGAGAGTGAGGAAATGCTTTGCATGCGTGCACGCATTAGTGTGTGTGTGTGTGTGTGTGTGTGTGTGTGTGTGTGTGTGTGTGTGTGTGTGTGTGTGTGTGTGTGTGTGTGTGTGTGAGAGAGAGAGAGAGAGAGAGTGAAAGTGCACACACAAGAGAATTAGAAAGAATCATTATTTCCCTTGACATTGATCAGAAGGTTTTATGTAAATATGGGCATTAACAAGATTTGTATTTCTGTGCACGAGCATTCATGCTGTGTGTGTGACCATGCGTGTGTGTGTGTGTGTGGGTGTGCGTGCGCGTGTGTCAGGTGAATGTTTCTCCCTGGTTCTATGAAGCCCTTGGGCCAGCCTGGGGGCTTGCCTCCAGCAACCGATCTTACACCGACAAGAATGTCAGACACACTAAGGTTTTACCCTGAAGCCAAGCTATCAGACACTCTCTCTCTCTCTCTCACACACACACACACACACACACACACACACACACACACACACCACACACACACACACACACACACACACACACACACACACACACACACACACACACACAGAAGCCCACACAAAGTCTGCTAACCTTTTCAGACTTGACTCCGCAAATATATATTATACCGCGATAAGGTTTTCTTTATTCTTTATTCATTTGGATCGCCATTATAGCTGACATCAGGAGTAGCAGTTTATACCCAAGTGAGACACATTACAATACTTTTTTTTTTTTTAAAGCACAGGGTACATGGTTATGTCAAACGCATCAGTGTATGGCTTTCTGTTGTGCAAGGCCACTAGCACAGAGAAAGCACTGCACCAGGACACAATAGGATGCAGGAAACTTTAATCACTGTAGACGTGTGTGTGTGTGTGTGTGTGTGTGTGTGTGTGTGTGTGTGTGTGTGTGTGTGTGTGTGTGTGTGTGTGTGTGTGTGTGTGTGTGTGCGTGCGTGTGTGCGTGTGTGTGTGTGTGTGTGTGCACGAGCATGTGTCAAACAGCAGCTCTCCTCTGCTCTACAGCCCTCTCCTCTGATATTTATATCAGATGTATAAATAACTGCATCAGGATTATTTAGTAATGCAAGAAGCAGGCCTCAGCACCACAAATCAGCCTGTCATTCTCTCTCTCTCTCTCTCTCTCTCTCTCTCTCTCTCTCTCTCTCTCTCTCTCTCTCTCTCTCTCTCTCTCTCTCTCTCTCTCTCTCTCTCTCTCTCGCTGTGTGCGCTATCACTCACAGGCTGAGGCTTATATTTTACAACACAATTACTGGGTGGCTGACACAAATGAGCAGGGCCTGGGAACCTGCAGCAAGCTAATTACAGCCACGGCCATCTCCCCTCAGCCCTGTGCTGTTAAACCACTTCTTTACTCTCCACAGCCAGTATACTGCTGCTCTGCAACACAGTACTGTGGAAACCACTGCATTACTATACAGCCTATACTGCTGCTCTGGTTAAATGGTGCATTTATATAGTGCCTTTATCCAAGGTGCATTATACATTCACCCGTTCACACAACCGTGCAAGGCCCAACCAGCACATTGGGAGCAATTTGGGGTGTCCTTGCATGGTCTTGCCCGTGGACAGTCGCATAGGGGTTTCGAACCATCAACACACGGATCATTGGACGTCCTGGTCTACCTCCCGAGCCACAGTCGCCTGTAGTACTGACTGTCCTGCTGCTCTACTATATTGAGTAGGCCTACTATGCAGTACTGTTAACCCAAACACCGCTGAAAACGACAACGCTGTCGTGTTATGCCTTATTGTATATGCCTTGGGTCGGCTGCGGCATACATATTTGAAGCGCTAGTTCTCCAAAACAGGTTGTGTGATGAGGTCATGGTGTTTCTGGTGTCTTGACTAATCTGTCCTCTCACGATCTCTGCAAAAAGTTCCGGATTAAAAGTCAGGAAGTGACATTTAGCCCTATAGTTGATTTACCCAGCATTCCGGGGCAGAATCTGAGAAAATGCCATTTGAATGCATTGGATAGAATGGGTGTGGGTGCAAAAAAAAAAAAATGGCCGCGCACATTCTGTCCCAAATGAAAGTCAACTGCAGAACGATCGTCAGACGATGCGCTCGGATTAATAGATGGATTAAAGAATGAAATCTAGGATTCATCGTGTTTTTCCCTACTGTGTGAATGGCGAAGGGGGCCCTACTGTATAGGCCTACCGGAGGCGGTAAATGAGTTAAGACACCTCTATACTAGACAGCCAGTACTGCTGCTCAGCTTTAACCTATGGACCCAAATCCAACCCAACAATCAGTGTGACAACAGTGCACAAACAGCCCCTGGAGGACTCAGCAGAACGTCTGACCCAATTAGATTTGCTAAACACATCTTGTTTTATATCCTATGGATTTTGGCCCCAGCATCACACAGATGGGTACATTTATTTATTCTCCAAAGGCGAGGTTGCCCTCATTGGCACTGTCGTCAAGAGTACAGCACAGTACCTTTTTTTCACATCGATATTCACGTCCAGGGTTAAAATGAACTAATAGCACCACTCACAAGCCTGAGCATGAGAAGCGACCTCACATGCACGCACTGCTGTGCATGGCAGAGGTCATATAAACATATGGAATGAATTCTGTACTGACCACCAGTGTAGTATGTTTTGACTGTACAGGGATGAGGTCTGTTGAAAAAAAAATATTGGTTCTAATCTAACCTTTAAAGGGGAACTCCACCCATTTTCAACATTTTACTGTGTCTTTAAATATTGTGTGTGCATCGTATGGTCAGTGTTTTTGGCCACAACCATTTACAGTGCAATGGCGGGATGAGGTTACAGTAGAATGATCCCATACTGCATGCATAAGTCAATCTGTTATAGTGGACACAGCAACGGGACAAGGACAGGGAGGGCTGAGAGAACAATATAGGGAAGTGTGTGTGTGTGTGTGTGTGTGTGTGTGTGTGTGTGTGTGTGTGTGTGTGTGTGTGTGTGTGTGTGTGTGTGTGTGTGTGCGCGCAGTTTTCAACCAGTGGTCCGGGGACCACCAGTGGTCCTTGGGAGTCTTCCAGGTGGTCCCCAGCAAAATATGGGAATGTTGGTCAGCCAGATGTAACCAAATGGACCCTTGCTGGTCCATTTTGGTTTCATGTTTACGCTATCAAGAGTTAAAATATTAATCATCTGAATGAACCCACTTAATTAAGAAGTCTACACAATTAGAAAATGTGGATGGTCATTTTGATGATTGCCTGTTTTGTTAGCGAAATTCAACCACTGCCCTAGTGTGTGTATGTGTGTGTGTGTGTGTGTGTGTGTGTGTGTGTGTGTGTGTGTGTGTGTGTGTGTGTGTGTGTGCGTGTGCGTGTGCGTGTGTGTGTGTGTTGCAGTGACTGCATGGTTGTGCTCCTCTCCTCCAGTGTCTGGCTGCATATCGCGGTCGGGGGTCCGTATCAGTGTCCCTCTCTCTTAATTGGCGTTAAAGACGCCCAGGGCCTCGTGGCGACGCACAGACACACACCCGCGTGCACACACACGTATAAACGCCATGACTCCGTTCTGCTTTTTGCCGTGGCGGAGCTGGTGGATCAGCTGACTTGTGGGGAAATTAGAGAGGCGGGCGTGAAGAGAGAGAGGGGGAGAGAGAGAGAGAATAGACCCTCTGAAGTGGTCCTTTGCGGGTTGAAAACTGCAATGATAGCAAATATTCTGCTCTTAATTACCGCCTGTTTACTCTATGCCCCTCCCCCCACAACATCCCATCCCCTCCTATCCTCACCTCGTTCCCCTGCATTCTCACCCCAGCATCATCATCATCATCATCATCATCATCATCATGAGGGGCGGATATAGGCATGGGCATGGGGGGGGGGCAAACATGATGGCATGCAAACAGGGGCGGATTGGCTATCTGGAGTACAGGGAGTTTTCCCAGTGGCCTGCGCCACCTAGTGGTCTGGACAAGATCCAAAATGCACTAGTAGTGGCACTTCCAAAATGCACTAGAATGTGCTAGATGCTTTGCCTGGAACATACAGGTCAAAATGACCATTATTAATCTTCTACATTCTCTAGTTGTGTAGACTAAGTTGGGCTAATTCACATGATGAATATTTTAACTCTTGAGGGTGTAAAAATGAAACCAAATGGACCCGCAAGGGTCCATTTGCCAGGGTGGCCTGGCCAGGGTGGCCTGGCAAAGGCAAAATTGTCCCGGTGGGAAAATATGTGCCAATCCGCCCCTGCATGCAAAACAACCCAAGATATTTCAGTGCTTATAGTATTTGAAACTATATGCTAACTAACTAACTACAATCGTGTCACCACTAAACCAACAGCATTTCATCAAAACTCTGTAGTCAGACCTTTAGCTTTCTGTATGCTGCATGCCTGTTGCAACTTCAACAACTGGTGTTATTATTGATGCTTTACTTGCCTAATAAAAGACCTGTAAACGAAAATGGTATGGGCGTGACTTCATCGCCCCCATACTATTTTCTCATGCTCCCCCCCAATTGGGAAATGTTACATCCGCCCCTGATCATCATCATCATCATTATTATCATCATGACATTTGTGGCTGAATATGCAACTCCCCCCAAAAAGCGTTATTTGTTCCCAAATCACATCCAGTGGTGAAAAATATTAGGACAAATTTGAGCGACTCAAAACAGAAACAGATGAAACAGAAGTTAGGATGTGGCTTCACTTTGCTTTATTGTTTGCTCATGATCAGAGCTTCAAGACTGTAGGACAGAAACATTTAAAGATCGTGGGATCATGCAGCCTAAAGTCTGTCCACACATGCAAGACAAATATTTGTGGGACATTCATCCTTTATTGAAAGCGACAGGGAGAGAGAGTATATACAGCGGCTGACATTCAGCGACAGTCCATGCTGGCTGGGAATCGAACCGGCGTACTTGCTGATAAGTGCTTATAGTGTTCATGTGACAGTGATCAAACCACCCCAACTCATTCTATGGGTCACCCCATATGGCTTTTGACATCCATAACCCATATATGTTTTGTGACATCGAAGTGGATATTGTTCAAGATAATGGCATTGTTTGTGATGGGGTGTGGGCTGAGGAAGCAACTGGAGCACGCATGCACCCCCCCAAACCAACCCACACACACACACACACACACACACACACACACACACACACACATACACACACACACGCATACACGCACACACGCACACACATGTGCGCCAATCAATCCCACGGCTCCCTATTGCTTGTCTCCAGAGGGAGGCTCATCTCAGTTGCTCTGGCAGAGTTCATAGGTTCACTATTGACCTGACCGAGGGCCTCACAGAGAGACTATGGGAAGAGAAATGGGTCAATATTATCTTCACACGAATGCGTTCATACGAACGCGTTTTGAAGTTGTACAAATCCTTTACGATATTTGACAAAAGTCTTTTCACATTTTTCAAAAGTCTTTTCACGATTTGCAAAAGATTTTTGTATTTTTACAAAAAAATATTAGATTTGTGTGTGTGTTAATCCTTGAAAAACATTTCTAAATCCTCAATTCTGCTTGTGAATTCTAAAAAAAACACGTGTGATTCCCTTTTCTTTTTGAATAATTTTGACACAAACATCATGCTCGTTTATGATAATTTTCACAAATGAATTGTAATTATTCTGCGATTTACTAGTTTGTATCCAAGATTTACAAAAGTGTCTTCCAGATCTTCAAATGTTTCTCTCTGATTCACAAACTAAATTCCATGTTTGACACATATTTCTTTGCATTTCGCAAATGTTTTTTGTATCTTTACAAAAAAATATACGATTTGTGTGTGTGTTAATCCTTAAAAAACATTTGTAATTCCTCAATTCTGCTTGTGAATTTTAATAAAGTATTTGTCATTCTCTTTTCTTGTTGAATAATTTTGACACAGATGTCATGCTTTTTCATGGTGATTTTCACACATGTAATGTTGTATCCACAAAAGAAAAGCATCAACTCTGTGTGTTGCCACCAGGTGGCCACCATGCATGTGTGAGAAAATTTCACTCATTTGTGAACTTCATTTTAGACACAACCACACCAAGCACGCTGGGATGTTTGTGTCAAAAAGATTGATTGGCTGCCTTGTTTCTAGGCTACCTCTAGGCCAATGGGAGACTTGACTTGCCATAAAACCCATAGTCTGAAAGACGCTAGGGCCATTATTGAGAATGGGGACAGAAGTAGGGACAAGTGGACAACAGTCCAGTTGTAATGATCTCAAATCCTTTTATTAGAGATAGTTTTGTAGTAAACTGCATAAAGACAACACTTTAGAAGCCGAAAATAGCTCTTATTTGCGCCGCCCTTGTTGAAAGTTTGCCCCTATTCTACCTGAACAAGGCACAATGTGCCTCGGTTGTCAGCCAGACAGTGTTGCCAACTTGGCACATTTGTCACTATATTTCGTTTTCTTTCCAGACCCCTCTATCGCCAAAATTAGTGAAAAGCTCCTGGCGGAAAATCTAGTGCTTTTTTGGCTGCTGAGTTGGGGTGAAATTGATTGACAGGCGCCATAAATAAAACCCTCATTTTCACCATTCTCCTCCTATGACAGTGGTTTTCATCCAGTGGTCCCCAGGCTAAATGATGGACAGTTGCTTAACCACATGTAAATCTCTGAGAGCGTGAAACCAAATGGACCCTTGCAGGTCCATTTGGTTTCATTTGCAGCCAGGCGGGCTGGCAGAGCAGAGCACACTGAAGCTGGTTAATGATTTTTTTTGTTTTATTATCGAAATAGGGATGTTAATAATGCCACTTAATATTTTAATGCGCGCATAACATCGGGTATGCGCGCAATATTAGGCATAGGCCTACAGTATTTATGGCTTTCGTATAGCGGCACAGCTGCCTGTAGGCCTATACTGTCTGCAATGCGACTGTATATAACTGTGCTTCATGAGAGAGAGAGAGGGGGGGTGACTATTGCACAGTCGATCCAATTTGGTTGAAATTCACGTCTCTAATTGAACCCGCAAGGGTGGTCCATTTGGTTTCATTTTTACTGGTTAACCAACTTTCCATCATATAGCCTGGGGGCCACCTGGAAGCCTCTCAAGGACCTCTGGTGGCCAGCGGACCACCGGTTGAAAACCACGGCTCTGAGCTAGAGGGTTAGGTGGTGGTGTAATAGAAAATACGTGTAGGCTATATTCTCTTTATCATGTTGTGCTACCGGTAAATACACAGTAGCTTCTCATACAGGGGAATCAAATCGCGATGGTAACCAAATGGACCCTGGCAATGGCATTCAATATAGGTCAGTGCGCAGGCCTATGCTGGAATTACAGATTGAGATTGCATTTATAATTTCTAACTTGCTAACTACTGCAAACTGTACTCCGCCATGTAAACCCTCTAGCTCTGCTTAGAACAGTGGTTTTCAACCAGTGGTCCGCGGACCACCAGAAGTCCTTGAGAGGGTCGTCTGTGCAATAATGTCTCTCTCTCTCTCTCTCTCTCTCTCTCTCTCTCTCTCTCTCTCTCTCTCTCTCTCTCTCTCTCTCTGTCTCTCTCTCTCTCTCTCTCTCTCTCTCTCTCTCTCTCTCTCTCTCTCTCTCTCTCTCTCTCTCTCTGCAAATGGAACCAAATGGACCTGCAAGGGTCCATTTGGTTTCACGCTCTCAGAGATTTACATACATGTGGTTAAGCAACTGTCCATCATTTAGCCTGGGGACCACTGGATGAAAACCACTGTCATAGGAGGAGAATGGTGAAAATGAGGGTTTTATTTATGGCGCCTGTCAATCAATTTCACCCCAACTCAGCAGCCAAAAAAGCACTAGATTTTCCGCCAGGAGTTTTTCACTAATTTTGGCGATAGAGGGGTCTGGAAAGAAAACGAAATATAGTGACAAATGCGCCAAGTTGGCAACACTGTCTGGCTGACAACCGAGGCACATTGTGCCTTGTTCGGGTAGAATAGGGGCAAACTTTCAACAAGGGCGGCGCAAATAAGAGCTATTTTCGGCTTCTAAAGTGTTGTCTTTATGCAGTTTACTACAAAACTATCTCTAATAAAAGGATTTGAGATCATTACAACTGGACTGTTGTCCACTTGTCCCTACTTCTGTCCCCATTCTCAATAATGGCCCTAGCGTCTTTCAGACTATGGGTTTTATGGCAAGTCAAGTCTCCCATTGGCCTAGAGGTAGCCTAGAAACAAGGCAGCCAATCAATCTTTTTGACACAAACATCCCAGCGTGCTTGGTGTGGTTGTGTCTAAAATGAAGTTCACAAATGAGTGAAATTTTCTCACACATGCATGGTGGCCACCTGGTGGCAACACACAGAGTTGATGCTTTTCTTTTGTGGATACAACATTACATGTGTGAAAATCACCATGAAAAAGCATGACATCTGTGTCAAAATTATTCAACAAGAAAAGAGAATGACAAATACTTTATTAAAATTCACAAGCAGAATTGAGGAATTACAAATGTTTTTTAAGGATTAACACACACACAAATCGTATATTTTTTTGTAAAGATACAAAAAACATTTGCGAAATGCAAAGAAATATGTGTCAAACATGGAATTTAGTTTGTGAATCAGAGAGAAACATTTGAAGATCTGGAAGACACTTTTGTAAATCTTGGATACAAACTAGTAAATCGCAGAATAATTACAATTCATTTGTGAAAATTATCATAAACGAGCATGATGTTTGTGTCAAAATTATTCAAAAAGAAAAGGGAATCACACGTGTTTTTTTAGAATTCACAAGCAGAATTGAGGATTTAGAAATGTTTTTCAAGGATTAACACACACACAAATCTAATATTTTTTTGTAAAAATACAAAAATCTTTTGCAAATCGTGAAAAGACTTTTTGAAAAATGTGAAAAGACTTTTGTCAAATATCGTAAAGGATTTGTACAACTTCAAAACGCGTTCGTATGAACGCATTCGTGTGAAGATAATATTGACCCATTTCTCTTCCCATAAGAGACTACTGTATGCGCACGCACACACACACACACACACACACACACACACACACACACACACACACACACACACACACACACACACACACACACACACACACACACACACACACACACACACACAGGCCATCTCTCCTCTCATACACACCACACAAACAGGCAACTTGCCCATGAAAATAAATGTCCACAAATAATTCAATTGTGTACAGTACACAGTTGTACACCATACATGCACACACACAGTAACAGTTGCTATACACACACACACGCACAAACACACACATTACACACACACACACACACACACACACACACACACACCACACACACACACACACACACACACACACACACACACACACACACACACACACACACACACACACACACACATTGTGGTTGTTCATAACTATTAATATCTAGACCATATGTGGAAGTATTTATCTTTGTGCCAGAGTTACAGTTGGATGTGATTGCAGCCAGAAGTAGCTGAATAACTTGAACACGCCCATACAGTATATACCGTGTGGCTGATTGCTGACAATTGTTCCTGCTAATTGTACCCTGAGATCCATATCACGGCCATAAAAACCTGCTAGAACGTGGCGTACGTGGCAAAGATGTTACGCAATAGATGAATACAAATGTGAGGCAAAAAAGAAATGTCTCACTAACGGTACCATGTGACATATTCTACATTATAGATGTGCAATAACGTAATTTCATACAGTTTTATATGTTGATTTTCATACAAGTGGGCGAGTGGTTGCGCCGCCAACCACCATCGCAACACGAGA
>CM076966.1:15056461-15093961 GCA_039105355.1 Benthosema pterotum
GTGTGTGTGTGTGTGCGTGTGCGTGTGCGTGTGCGTGTGCGTGTGCGTGTGCGTGTGCGTGTGTGCGTGTGTGTGTGTGTGTGTGTGTTTGCATACAGCGTGTGTTTCTGTGTTCTATGGGGTGTCGCAGGAAGAGAACCACATGTTTTTCCTGACACATAAATCTGCGAAACGAGCGATGAATTGCTGTGGAAGCAGGAAAAACGTAAACCCAATGTACACACTACACAAACTCCAAACAGACTCCACCTCTCTCTCTCTCTCTCTCTCTCTCTCTCTCTCTCTCTCTCTCTCTCTCTCTCTCTCTCTCTCTCTCTCTCTCTCTCTCTCCCTCTTTTTTCACTCGCTCGCTTGTTCACTCTCTGTTGCTCTCTCTCGTTTCCTACCGGTAATTAAGAATGTTGTACTTGCTTGGGCCTATATTTACACAACATGTGTCGGTGTGGGTGTGCGCGTATGTGTGTGCGTGTGCGTGTGTGTGTTTGTCACAAATCTATGACAAAATGTTCCTTGTAGGCTTGAGGATATCCTGTGAACTCACTAGAGTTTAGTCCTTTCATACTTCCAATCCTGCTTCATTTCTCGTGGAGTACAGTACTGTAGGTGTAGTGCCCCTGTATGCGCACAAGGTGTGCAGAATCACTGACGCTCTTTCGCTCTTCAAAGACACAACACTTAATAATCAAATATTCACAATCACAAAATACCCTCATCATTTTCACAATCATGTTTGTCTGTAACTATAGTAATGCAATAATCATGGCTACCTACTTGGGCTCTCTGGGGCTCGATCGTTACAGTATTCATGCAAAAACAATAATAACTGGTTCAATAGTCAATCGTGGAACTATCGATCCAGATGATACCATAATGCAATATTATAAAGTCAGACAGTGTGAAATAAACAAACAATGACTACTAAAATCACTACCAAAATAAAGACATGGCTCAAAGTGCGAATTGACAAAAATAACTTTTGCTTCGAAAACCATTTAAATAAATCAACAACAATTAAGTCTACTACATACGTTGCCCTTGTACAGTACGTATGCTTACATGGTGTCGGCTGTCAGTTCTCAAGCTTCTAACAAAAGTATGAATTATCACCCCAGCAGCCACTGCCACAGGAAAATACAGATGGTGCACTTTCACTCAGCTTCTCCTGTCTAATTTTACCACAGAGGTCAACGGGTAAATTAGGCGAGAGAAAACCCAGGGAAAATGCACTATCTGCATTTCTTACATGTAACGGTACAAGGCTGGTGATTTATGTTGTCTCTGGAAGCTCAGGAACTGGACTTAAAGCTGCAATGCGTACAGTATAGGTTGTAAGCATGTTGTTTTCCCTCTTCACACAGAGAGAGGAAGTTGTCTCTTCTCGTGTTTCTTTGCTTACAGTAATACAGACAAACAGAATCAGGCTAGAACCAACCTCCCTCCTTGGCACGCTTTGAGGTGGTCTTTAAAAGTTTTCAGAGACTCTGCCATGTCCTCAAAGTAAAAGTTATGTTTTCGCCATGGAATTGCGACCTAAAAGTCACTAGTCACTTCTCATCACATTTTAAATGCAGGGAGTTAAAAATGTGTTTGTGACCCACAATTGGGTCCTGAACCAGTGTTTGGTATGGAGGTTCTGTATGGAATTGCTGAATATTGAAGACAATTTACAATTTGGGCATTTAGCAGACGCTCTTGATCCAGAGCGACTTACAATTGTGAAAAGTTTACAATTTAATCAATTTACAATACATTTTACAATATACAATGAAGCGCTAAAAACATTGTATTACATTAGGCAACCTATATAAGTCATTGCAGCAAGTACTGTGGGTTGGTATGTAATACAAGTGCTATGGGCCGAGATGGAGTCTGAAGAGGTGTGTTTTCAGACTGCGGCGGAAGATAGGTAGTGAGTCTGTGGTTCTGATCACGGTGGGAAGTGCATTACATAGTTTTGGAGCCAGGATGGAGAAGAGCTTGGGGCGCGTGGAGCGTTGTCCAGGCGTTTTTAGTGGGGCTACTGCCAGCTTCCCAGTGTCAACTGATTGGAGTGCACAGGAAGACTAGTTGACATGAGTGACATGAGTTTCTATACTATTCCAAGACATACTGTAGAACAAGGGTTTTCAACCAGTGGTCCGGGGACCACCAGTGGTCCTTGAAAGAGTTCCAAATGGTCCTTAAGCTAAATGATGGAAAGTCGGTTAACCAGATGTAACTCCTTGAGAGCGTAAAAATGAAACCAAATCCATTTGGTTTCATTTTTACACTCTTAAGAGTTAAAATATGCATTATGTGAATTAGCCCAAGTCTAGCACAACTAGAGAATGCAGATTAATGGCCATTTTGATCTGGATGTTTGACTGTTTTGTTTCCCAAATCCAGCCTGGAATTGTGGACAAAAGCAAATGAAATCTTTAGTTTTGGGGTCTGTGGGGCTAAAATGTCCTCAAATGGTCTCAAATGGTCTTTTAAGGAAACATGTATTATGATGGATATAAATAAGTAAACACCGTGATCTGGCATATACTGTAGATGGACATTGTCTTTGAACTTGTGGTTTTCTTCTTAATTGCTAAATACAATGCAATAAGTACTAAGTATTGGTAGCGAGTCGATAGTGATTGTTTACATTGCAAATCGATATGAAATGATATATATGATATTTTCTTTTACATAACAATATACTACTCAATGGTATTTCGATACAGTTACTATGTCATTACACCTCTAGTCACCTAGTGGTATTGCAGCTGTCCATACTCAAACAGACATAGTATATACAGTACATCGGGACAGACACACACAGCTGTCCACTGAAGCGGTTGTATGCACAGCTCAGAAAGACTGCAGACATGACTGGCGATAAACACGGAAGCGGGCTAACGGTCTAGGCCTGTTTTTTCATGCAACATTGCCAAAATTAAACGAGATTCTTAGCTCATCATCTCTCTTCATTCACACTATGTTAACAAGTGTAACAACCGTTCACCACTCATTACATCCTCTCCCTCCCACCCAACCACCCCTCCCCCGGCCTCTGTCTATAATATCTATGACTACAACCCACTGCTGGTTTGCTCAACCACATTGATTGATGTTGAACACCATATTCTAAGCCCCCGGGGCGATTGTCCCAAAGATTTTTTTTCTTCTTCTTCTCCTCCGCCTCCCCTCCGCCATGATCCCAAGACAGGCCTGTTGTTTTCTCTGTCACACAGACACAGCGGCTCATGTTCTCGCCTGTTGTTTCAATCATCCGCATCAACGCCAGGCCGCTCCTCTCTATACCATCCAATCGAGTTATGTCATTGCTGGGATGATGGATAAGGCAGAACTGGGCGAGCTGCCGCTGATGTCTTCCAAAAAGCTTTTGGGCGAGGAAGAAAAAAAAGGGGATTATTGCAAAACAGGGATGCTGGTGCCCGCATAGTGCTTCTTTGACTCCAGGCCAAAGGAAGGATGAAAAAGAGGAGATAAGCTCGATTATGACAATCTTAGCCTCGTTTAAAGTTGCTGTTTTGCTCGGCTTCACAGGTGGTGCTGGTATTTTGCTGATTTTGTGGGGTAATCTCATTGACTGACACACTGCACCCTGCAAAGCCCAGGGCTAATCTTTATATCTGCATTTCTAGATGCAAACATTTACATTTATACTAATAAGGAACAGCGGGGAATTGTATGCAAACCATTTCAAAATAATATGAGGATGTAGGTGACCCGACCAGGTCAAGTAATGACGTCTTTTATGGGTTCAACGATGAGCGATAAGGACAACGGATTCCTGGAACCGCGTCCCTCGATTCTGAGAAAGCCCCTCTCTGCTCTATACCTCTTCATCCTATTATCCGTCTCTGTGCACACACGCGCACACACACACACACACACACACACACACACACACACACACACACACACACACACACACACACACACACACACACACACACACACACACACACACACACACACACACACACACGTGCGCTCTTCTCGTCTTTCCTCTACTCGTTGCTGCTTTTCCTCCCCCATGACTTCTGCAATATGAGAAAAAGAGAGATAAAGAGAGAAGGGGAGAGAGAGGAGGCGAAAGGAGGAGAAAGGAGGAGTGACAGGGGCCGTGGTGACATGCTCTCTGTCTCTCTCTCTGCCTTCCTTTCAAACCATGCCAAACTTTTGAAGAGGCGCTCTCTCTCTCTCTCTCTCTCCCTCTCTCTCCCTCAGTTTATAAATCGCCTCCCTCCTCGCTTTGTCAAAATACACCATGCACGTGCATTCACACAATAACACAAATGTCTATACACGCACACACACATGTGTGCGCACGGCACGGCACGCACACACACAAACACCCCTCTGGGCTACAGACATCTTGGCAGAGCCACTCTGACAGGCAGGCGGATCAAAACGAGGTGAATGATGGAGAGCGAGGTGGAGGGAGGGTTGGAAGGAGGGGAGAGGAGGGGGGCTGAAGGATAACAATCAAAGGAATGACAGAGTACAGGTGTTTGGGTTTCGCAAGACAGCCCCCTGGACCCCGCCGCTGCCACGGGACCCTCTCTCTCTCTCTCTCTCTCTCTCTCTCTCTCTCTCTCTCTTTGACAGAGGTTCCGTCGATGCTATCACAGGCCCCTCATGCTTCGCTCCACTGTCGCTATTGGCCTGCAGTTTAAAGGCAGGCATAGGCAAAGGTGGGGCATATGGTCGTCGGTGGGTGGGGGGTGTTTACTGCAATGGGGGGTGAGGAAGGGAGTGCAGAGGGAGCCCAGGAGAGATGAAAAGACGGGCGTATGGACAGGAGAACAGGGGGGGATACGTAACCCCACCTCCACCACCACCACCCCCTCCTCCTCCCGTTGATAACATTTGGCTGAACTTTCAGGCGTACACCCTCCCTTCTGACTGCTGCACAGCGAGGCCAATCAGTGCCAGAGAGAGAGAGAGAGAGAGAGAAACAGTTAGAGAGAATGAAAGCAGATAATACAATGGAGGGAGAGAGGGAGGGGAGGGGGCAGGAGTCAACATTCAACACAGAGAGGGCCGGGAGGACTGAGAACGTAGAGGACTCTGAAGGACAGACTGAGACCTTGTTATTGACTAACACAACTGTTGCTCTTTGTGTTGTAGGACAGTGCTTTTATTTTATTTATATATTTTTTTACACTTATTCGTATGCTATTTGTGCCTGCAACTGCAAGACAATTAAGGCAAATTGTGCCTTGCATTGTACAAAATATTGCCACTATTCATAGCTAAGATAAACATCTACGTTTTACACAACCCTGCTTGTGAGAACAAACATGCAAATTACTTTTTTTTTTTTTTACCCTTTTATGACACATCACCAAAAATCTCTCTTTCATGGGTCTGTTCATTTATTCTTATTTTCAATTATAATTATTTTTTTTAAAACATGTAAAAAAAAAAAAAAGAACATTCCCAAAAAAGGAATATAGATAATAAATAACTATAAACAAAGTCTGTGCTTTCTTCAGTAACCTCATTCACAAGCGTTGTGAGCTTGTGAATCGGCTATTTTCACTCATTTGGGTTCTGGGCATAGGTGCATATCTTTTGGGTCACAGGCTAAACCGTTCTTTTGGAATCAGACAGTATACTGTATATCCCATTATGTGCGCCTAGATAAGCAGCCAGTGTTAACTGGCCACAGACAGTAGGCCAGTTGGAGACAGAGCATTTACAGGCAGTGCCATCTGCTGAGGAAGTGCCAGCGCAGTTGGCAACCCAAACCCTAACCCAAACCCTAACCCTAACTGCAAGCACGGCGCAATGCGGAACTGCAGCAGCAGACGCCAATCCCTGCCGGCACCCAGGACTGGCAATGCGGTAGCCTCGACACTTAGGCTTTCATTTTCGTCTGTGTGACTAATTTGTCACCCACAGTGGCCTAGAGGGTGAGTCAACTTTTCGGGGTGGGCGTTGCTCCAAATAATGTGACGTAGCACAGCAGTGGAGGGGTGGGGGAGGAGCCGGGGATGATTGGTGAGATCAAATCAGATCAGCTCATCTGCCGTCTAAAAAGTGACGGCACCCCGCCCCCCTAGGCCCAAATCATTTCAGGTTAGGCCTGGCCAATGCGATGGAAACCGGTAAATACACTTGCTCCTCAGGCCAGTTGAGCTGCATAAGGAGAAGAATATGTGAGAGAAATCAATTTTCAAACAAAAAAACATTGACCCCGGCTAAAGATTAGTCAAATACCGTAAACATGAGGGAGGCAGGATACAGTTAATCCCTTTTATTCCATTCCATTTTCCTGTCTTCTGTATTCTCTTTTTCTACTGAATGCTAATTCTTCTTTCTTTCTCGTCTTTCTTTTCCTATTTTGAGGCAGATGAAAGCTCACAATGGATAATCTGTATGGTAATAGAACTGCTTGAGCCCCAACTTAACACATAAATGTGTCAGGAACTCTGTCGGAATACAGAAAAAGCGAGCGAGAAAGAAAGAAAGAAAGAAAATAGAAAAGAACATGGAAATGAACCCCCCCTCCTTCCCTCGGTCTCGAAACCCCCTGCCATGATATCCAGAGGTATTAATTTCTAATTTCAACTTTTTTCCCCCTCCATGTTCACCCCATGTTCAGATATTCTGGAAAGAGAACTAATAGCTGGAATTATATTTGGTAATAATTCATATGGAGTGGACTCCCTTTGAGCACTGGAGGGGCCTGGGCCCTAATTCATCAGACGGAATGGGAAATTAGCCGCTGTGATATCCATGTTTTAAACCATGTGGACCCTGGTGTTCTGGGGGGGCAACATAAGCTTGGAGATCTGCTATTCTCAGCAAAGATATCCAAGCCACCAGTTCAGTTTACAGTATAGGCATTTAGCAGATGCTTTTAATCCAGCGTAGCACTCGGAAACATTTTTTTTTTCCTTTCCAGGAATCCAGAGTGACTTAGAATAAGCGAGAACATCACATCAAATGCAGAGAAATAGTCGTGTAGGAGTAAACCAAGAACCTATCCACCGCCTAACAGTAGAATATCTGTACATTGAACCTATAAACACCGTACAATGCTTTAGAATGCCAGATCAATAATGACCCGGCATCTGTCTACATTACATGCTATCTAAATTACATGTATTCATGCTAGCGTGCAAAAAGGAGAGGGCCAAGTGTAGAGCCCTGGGGGAGTATATGGGTTTAAATGGTTAAAACAGCTATCGCTCGCTCAACATCTCATCTGGGAACATGCTGTGAAAAGATTAACCGTGAGAAAATCAATCAGATCACTGTCAGCTAATGGGAGTGAAGATTGCATATATAGCCGGTGCAAATAATATGGGAACTTTGTATGGCTGTCAGAAGATACAATACGTATTGAAGCCTATAGGCAATTAGGCGTGGAACGATTACAATTTATAATTTAGGCGTTTAGCAGAGTTAATGTGAATCATACATAAGCTATACGAATGTAACAGCAGGGAATCTAGATGGTGCTATATTTACAAGAAAAAGATGCACATTTGCTATCTGGGATGCCTAGGTGCTTTGTGTACGCCTATAGGAGGTCAAGCTAGGGCAAGTACTACTGCAAGTGCTATGGGCTAAGATGGAGTCTGAAGAGGTGCGTTTTCAGACGGATGATTGGGAGCGAATATGCAGTTCTCATTGCATTGGATAGTGCATTCCATAGTTTTGTGGCCAGAAGGGAGAAGAGCTTCGGGCATGTAGAGTGTTGGCCAGGCATTTTTAGTGCAATACGATGGCTCACAATACGAATATCCATCCTGCAATATTATCAAGATAACAAATCTTCTACAATATTCATCACGATATTGAAATAAAGAAATACACCTTGAGGGTGAGAGTCACTTGTGGCGGCAGACTGCATGTTCATTTCAGATCAACATATGGAATTAATTCTGCACTATATGTATAGAGCGTGTCTTAAGTGTATACAGGGTATGATGAGGTCAGATCAACACATGGAATGTCAGAACTGATCAGCTCCATTTGGGGAGATCTAAGGCTGGCAGCGGGGGCAGTGTCTTTAGTGTACAGTACAGGGTTTGATGTGGTCTGGCTATATATATATAGTGTTTTAGTGTAAACAAGGTTTGTCCAGTCTTCCCCATTTCAGTTTAATTGAGTCAGTGTTGTGATCCCGGGCTCTGTATTTATTTATTATTTGTACTGCATGCTAATTCTTATTATTTTCTTGATTTTTGAGGCAGTTGAAAAGCTCATAATGGATAATCTGTATGGCAATAGAACTGCTATAAACTGTGTTCAGACACATGTGCAATACAAGGCTTACGAAATCTAAATAGAACACCGAATTACCAAGAAAATAATGAATGTATGCACTGTACACTATTAAATCATTTACTTTGTTACCAATGTAAGCCAAAGAACCCATAAGGGTTCATACGTTCTTCAACTTGCAGTACCAATGGATACATTAACAAGTGCACTGTAATACATACCGGTACGTGCCAGAAAAGTGTGTGCAATACACACAATATAGCATTTCCAAAAGTATAATGCAAGTTGGCAAATAAAAATAATAATTGGGGGTTTTGAACAATGGAAGCTGATAATGAGAATTAAAAATAGCACTATTATTTCTGTATTTAGATGTGCTGTGTTTGTGTGTGTGTGTGTGTGTGTGTGTGTGTGTGTGTGTGTGTGTGTGTGTGTGTGTGTGTGTGTGTGTGTGTGCGTGCGTGCGTGCGTGCGTGCGTGCGTGCGTGCGTGCGTGTGTGCGTGTGTGCACTGCACGCGCACATACGTGCATGTAAAGTCACCCGCCCCCACTCGCTTTGAGGTTTTCTAGAATGTAATTCTGAGAGGAAGAGGCGAAAATGAGCAACCCCCGTCCCCACCGACACCCCCACCCCCACCCCTTCAAAGCATGTGTTGTTAATTAGCTGGTGCTTTTATCAGCATTTTCTAATGAAACCTTTAGGACGCGCCTCATCAGTAGAGAGATCTCTGTTTCTGAGCACCCACCCAGCTTACAGTCACCACACATACCCACAGAGCAGGAGAAGGATAGAGGCAGAAGCGGAGTGACGCCCTGCCCCCCTCACGCTATTCATTTCAATAGAAGTTGCTCAGTTTTCTGAAGAAACGAGAACACTGACCGAAGTATAATAATAACTCAGTGGCACGACCGAATTGATGTTAAGCCTGGACCCAATATTGAGGTCCTGGTCCTATGTCCTGGTGCTTGGAGATACCCATCTCCCTGTCATGCGTGATATGCCCAACTGCCTTGTCGCCACACAAACCCAACTCCCTGTCATCAACGATACCCAACTCCCTGTCATCCCACAAACCCAACTCCTTGTCATCAATGATACCCAACTCCATGTTGCCACACAAACCCAACTCCTTGTAATCAATGATACCCAGCTCCCTGTTGCCACACAAACCCAACTCCTTGTCATCAAAGATACCCAACTCCTTGTCATCAAAGATACCCAACTCCCTGTTGCCAAACAAACCCAACTCCTTGTCATCAATGATACCCAAGTCCCTGTTGCCACACAAACCCAACTCCCTGTCATCAAAGATACCCAACTCTCTGTTACCACACAAACCCAACTCCCTGTCATCAAAGATACCCTACTAACGGTCACCACCACAGGGCTGGACCAGGCCCAGACAGGCCAACTCCAACTGGCACATACATATTATATTGATTGATTATAGTTATTATTTATATATTTCTATATTTTCTGTGTGTGTGCCTGTACAATATGTAAATTACACATCCATGTAGATCTCTGTGTACGCGCCAACACACACGCATATACACGTGTCACATGTGCCGGCATGCGTGCATGTGTGCATGTGTGCGAGCAAGCGATCGAGCAGACACAACATGCTCCCAAACAGTAAGGGAGAGCCTCTATACGGGCGGCGTATGCATGTGTCTTCCGTTCCTAAGCGCCCCGCTAATCACACAAATTATTGCTTCTAATTAGTGCCGTGCTTGTAATTAATTCCTCCACTATCACATCGTTTAGCACGCCTTCACACCACTGTGGCACCTGTATCCCCCCTGCGCACGCACGCACGCACGCACGCACACACACACACACACACACACACACACACACACACACACAGTCTGTTTTTTAATTCTGTAAACATTATTTACATTGACAATGATGAGTGTATCCTGCTATTGCAGTGATTCCCTACCAGTTGTTTGGGGACAACCAGTGGTCCTTTAGGGGTTTACAGATGGTCCCCAGCACAGGAGCTAAATTATGGAGAGTTGCAAACCCACCCAAAATGGACCCCTTAACAATTGAAAGTGTAAAATTAAACCTTGTTAAACATGTGCATGTGCATTAAAGGGGCATTCAGTGATTTGGCTGATTTGGAACCCCCCTGGTCCATCATGATTGGAGGAAGGCGCTCTCTCTCTCTCTCCTGATTGGATGAAGGCTGGCTGGGTCACCTATTGCTAAAAAATGATCCCAGGAGTTAACCTTGGACCGGGAAGAACTCCTTATATATTACTGTAGTGTCAGCACAGTATGGCAGGGATGATTATCACAAAAAAACAAAAAAGAAGTTAAGTGATAATCACTGAATATACCTTTAAAACCTTTAAAGGTGGCAATTAACCCTGTTAGTCACTGTCCAATGCCAATCCAAATAGTTTTGCAACTGTTGCTATGCAGGTCAAGCTTTCCTATGATTATGTGCCTATTGGACAAGGGTGAATTGGGGAGGGACTTAAAGGGGAATTCCACCCATTTTCAAAAAAATCCTGAGAGGATACAATTGTGAACCAAATGGACCCTGGCGGGTCCATTTGGTTCCATTTGTACCCTCTCAGGAAAAAGGGGCCTGAAAGAAAAACATGGTGAAATACATCTTGATGATGTCATCAGATGTATTTCACCATGTTAATGATTTTTTCAGGCCTCCATTTTTAGGAAATACAGAATTGGGGGAACTTTTTATCGTGTCCACTCAACATCTCTAAGGTGTATTAATGACATATGAAAATGTTGAAAATGGGTGGGGTTCCCCTTTAACGCAGGGCTAATTGCGATCCCCTGCTGATGACCATAAATGGCGGCCCTGTGGAGGACCCCGTGCCGACACCGTCCCCACCTCCTCCTCCTCCGTAATGTGGATTAATAAAGTGATAACGCTCTTTGTTAATTAATATGAGCGTACCAGACTAATTGCTTTGCTGTACGACAAGCGCGCTGTTGAACCTGTGAAAACAAGCAGCGCTGTCATATGATATGTACTGTATGGGGCCTGACTGTGACGCTGCTAAACCAGCTCTGACTCCTGAGACTGTCTCCATGAGTAGGCCTATTCAGAGATCTGCACAAAGTTTTCTAATTTTTCAAAAAATACCAAATCTTCAAGATCGCGGGAGGAACCCTATGAGCTTGTATATCAGTTATTTTCGAATCGTCAAAGTAAAAAAGATATTACTTTTTAACGAGAATCTATGCAAGATTTCCAACAAGAACAAAATGTTCTTTAGTTATGGATCTCATTAAATGGTGCATGGTTTGTGGCTCAAATAAGAAATAGGCCTTGATGTGAAATCAGTTGAGAACCACAATTTTACATCATATTAACATGTTATATATATGTTATAACTAATACTGTTATAACATATAACATATATGTTATAACTAATACTGTAACTACAATGTAGCTAGGTGCCACGTTGCAGAGCATTGTGTGCTTGTAGAACTTCTCATTTTTTAAATTCTTGACATCGACATTCTTTGAACATGACAAGACCGCAATAGGGGTGTGAGACAGTAAGGGGTTGACTTTTATTTTATTTTATTTTATTTTATTTTATTTTATTTTATTTTATTTTATTTTATTTTATTTTATTTTATTTTATTTTATTTTATTTTATTTTATTTTATTTTATTTTATTTTATTTTATTTTATTTTATTTTATTTTATTTTATTTTATCAGTTCCTGTTCCAGGATGGACTACAAAACAGCAAAGATCATCACAGTCAATATACAGTATATTCATCACATTGATACTACTGTATTTGTTTTTGTAACTCCAGGAGTATGTAATCAAACCAAAACACAACTCAGTTTATTTAATTAACAATTAAAATTGTATTGTGTAGTGCAATTTCACCACACAGCCTGCGATGTAGGTCCACTTACTGCCCCCCCTGTCAAAAGACAAACTTTTGACAGCAGCTTTTAGCCTAATTTTAGTCATAGTCTTTGGATTAAATTTAATTTACTTTCTGTCATATTTTAGTCATGTGATTCTTTTTAGTGTTTGTTTTAGTCTGGATTTATTTTACTTACTATAGACCATGTGATTTTAGTCTAAATGTAAAGTTGTTTTTATGAACAGAAATCTGCATTCTAATTGTTGTAGTTGCACCTGATTGTTGCATGCAGAAGATTTTCAGAGCATAACACCTGAATGCAACCACACGTAAAATGTCTTGGCTTTTTTGTAGTTCTACCGGATCTCTTCTCCAAACATTTCCTCCCAAACATTTAATCTACATTTTATTTGTTGACAAAATGTATTCCGTCTCACCGAACCCATACCTTGTTTTTTTATTTAGCTTCCCTCAGTGGAAAAACTTAGCCGACACCAATTGCTAATTTTTGTTTTTATAGTCAAAGCACACACACACACACACACACACACACACACACACACACACACACACACACACACACACACACACACACACACACACACACACACACACACACACACACACACACACACACACTGTGATCCTCGGTTTCAGTCGTTCTCCTGCACAATGTTCACAATGTTCAAATAAAACAGATGAAATGTCAGCAGGAGGGAAAAAAGAGGCAAGGCGAGCGAGAGCCGAGATATGGAATGTAGAAAGATCCTCTACATCTTTATTAAGTATAATGCAGCATACTGTAAAGTGGACAACTTTGGCATTTCATGCAGGAAAAGGAAGACGAACATGCAGGATGAACAAATGTCAGAGTGAAGTGCGTATACGGAGCGTGTAACTTCTCCCATGCATGTTGTTTACTGAGGCTGAACACAGGGAGAGAGGCTCTAAAAGATGGTTGATCTGAAGCTGTATACATTGCATTGGTTTCATAATGCCTGTTCTCTTTGCACACTGTTCCCCCTACTGGTGTGAGGCCGCACTCGTCGCTGGAGTCCTGCTCATATGTATAGATGCATTTTTGAACTCATTAACATATTGATATCTGTTTATCTATAATTCATAGGGAACATGTTTTGAAATTAATATTCAAAATAAGATGCGGTATTTTTTTATTCTTCTGGGGTGTGCGGTATGTAGCTCTGGGTGGCGTGTGCGTGTGTGTGTGTGTGTGTGTGTGTGTGTGTGTGTGTGTGTGTGCGTGCGTGCGCGCTTGCCACAGTAAGACCCAAAAGCATATTTTAATTATTGCTCTCACTGTGTTTCACCTCACATTCCACGATTGTTATTTTCACTTTGTTGTTGCTGATGCTGTTTTTTTCCTTCACCTTTTTTCTTTTTTTTCTTTCTCTCTTTTTTTTATTTTTTTACAACAAGAGCACAAGGCGTTCAGTGATTATTCTCCTCTGGGGCCTTTTATAGTCTATAAATATGCCCTTATAATATTAATTTGATTAAGGTTTAGTTTACAAAACAATATTTTATAAAAAACTTGTGGCACTGTCAGCATCTTCACACATTTTAGGATATCGCTGAATTCTACGAGAATGTGTTTCACATATCTGCACTATGCCGTTACAATGCTGCTGCAAGGAGTTTAGTTTTTCATGCTTTACCTGAAATAATCACACTGTAATTACTGTCAGGAAAACTAAATAATAGGTTTTTCTTTTTCAACTAAGCTTAAATTTCTATATTCAACATTTTTGAATAATGTGTTTTTTTTATCTTTTGCCTCGGAAACATGAAACCGGAGCGACACGACGTGACACCATGCAAGTAGAAAGTGTTTGACTTCTCAATTTAGACACGAGAGAGAGAGAGAGAGAGAGAGAGAGAGAGAGAGGAGAGAGAGAGAGAGAGAGAGAGAGAGAGAGAGAGAGAGAGAGAGAGAGAGAGAGAGAGAGAGAGAGGGACCGCCACACGAAAGTAGGTTTGATGAGAATTAACGACACAATAAGATGGTGATTTTTTGACAACGGCTATTAAGAATTAATCAGGCTCAATAATTTATTATGCTTCCCCAAGTCCGCCATTAATTTTTTATTCTCTCCGTCCGTCCCCGTCCCATTATTATTTGCACGAAAATCAAATGAAATTTCTAAATAATGTGTTGGTTGAGAGAGTCGTCATGCAGGGTCTTTTCATAATGCTGGCTGCCTTCTGCACGGCATGGTCTTTGTTTCTCTGAGTGTCTCATTGTATCTACAGTTCCAGGTTAGATCGTACAGAACCTCTGCGCCAAGCACCCTTAATTTCTCATGGAAATTAAGGATGAACCCACATAGAAATTCATGGCCGATGCCGATACTGATGTGTTTTTTGTTGGTTTGTGATTTCCCCCCTGGTGTACCAGAGAAACTATACCTCTCTAATACAGAAATAAATGTTCATAATCTTAAGCTTATTAGAATACACATATCCAAAACACCAACATGGCCATTGCAAAATGTATCAGCATCAACATGAGCTACTGCCACTGGTTAATGTCAGTTTTATTTGATGATACCAATATTGACCGATAAGGACAAATATCGGCCATTCCGATGTGTAAACTGATGCAACGCTGCATCACTATTAGTAACCAAACAGAAGTAGCTGTAACATTAGTGTGTGTGTGTGTGTGTGTGTGTGTGTGTGTGTGTGTGTGTGTGTGTGTGTGTGTGTGTGTGTGTGTGTGTGTGTGTGTGTGTGTGTGTGTGTGCACGCGCACACACATGCCACGCGCACCAGGATACACAAACTTACATGGCTTGCTGTCGCCTATAGTCTGTGTGCAAATGTGTCGAGGTTGCGTGTGTGTTTTTTAACACAATAAACTCCCCCTGAAAGAGTTTGCAGCCATTTCTTCATATCTCCCACAACAAAAGAGTTGTTGTGGGAGATATGAACACACACACACACACACACACACACACACACACACACACACACACACACACACACACACACACACACACACACACACACACACACACGCACTCACACAGAGCAAGTCCCTGGGTGCCGCGAGGAGTGTTAAGGAATATATTGACTAACAACATCTCACGTTGCTGCTTTTAACAAGCACCGGTGAGAACCTGCATCCTCATCACAATTATAGCGCGCTCCCCTCTCTCTGCGTTCATCTGATTAATGCTGCGAATATGTTTTTAATATCAGTGGGAGAGGAGAGGAGAGGAGAGGAGAGGAGAGGAGAGGAGAGGAGAGGAGAGGAGAGGAGAGGAGAGGAGAGGAGAGGAGAGGAGAGGAGAGAGGAGGCGGAAGATGAGGACATTATGAGAGTGCTGAAAGCAAATAGAAAAAATGGCGAGACGAAGAGCATGTATGGTCGAATCTTACTACAACAAGTCGATGATAAATCGCATGCGCCCCTTCCTTTCTCTCAGCAGCTAGAAACGACACCACGGCGGTGAAAAGAGAGAAAGAGAGAGGGAGAGAAAAAAAAAATCCTCCACATTCTAACTCCTGAAGTGTGGGACGTACGGCGAAGCATAGCGCTGAGCGCTCGTCTTTAGTCACAGAGAGACAGAACTAACTAACAGCCCTGACTCAGAGCAACAGTGTGCCGCTCATTAGGGTGTGCTGATGTGCAGCCTGGAGGTACGATATGAGCGCTCCTCTATGCTAATGGTCCCAATCTCTCTCTCTCTCTCTCTCTCTCTCTCTCTCTGAGGCACGTTGGAGATCACCTTGGTCTCGCCAAACCGACTCAATCAATTCACTTTCCGTGCACGCCCACATCATATTATTATTATATTTTATCCCACGATTTTGCAACCAATTTTTTACAGCCCTGTGCCGTTTATCTAAAGTGATCCTGGGCTCTACACACCCTCTTCCACCAACCTGGGGGAGGGTGTGTACTAGACTCATGCTTCTTTTAAAGCATGAGGAGTCGGGCCGCCCTTTTCCCTACATTGGGAGTTTCCCTGGTTGGACATAATGCGTAGAGGGAACATGTTATTCCAACCAGTTTCTGTCCGTTCCTTCAGTTTCCCCGGCTGGCCAGGGGGAGGCGATCTAGAGCTGAGGTTTTCAACCGGTGGTCCGGGGATCACCAGTGGTCCTTGAGAGGGTTCCAGGTGGTCCACAGCTAAGTTGGTTAACCAGATGTAACTCTTGAGAACGTGAAAATGAAACCAAATGGACCCTTGCGGGTCCATTTGGTTTCATTTTTTACACTCTCAAGAGTTAAAATATGCATCATATTAATTAGCCCAAGTCTAGACAACTAGAGAATGTAGAAAATTAATGCTCACTTTGATCTGTACGTTCAACTCTTTTGTTTCCCAAATCCAGCCTGGTAGGCTAGGCTATTGTGGACAAAAAGCAAAAGAAATCTTTAGTTTTGGGGTCTGCTGTGGGGCTAAAATGTCCTCAAATGGTGGTCCGTGGCTCAAATGCTGAATAAATGGTGGGCCCTGGTATCAAAAACATTGAAAACCCCTGGTCTAGAGTCCAGGATTAATGCATGTTTTTTTCATAAGTATACCTACCCTAGGGAACATGGGGAGAACATGCACACAGAAAGGCCCTTTCGCCAACCCTCGCCTCCACACGCCACCACCAGCACCCACAGCGTCCCTAGTGGGAATCAAACCCACGACCGTGTAGCGTTGTAGTGACAGTGTGTGCTACTGTGCCCCCAATTTCATTTTTTACTGCTATTGCAATTATTATTATCAACATGATCTTATGTTTCAAGCCTAATCCGGATGGAGCCAGAATTTTACTTTTGAGTCCAAATATATCGTATCTCACACACACGCACGCGGCGAGAAAGATGCTAATACCTGCAGACAAACGGGGCCATTAACAAAAACAACACAGGGCCAGTGTTGTAAATGAGTTAAGTAATTGTTTTGCAAAGAGCAAAGTACAGAGGAAGAGGAGGGTCATCCATCATGGAAGGCCATCTCTGAGAGCGTGGATACTGTTAATTGCCTGTGACATGGTGGCCTCCTGGTAACTTTAACCTCCACACCGTATAGCTCACAAACGTGTGTGTGTGTGTGTGTGTGTGTGTGTCTGTGTGTGTGTGTGTGTGTGTGTGTGTGTGTGTGTGTGTGTGTGTGTGTGTGTGTGTGTGTGTGTGTGTGTGTGTGTGTGTGTGTGTGTGTGCGTGTGCGTGTGCAGATGAACCCAGGTGAATTCCCACAAAGATCAATCGACTATATAGGTTCAAATGTTGAGCGCAAATAAGCAAGTGGAGCATCTTCCATTTATTAATGTACAGCTTAAAATCGAAACCGTAACAGTTTTCTGAAAAAAACATATGGCCGATGAAAAAGAGACTCTATGTACAACCCAAAATGATATATTTGTTTGCCAACAACCACCTCAAAATATTTTATCCAGGGATTCCCATAAACAAAGATTTGGTTTTGTGCTTCTAAAGCGTTAAAAAACACCTCATTATCTGATGCACTGTTAACATGAAGCTTTTCATAATACTAGTATTACAATATCAAATATCACATTTACACTGTATATGATCTAGTAGAGTGGTTTTCAACCAGTGGTCCAGGGACCACCAGTGGTCCTTGAGAAGGTTCCAGGTGGTCCTCAGCTACAGTAAGTTGGTTGACCAGATGTAACTCTTGAGAGCTCTCAAGAGTTAAAATATTCATCATCTTAATTAGCCCAAGTCTATACACAACTAGAGAATGTAGTAGATTCATGGTTGCCTGTTTTGTTTCCCAAATCCAGCCTGGAATTGTAGACATGCAGAAGCAAAAGAAATCTCTAGTTTTGGGGTCTGCTGCATCAAATGGTGGTCCGTGGCTCAAATGCTGAATAAATGGTGGGCCCTGGTATGAAAAAGGTTGAAAACCCCTGATCTAGTACAAATAGTAGAATATGAAATCCCAGTCTCATATCATGGACACGGTATGCTGAGAGCAGAGTGTATGTGAATATGAGGAGCAGAGAGAGTGAATATGGATCAGGCTCCCAGAGGCTAAGTGAGATGGCTGCTGTAATATCCCCCAATTACACACATATCACCCTCTGACCAAACCACCTACACCTGTCACTGGCCGTCACACACCACACCACACCACCCCCGTGTGTGTGTGCAGGGGCGGATTGGCCATCTGGAGTACAGGGAGTTTTCCCGGTGGCCTGCGCCACCTAGTGGCCTGGGCAAGATCCAAAATGCACTAGTGGCACTTTCCAAAATGCACTAGAATGTGCTAGATGCTCGCCTGGAACATACAGATCAAAATGACCATTAATCTTCTACATTCTCTAGTTGTGTACACTAAGTTGGGCTAATTCACAGGATGAATATTTTAACTCTTGAGGGTGTAAAAATGAAACCAAATGGACCCGCAAGGGTCCATTTGGTTTCATTTTTACGCTCTCAAAGAGTTACATCTGGTTAACCAGCTGCCTGGCAAAGGCAAAATTGTCCCGGTGGGAAAATATGTGCCAATCCGCCTGTGTGTGTGTGTGTGTGTGTGTGTGTGTGTGTGTGTGTGTGTGTGTGTGTGTGTGTGTGTGTGTGTGTGTGTGTGTGTGTGTGTGAGAGAGAGAGAGAGAGAGAGAGAGAGAAGCAGCAGCAGGATCACAGTATGAATGTATGCACCTTCGGTTCTAGCATGCACATGGCTAAATCCACAGAGACCTAAATGTAAGATGGCACCACTGATATGGCTCTCCCCAGGAATCAACCCATTAGGGAAACTGTGTGCACGTCGTGCACGTATATACGCACGTGTGCGTGTGTGTGTGTGTGTGCTGCGTGGGTGTATGCTCTCCTGTCTACATGACCTGTAGTGACGTTACCTTATTTCTGCTGAACTCACAGAGAGAGCTCTCTGAGATGCAGTGGTGATTATAGGGAGAACTGGACACTTGCACGCACGCACACACGCGCGCACACGCGCACACACACACACACACACACACACACACACACACACACACACACACACTGGTAGCAGATCAGTCAAGGGACCAGCCACTGCCGGCGATGTCTAATTGCTCTCAGAGGAGAAGAGATGCTAGGAAGAAAACTACTGCACAGATGCCTCTCTCTCTCTCTCTCTCTCTCTCTCTCTCTCTCTCTCTCTCTCTCTCTCTCTCTCTCCCCCCACCCCACACCCAATAGATCTGTGTTATTCTCTCATGTCCTCCTGTGTTCCTGTTCTCTCTCTTCTCTCCTTCTCTCTCTGTATCATTTGATTGCTCGCGTACCTCTCGTCACTTTTTCAGCAGCTTCTCTATCACTCACTCTGATTGCAGACAAATACACAGAAAATTAGAGGGATAGAGAGAGAGAGAGAGAAAGAAAGAGAGTTAGGAAGAGAGAGATAGAGAGAGAAAAGCATAGAGAGAAGGGAGTGAGAGAGAGAGAGAGAGAGAGAGAGAAGAGGCCCTTTATTAAACCTGCTGCTAATTGAGATAGCACAAAAATAATGGGGAGTGACACTTTAATGAAGACATGCTACGTGCCACCACTTCTGCCTTCCTTCTTCTCTGCGAGAGAGAGAGAGAGAGAGAGAGAGAGAGAGAGAGAGAGAGAGAGAGAGAGAGAGAGAGAGAGAGAGCATGGCGACGTGTAACAGTGAGAACCGACCAGGGAGCACGACAAGAGAGGAAGAACGCCCGGGAGAGAGGGACGGAAGTGGGGTAAGAGTGGTGGGGTTGGTTGTGGGTGGAGGGTGGCTGCGTAGGTGGGGGGGGGGGGGGGGGGTTCTCCTTCTGTACTATTTTTATTGCGGGCAAAAAACAACGACGGAATTGATATGGTCTTGTATCGCGTAATGTGTTTTTTGGGGGGCGACACGTCAAAAGTATAAGAGTTAGAGGGGAGTTATGTGGAGGGATATTGTTCCATCGCGCTAAACCCAATTACGTTTCATCAGCCCTGCTTTGCTCGGCGCGCTGCAATCACGCAGCGCCGCTGCTTTGATGCCGCTCCATTTGGAACAGTGTGTCTGCCGTCGAGGCCGTCCAACAAAGTTAAAGGCATCGACGTTGAAACAATGGCACACACACACAGAAACCAAAAAATAAAAATAAAATAAAGTTTCATGTTGAAATTGTTGTGGAATCATATCTGGAGTTGCACAGTTGATTAGATACGGTAGGCCGTGCAGCGGATGGCCGTATATTACAAAGAAAAACAACGCTTTGTGTACTATATCACAGAGGAAGTCATGAATGAGGTTCTGTATGAGTGTTGCATTTAATCAGCCTAAACAAGACGGTTAATACTTTGTCGAGCAGTTGTATTCATCATGCTTTGCTAACATAAATTCAAATATATAAGAAAACGGCAACAAATGAAGTGTCTTGGTGAAATGCTGGAAACAGATTTGTCATGCCAATTTAAGTAGTATAAAAGTCAGGCAGAAATACAGTATAATACAATATCTATTTGCATCTTTTTGACAGGCATCAACATTCTTTCCATCTTCCCCACATTCACAGGAACAGTTTTGGAAATATGTGAATTTTCCCTTTCCGCATATCAGCCAATAGTTTGCCCCCAAAACCTGATCATACTGTATCACCCAAGCAAAGAATCTCATCTGGCCATATCACATTTTTTTACATCTGTGTAGACCATTGTCTACGGCTTTTGCACCACTGAACGCTCAAATGTGCATTCATGGAGGTTTATGTGCTGCAACCCTATCATAATAACCCTCCCTGAATCTAGTACTCAATGGACTGTTCTTGCTGACACGGTTGGAACAAGTCCTGCACTTACCAACGCCGTTGACATTCTCACCTGAGGAAGAGTTGCTCCTGTTTTTTTTTTTTTTTTTTTTTACAATTACATAGCATTACCATCACAGTACATAATCATAGAATCTGTAGCCTCAACAACCCGGCTTTCATTTTTGTCGGTGCTCCGCAAAAAACTGAAAGCCTGGAGTAAACCATTGGCCGGTGGCCTAGGAGTGAGTCAACCCTTCTGTGTGGTCGTTCCAAATGATGTGACATGGTTGGTGAGATCCAATCAGGGCACACGATAATCTGAGCTGTGACCCACCGTTCAGCATGCAGGCGTCTTAGCTCAGACTATAGAATGTGCGATTTCTCCCACAAATCGGGCCAGGATGTGTGTACAGTATATGCACATGTCACAGAACATTATCGGATGTCAAAACGTGTAGTTGCGTCACGCAGTTCACCTGTACGAGTTATTGTCCGTTATGTTAGTCACACACTGTGCATTCCGATGGCCTAGTCTGAATACATCCCGGCCCACCGGTGTTATCAAGTCACCATCCATCCGACCATCATTCTTTTATTATTGGGTTCCAGTCAAGGGGGGAGATATCCCATACTAAGTGCTGCCCTGAGCAGTGTTGGGGCTGGATCCAGGTCTCAGAGGATGAGAGCAATGTCCTGTAGAGAGATTGAAACGTGTGACTCCCCCTCTCCTCGTCCCTGACCCCTCCTCATCCTCCTCCCACAGATATAGAATACCAAATCAAGAAGTGCATATAAATATTTATGAAATGCATTATTCTTTGGCTTCCTCGTCTCTGTACGGCGGATGTGAGGACGAACCGGACGAATCGCTCTGTGATCCTCACACCTTTCGCAAAAAGCATATGGGTGATGGAGACGCACCCGTGTCTAAGTCTGACAGCCACACCTGCACACACACATACATACGCACACACACGTGCACACTTGCACATGAGTGTCTATACATGGACCACATATACATATACATGTTTCCATTAGACTATTCACGCGCACACCGCCCCACGCACAAACTCATACTCACTCACAAAGAGTGTGTAATGCACAGCAAAGAGCTCCACCACACCTACTGTATTTCCATAGCTGTGTGAATATAAAGTGCATGGTTTAGGTTTTATTTGTGAGGCTGATTTCTGTATTCCCATCGCTTCAGATGTGTGTGATCTGTACCTTCCGTGTAAACCTATACACAGCCATGTACACAGCCATGGGAACAGGGGCGGATATAACATTTCCCAATTGGGGGGGGCAAGAGAAAATGGTAAAGGGTGCGGCTTCATCGCCCGTGTCGCTTCGCACCATGGGCGATGAAGTCACACCCATACCATTTTTGGTTAAAATCCTTTTACTAGGCAGGTAAAGCATCAATAATAACAGTTGTTGTTGAAGTTGCAACAGACACGCAGCATGCTTAAAGCTAAAGGTGTGACTCAGAGAGTTTTCTGCTTTCAATGATGAAATGCTGTTGGTTTAGTGGTGACACAGCTGTTGTTAGTTAGTAGCAGTAGTAGTGTTTGAAATCATTTTAAAATTTAAGCAATTTGAAATAGCTTGGGCTGTTTTGCATGCCATTGTGTTTGGTGGGGCAGTCAGGGCATTTAGGGGGGCATTGCCATCCATCCATACAACCACATCCATACAATTAACCACACTGGCAAGCAGAACTTCCAAGTAATAGCAGTAAGTTGCCTGTGGGCCGTGCACGCATGTCTTGGGGTGAAAGCAGACTGCTGAGAGAGTGCTACTTTGACCTGGGGGGTCAGATCTTAATTTTCGGACGTATTGAAGCTCTAGCCAGCTGCCGGATGCTACACTAATAGCTTTGGGGCAGACCTGTCTAGAGTTTGAATGGACAGATATCAGTCAAAAGGGAGACATTGAATGGATATACAGTATGGATCGACCAGGACAGATGGGAAAGCATCAACCCTGTTTGATGTGAGATGTAGAGTTGCTCCTGGTCAATATTATCAAAAATCTCCAGGGTCTTAATATGGATGACATCAGGGATCACTTAAAGGGTAACTCCACCCATTTTCAACATTCTAATATGTTAATATACCTTAAATGTGTTGTGTGGACATGATAAAAAAGTTCTCCCCTTATGTGATCCCAAAAAATGGAGGTCTGAAGAAAACCACTAACATGGTGAAACATCTTGATGACATCATCAAGATGTATTTTCAGAATCTTAATGGATTTCTCTTTGACACTTCTATTTTCTGAGAGCGTACTAATGGAACATTTGTACACTCTCAGAAAAAATGTCGAAAATGGGTGGAATTCCCCTTTAATGCCACATGTTGCAATGTTCCTGCACTGCAGTTCTTCACCATATGTTGTGATTAAAACAACATAAAATGTAACAATCTATGCAGATTTCCTAATGCGATTAAAACAGTAAGCCGTGTTGTTTTCAGCCATGAAGGAATGGTGGATTTGGTATTCCGAAATGCGTATGTGTGTGTTGAACTCGAACCCTAAAGACTCCTTTTGGAAGTCAATTACAGTCTATATCACAAACACGCAGCTCTGCTATTAAAATATAAATGGCTGAAACTGCACTAATGTGTCTCAAAACATGCTCATGAATCTAATTATGTTATTCAGGATGCGCCATGCCAAACTAACCATGTCAACATGTCAGTATCACTGAGGATTTTAACATTTGTTTGCTTTATATGCTTTGCACCTTTATTGCGATTAATGTCATATAATCAGTAGGATTATTGTCATCACCTGGGTGGGAGAGCCGTGTAATTTTCCTGATGTTAAGCTGGTTGTGCTTATGTGTGTTCGGCCTCACAGCTCACAGTCGGTGATGTAAAGTCACTAGTACATTTACCAGGGGCAGATTGGCACATATTTTCCCACCGGGACAATTTTGCCTTTGCCAGGCCACCCTGGGTAGGGCAGCTGGTTAACCAGGTGTAACTCTTTGAGAGCGTAAAAATGAAACCAAATGGACCCTTGCGGATCCATTTGGTTTCATTTTTACACCATCAAGAGTTAAAATATTCATCATGTGAATTAGCCCAACTTAGTCTACACAACTAGAGAATGTAGAAGATTAATGGTCATTTTGATCTGTACGTTCCAGGCGAGCATCTAGCGCATTCTAGTGCATTTTGGAAGTGCCACTAGTGCATTTTGGATCTTGGCAGTTGGCAACACTGGCCCTGGCGCACAGGAGTGAACAGGAATATGGCAACTCTCCTACTTGAAGGCTCTGGTGTAGGACACCTTTTCTTTTTTGAAGGATAGAAACACTAGTTTGCCTGGCCTGCCCTGGACCTGAAAAAAAAAAAAAAAAAATGTCCAGGCCACTAGGTGGCGCAGGCCACCGGGAAAACTCCCTGTACTCCAGATGGCCAATCCGCCCCTGACATTTACTTAGTACATGTACTGAAGTAAAATTTGATGAATTTGTACTTCCTGGATTATATTGTGGTAGGAATGTGTGTATGGGGCACTCATCTGGGGACCAATACTTTTGCTACATCTGTCTATCACAGTCCCTGTCTGTGTACATTTGCCAGTGTGTAATCCACATAACTCTAGAACAGTTGTTGTCGACCTTTTTTCCACAACAGGGACCACTATTTATTCAGAATTTGAGCCACGGACCACCAGTTGATGACATTTTACTAACACAGACCCCAAAACTAAAGATTTCTTTTGCTTTTGTCCATTTTTTTCCATTTCGGAGAAAACAATACAGTCAAACATACAGATCAAAATGACCATCAATCTTCTACATTCTCTAGTTGTGTAGACATTCAGATGAAGAATATAGAATATTTTAACTCTTGAGAGTGTAAACTTGAGAGTGTAAACTTGAAACCAAGTGGTACAAGTGGAGTTCGTCGGACCGATGGTGGTCCAGAACACCCCCTCCCCCCTGCTGCTTTATTGCCAGACAATAGAGCAGCAGTGTTTCACCAGTGTTATTATAGTAGTAATTTTCTTGTTATTAATGTCACTAATTACGGTCTGAATGCAGCTAGTTTACACTGACTCCTACTCACCTGATATAATGGTGGATAGCAACGGTTGCCATCCGCTATTAGGGGGGAGGGGCTAAGCTATAATTCTGATATTCTTGAATTTTATGAGAACCACAACCTATATAACGGTAACATATCTGTCTATAATCCATAGTATCTATAGCTCTCCCTCCTGAACAACCTGCAGCCTTTTTGATTGAAGTGAGTGTTCTCATCATCTCTCACACCTGTGTAATACTGATGATAAATGATAGTGTATGCAGTTGTAATCATTTACTGTGACTCTGCTAAGATTTAGATTCATACAGCATGAAGGCGGTTTTATCATCAACCAAACGCAGCTTCATGATAAAGAACTCTCCCTCTCTCTTTCTGTCTCATAATCTTATTTATTTATTTATTTATTTGGTGCCTGGCACAGATGAATACTTCTCATGTGTAGGATTCAACTCTTTGTCGATGCGATGCCTTTTTTCTGTGATGGCTAAGGGGCAATATTATTTGCTGTCGGTAGAATGTTTTATTTAATGCAATATTGAACATTGCGAGGCTTAGCTGTGGGCTTAGAGGTCATTGTACAGACACGGTCCAGATGGATAGACACACATCATCATTATCAAGCTGGTATCCACTGTCACACATAGCCTCTAGGATAACTGTCTGTCTGTTTGTTTGTCTGCCTCCCTGCATGCTCTCCTGTCTGTCTGAATGCCTGCCTAACTGCCTGTCTGTCTGTCTGTCTGTCTGTCTGTCTGTCTGTCTGTCTGTCTGTCTGTCTGTCTGTCTGTCTGTCTGTCTGTCTGTCTGCCTGTCTGTCTGTCTGTCTGTCTGTCTGTCTGTCTGTCTGTCTGTCTGTCTGTCTGTCTGTCTGTCTGACCAATCTGAGGTGTTTGGTCAGTAGGACTGTGGTTGTCACATTGAAATTGACGACAAATTGATTTTCCGCAGATAACCTACTAATACAGTGGTTTTCAACAGGTGGTCCGGGGACCACCAGTGGTCCTTGAGAGGGTTCCAGGTTGAAAACCCCTGTACTAATAGAACCAAAGGTCAGTTCATATTCTACTGAACTTGAGCTATGTGAAGCCCTGCGGAGGGAGGCGCTAGTTGACTGAGTCACCGTGCTGAGTGTTACCATGTTCGCTAGAGCCGACTCAGTTGTGATGCCATATAGGCACCATATTATTTTAGTATTAGAAGACATAGGGTACCTACTACTACTACTACTATGAACGGATCAGCTGTGTTTCAGTCCGTGTTATTTCAACGAATTGGGGTGCAACCGGGCTGGTTGATCAAATCGGAAACATTTTGAAGATGAATAGAATGAATACAATTTATGTTTGCTTTTTAGGCATTGTTATTAAAAAAAAGTGTGCAGGGAAGATAACTGAAATATTCCAATAAATTATTTGCATTCATATTAGTAATAATAAAATAGCACAACAAGCTTACAATATGTTGCTGCTATTTCTGCTTTTTTATATATGCAACATTTTTAAAGAGCGACACAAGGATGATGATTATGACAAAATAATTGTAGTTAGACAATTATGCAATAATTGTGACAACCGTATTTGTGGGTAGCTCAATGTTCTCTGTCCCTCTTTTTCTGTCTGTCTGCCTGTCTGTCTGTCTCTCTCCCTATTCTCTAATAGCCCATTTTCTCTCCCCATGGCCCTGCAGGCCACATGTAATACTCTGAGTGACCCGAGTGGCTAAGACACCACCAGATCTGTCACACACACACACACACACACACACACACACACACACACACACACACACACACACACACACACACACACACACACACACACACACACACACACACACACACACACACACACACACACACACACAGCCACGCACCCAACAAACACAACAATTGACACACACACACACACACGCGCGCGCGTGCGCACACACACGTGTAATAAGCCAATCAGTCAGCCACCTAAATCTCCTGCTACAACTAAAAGTCACCATGTCCCTCTCTCTGTCAAGGTCTGGAGCATATATAGGGAAAGAAAAGCACACTAAGCAATACAAACTAACATATTTTTAGCAAAATGTGATGCGAATAATGGACAGAGCCACCACCGCAACACAATAGACTGCAGCTACATGCCGTATAGATTTTCAAATGGACAAATTTCATTATGTACATTGTCATACAGATGCCTATAGCTCTGGTAATAAGAATTTGTCCATAGACATCAGTCTCTTTCAGTTGGAGAAACCGGCACACTCACACAAATTAAGAATCGCAGTCAACACAAATGTGTGTTCGTTGCCTGGCAAGATTAATTTAATTACCCCAAAAATGAATCATAATCATCTATACACGGGTGTAAACCTAACCCACTGAAGATTAGAAAATGTCTTTTCAAAAAAAGCTCAAAGGCTGTCCAAAAACCAATTAAAGATATGTTATTAGTTAGTTGGTTATTTTAAGTTAAAGATATAATGTAGATGTTTTCAACGTAGTGTAGACAACCCTCTGCTTATAGCAACCCCTATTTACCACACTTGCCCCATAGATATAAAACATTATAGATGCCTCGTTGCAGTGGCGTTTCTAAGCATTTTGGAGCCCTAGGCAAGATTTTCCCTGGAGCCCCCCCTTACCAAATGGACCCTTACGGGTCCATTTGGTAAGGGGGGGCTCCATGGAAAAATCTCCTGTAAAATGGCGCCCCCCAAGGGATAAAATTATGAACAATTTTTAAACTAAAGTGTTTTAAATGTTCATTTCTATAGTTATATAGAGGATAAGTAAAATGTATTTATCCATATGAGGTTTATTAGCCTGGGATCCTTTTAAAGCATGTCTGGTGGTTGCCATCCTCCCCTCATCGCGCCCTAGGCAACTGCCTAGTCTGCCTAATGGCAAAAACGCCCCTGCCTCATTGGCCACTGCAGTTCATAACAGTCTCCATTAAAGGCAGGAAATCACCCGGAAGTGTCATATAGGGCAGTGCTGAAGGCATGGTGCGTCGCTGTCACTCATGTGACTCCTCCTCCTGGTCCCTGCTATCAAAAAGGTTGAAAACCCCTGCAAGCACCACAGTATAAACGCACCTGCGATCTCTCGACCGGCTTGTTTGTTCTGCCTCAGTCATGAGTAGTCCGTCTGGGCTTGTAGATCGACTATTTTGGCCATTCATTCCTATCGAGTTTGTTGTCCTGCTCCATCACTCCATTTTCAGTTGCCGCTATTTAAAATAGGGCTCATGTGTACTTATTCTCTTCCAACAAATGTAAAATTGCCGAAAATGCAATATTTGAAATGCAGTGGAGTGAAAGTGAAGTATGCTTGATGATACTCAAAGAAATCTATGTATACATCACTGTTATTCTCCACTAAAAGGTATGGAATGGCTACAGGCAGAGCAGCATCGTAGAGCCTATTACAGAAGCCAACACAGAGCAAATGAACAAGACAGAGAAACCGTTTCAATTTCCACCCCGGCTCTTGGCAAAGTCGCGAGGGTTGAAGTGCTTTCGATACCATCGCAAAAGTTAGTGGCATTTAGTCCGTACTTTGGGAAAAGTGCGATTACAATGCGACGAGCGACTCGGCAGTCACAGGGGCTTTTCCATCATCACTCCTATCTTGTTTCATCACTGTCACGAGCACATTTCTCATGTGCCATTTTGAAAATGTATTACCAACTGCGTGCTATCGGGGATATGATGATAGCAACAAGCCCCACTTCCCCGTTTTGATATTTATGAATAGTTGCATCGAGGGATTGGCGATTGCTCTCTTTACGTGTGTGCGTGTGTGCGTGTGTGTATGTGTGTCTGTGTGTGTCAGTGTATGCATGCGTGTGTACATAGTGAGGGATGGCTGAGCGTGTGTCATCAGTAACTGACCTGGGAGTACCCCCATGTTTAATCTAGGAGCAAAACAGAACTCATCTGCGGGCAGCATATTGAGTGTGTGAACTCTCACACACACACACACACACACACACACACACACACACACACACACACACACACACACACACACACACACACACACACACACACACACACACACACACACTCATGCACCGATCCCTATGCAATAGAATCTGGGTATAAGTAATGGGCGCCTCTGGAAGACCCCATACAAAATGAACAAGGAGAAGTGTTCTAATAAATATGCTCCAATAATATATGGGGAAGCTTCCCTGAGTCTCTCCCCTCCGCCTCAACCTCCAAATCTAATTGATGATCTCTGTCTTCACTAACGCCATGTTACCACTCTTGATATATATTCAACTTTATTCCCCAAGTTATTATTCATTCAAATCGGTAGGAAATAGATATATAACCATCCTCGGTGATTTACAATAGGTTTTGCACTGATATTCAAATGCTTATGTGGACGTGTGTTTTTGCGTATACTGTACACCACATGTTCGTTGTGCACATACGTTGTCCTCTCCTTCACTCTTTCTTCTCGTTCCCACATATGGAGGCTGTCATGATCAGCTTGTGCCGTTAATAAAAGGAAGTTCTTTGGAAGCCGTGTGCAGATGTCTTTATCCCCTCCTCTATATGCAGTTAGCACACATAGAATCCTGATGCTAAGTATTTTAATTAGATTTTATTGGAACTGCACTTTTCGCTGGATGACCATGGGTCCAGGCCATTTAGTCCGATCTTTGCACATTTCTCCAGACCTCTTGTACTCTATGCAGTGTGTGTCTGTGTGTGTGCGTATGCGTGCGTGTGTGGTGCGTGCATTTGTGCGTGCATTCGAGCGTGTGCCTGCTCAGAAAGCACCTTTCATTGAGGATAGCTGATCAAAGGCTTCCACCTATGATCTAAGAGCTCTCTCTCTCACACGCACGCACACACACACACACACACACACACACACACACACACACACACACACACACACACACACACACACACACACACACACACACACACACACACACACACACACACACACACACTTCCTCTTCCACTCTCTCTCTCACTTTACTTCTCTCACTCTCTTTAGAAAGAGCAGAATATTTTTTTGCACAGCGGGAGGGAAGTGTTGAATTAATCTGACTGACACAAATGAAGAAAAGGCAAGTCCTTATTCCAGATTTTCAGCCCTGGGTTGAGTGTGTGAATAGAGATGCTGTGGGAGCCAGCTTTCTGGAAACTGTCCATACAAACCAAGCTCTTATCATGGCACTCCACCTAAGAAACACCTGTTATCCGTGTTTGGTCCTCAACCCCCTGCCTGCATGTGTGTATTAAGCGAATGCTTAAATAAGCTTTATCAGTGGTACAGCTGACATTCTACCAAGCACCATTTGCTCTCTCTCTCTGTAACAGTGCCATTCAGTGAATGTGTGAACAGCTCTGCTAGTGTGAATAGGGCAGTCAGAAAAAAAGTGCTGTTGCAGCATGGAAGAGTCTTTAAATGGCACAGCTGCTGCTGGAAGGCTCCATGGGGTGCTATAGTATAGTATAGCAGCAAAGTGGTCAATCAGACAATCACTAGAATCAAAAGGTGGGCCAAATGCATTGGAGAAAGACAGACAATTTGAAAACATGCTTTGTTTTACAGCTTACCTCTTTGTGCCGTGAATTTTCTACAACTCACAAGAAGTAACAGCAATTGCGATCGTATATTGGTCACATTTACTATGAAAACCTTCATCTTCGGACCTTCATCCGGGGACCACCTGTGGTGCTTGAGAGGGTTCCAGGTGGTCCCCAGCCAAGTTGGTTAACCAGATGTAACTCTTGAGAACGTAAAAATGAAACCAAATGGACCCTGGCAGGTCCATTTGGTTTCATTTTTACACTCTCAAGAGTTAAAATATTCATGATGTGAATTAGTCCTAATCTACACAACTAGAAGATTAATGGTTATGTTCAGAAGCAAAATAAATCTTTAGTTTTGGGTTCTGTCGTGCTAAAATGTCCTCAAACCCCTGCTATATATGGACATGCCTCGTTTCATCATGCCTGGTCACGCCTCGTGCCACATTACACCACCATATGGTCCATCACCATAATATGGAGATCACGTCAATGACCTCATCTAACTGATCACCCAATGACATCTTAAACCACTGGACTGAAAAGAAATCACTGATTACTTGAATTACTGCGATTCTAGGAGTGGACGTTTATATTCATAGTGACGTATTTCTATTTTCTCTACTTAACGTGGCTAACCACTTACATCATTACAGTGCACCATAGGATGCGACGTAACAAACAGAAATGTGAAAAGACAACTGTGACTTATATTAGCGCAGCATTAGCAGTCATTCTGCAGGGTTGTGGAATTGTGTTGAAGGTGTATAAGCGAGGGCTGTCTTCTGTGTGACAGTGATCCTAGCTGCACACCCACCCCAGGGAGTGGACACACGTTAGCACTCCCTGCTAAACTCACCCCAGGGAGTGGACACACGTTAGCACTCCCTGCTAAACTCACCCCAGGGAGTGGACACACGTATGCTTTCCTTTGCTAAACTCACCTGAGATCATTGATGCAAATGGACTTGACACCGTTTGTTGCGTAATGTTAGAAGGCTGTCACACGTGTGTGTGCGTGTGTGTGAGCACAGAGACAGACACATGGTTGTGTGTGGGCTGCGTGCAAGAACAAAATAAACACGCACAGTAGAAGTAGAAAGTATAAGTAGAAATACACCTACACAAATTTAGTAAACGGTACACGTGTGTGCAGTCAACACAGGCTTCCTTTTCAACTTAAATCCAATCCTCCTCCCAGGCCTTTTTAAATGAACCTAAAGGAAGCCACTATTTTCACACATGATGTTCCATTAGCCTGTCCTGTGTGTGTGTGTGTGTGTGTGTGTGTGTGTGTGTGTGTGTGTGTGTGTGTGTGTGTGTGTGTGTGTGTGTGTGTGTATGTGTGTGTGTGTGTGTGTGTAAAGGGGGGCATATTACAGCTAGCGCTGGTCCATAGCTCTGCTATGATTTCTCTCAGATGAGACTCCAACCAGCCACTTTTGCCCAAATATAAAGAATGTTTTACCTACTCACCAAAACAATCACAGCTTGTGTGATTAGAAAGCCTACTTTCCTTGGTGGACACACTTTGAGCCCCCCAACACACACAGATAATACACACTTTTCAAGCAATTGTTTTTCACCGGAGTAAAAATATTCTCTATGAAGATTTTCTCTTGGCAATATTGGTTGAGGGTGCAAATCCTAGTGTTTTTTTCTCAGTAAAAAACAATTGCTTTCTGGCCAAAAAGTGCATTTTATACGTGTGGTCTGGGGGCTCAGTTGGGGCTTTAGTTTCATCCGAGAGATAACATTGTTTTGCTCATAGCAGTACTGCAAAGCAGAAACATAGAAGCAGTAGAGCTATGGACCAGAGCTAACTTGAGGCAAAAAAAGTCCATAGACTTGACTACCACATTATGTTATGGCATATAGCATGGACTTGAACATACAGGTGTTGGAGCGGCTAGCGGATCAAAAATAAAAGGAAGGTACTGTGCGGCCTGTATAGGGCTGTGTGTGTGTGTGTGTGTGTGTGTGTGTGTGTGTGTGTGTGTGTGTGTGTGTGTGTGTGTGTGTGTGTGTGTGTGTGTGTGCGTGCGTGCGTGGTTGGCTGGAAGCTGTCAGGAGAGGAGGAGAGACAGAGAGGTGAGAGAGGCAGACTGACGGGAGCTGGCCCCGGGGACGAGCCGCTAGCCAGGGTCAATAGTCCTGCAGCAGCATGGCAGGGAGGCGTGTGCACTGTACAGAGACAGTGATGGCTTCCTGACACACTGCTTCACTCCTTCCACCTGTCAGGGAGAGCAGGGCAGAGAAGAAACAGAGAGAATCGGAGTCTTGGGGGGAACAAATAGAGAACAATTGTTTGGTTAATTTGTTGTTTATAGTAGTTACATTTGTCCTTCTTGTCTTTTACGGACCTTAAAGGGGAATTCCACCCATTTTCAAAAAAATCCTGAGAGGAATCAGAGGATACAAATGTGAACAAAATGGACCCTAGTGGGTCCATTTGGTTCCATTTGTACCCTCTCAGTAAAAGGGGTCTGAAAGAAAAATCATTAATATGGTGAAATACATCTTGATGATGTCATCAGATGTATTTCACCATGTTAATGATTTTTTCAGACCTCCATTTTTAGGAAATACAGAATTGGGGGAACTTTTTATCATGTCCACACAACATCTCTAAGGAATATTAATGACATATTAAAATGTTGAAAATGGGTGGAGTTCCCCTTTAAGTCCTTACTACACCACACCAACCATGCAGCTCCTTACTGGGTCCAAATGGTTGCCAAGGGGGCTTTACATACTTTACATTCAGACAGCAGAAATGTCTACTGTAAATTATTGTCCTTAATACTAAGACTTTGTCGCAGTTGTACAACTATGCCAAGAACTGTGTCCTGTCAGATTCTTGTTAATGTGTGTTATTTAGACATTATGAAACATTAATCTTTTTACATCAAAGACAGACTGAGTAGCCCACCTTATATTTATTTCCCTTGCTAAAGCCATATATACAGGCCTACCACAAAGTCACATATTTTTGAGGAGCACTAGCCTGTATGCACAGCGTCGTGTCCATGCTTGTGTTTGCAGCACGGAATGTGGTGATTTGATTGTTTTAGTACAGAATGTGATGTATGATGATAACAGCATCCCTCACGTCACACAAGTGTGATTTTTTAGTAAATGAATGACTGATGGATGGACGGAAGGAGCAATGAATGAATGATGTCAAATCCAACAACAAACAGGAAGTTAAAAGCAAAGTACTTGTGTTATTCCAGTGAGTAAGTATCTTGAACATCCATGTAGTCAGTCAGTCAGTCTAACCTCGCTGAACACATCCCCTAAATGTTCCTGGTCTCAGTTCTGAGTTATTGTTAGTAATTATGTAAAGTGCGATTTTATGGTGTCTTCTTTTTTTCCCCTTCTTTTCGACAATGAACCACACCATTTCGATGATCATTTGATAGATCACAATTGGAATGACTTTATTTGCCAGTAGTATTAGCGGTAATATTGCATTTTGACAAGGTTATCTGTGCACAGTAAATACAGCCTGGGGTAAAAAAAAAAAGAAAGAAAAAGAAAAACGTCAAAGAGCATATCTCACACAGCGCGAGGAAATCACTCAGAGTGCACCAGTTTGAAAAAAGAAAAGCGCTATAGCCATGCCAGAAATGTAAAACGTTCGCGTGGAAAGTGGAAAAGAGCTCTGAGGCGTTAGATGAGATGATGATGGAGGTCAGTGGAGGCAGCCAGTGCTTAAGAGTCAAAGACAAAGCCCATGAAAACAAACTTTGTACATTTTAAACGGTTTGTATAAGAAACTACCGTGCATAAATAAGACTATGACCTACTATGTTCGCAAAGATGTGAAACAGGACTGGAAGGGGCAAACGGAGCCGCGCGCGAGTGTGTCCGTCCGTGTGCGCACGCGCGCACACACACTTGGGCACGTGTCCCGGTGCACGTATGCCTGCCTGTTTATACCTTTTACTCGACATGCATGCACGGACTTAAAACACATGCAGACGTTTGTTTTAAATCCACGCATGCACGCACTCACGCACGCTACACACACACACACACACACACACACACACACACACACACACACACACACACACACACACACACACACACACACACACACACACACACACTCATCTATGGCCACGAGGTGTTTGTTTCTCTTTTAAATGGGCGACGTGCCATATGTGTGGTCATTAGTCTAAGGACCGTCCTTCAGCCGCACCAGAGGACAAGGTGTCAATGAGTAGATTAACTAGCCGCCGCTGTTCTCTGCTTTACCAAAAGGACCTTGAATTATAGCAACTTTCACTTTGTTTTAGCCCCATCTATTTTTGCAGAAAACATCGCAAATCACGATTGGGAGCGAGACAAATGCGTGGCTAAAGGGGAAAAGCACCTGAGCATTTGTTTGTTACATTAAAATGAAGGGAAAAGCGCGGGTAGTATCGCCGCCATGCTTTATTGCCAAAGCAACCGGGAGATTAATTCAAAACAGCGTTCGCGCAACACAGGATCAATTTGTCTCATTTTTTTTTTACCTGCGCTGCGGTTCAAAAACAAAGCAAGCTGTGATCTTTGCTCCAGTTAAGGTTTTTAACCCCTATTAGATTGAGGCCCTACTGACATGGTGTCGTACAGTAGCTACAGTAAATTGCCAATTTGGCCCCTTATATATCTGCTAGGCTTCTCTCTGTGTCTATTATGGGAGAGTCATTGTTTCGGTGCCTCGTCTCAGACAGGGGCTGTTGTCAGCCAGGAACGGAACACACGCGCGTATGCGCACGCACACACAGAGACACAGACCAACAGAACACAACGCGCGTGCTTTCGCACGTGCACATAGGTGCACTTGCACTTACATGTAGATACTAGTGGATCCCAGATGAGTGTGACGGTACAGTACATGCATGCACAAAAGCACAGAGGCACGCAAACTCACGCAAGTCATATTATGTACAGTTGTACACACACGCACGCACACACAAACACATGCATGCACGCTCACTCACATGCAGGCATGCACGTGCGTGCCACACACACACACACACGCACACACACACGCACACACACACACACACACACACACACACACACACACACACACACACACACACACACACACACACACACACACACACACACACACACACTGGATGGTGTATCCGGCAGACACAGGGCCTTACCTGGGCCCTCCTAGCCCGGGGCCTGTCACTGTGTATGGACCGGCCCATTTATCATGTAATCTGTTGGGGGGAATGGACGGGGCGCTATCAGCAATCTGCTATTGATCCGCGGCTGGGGCCCCTGCTATTGTTCATCTGTAGCCCTCGACTGGCACCCGGCATTAATGAAAGAAACTAAACAATGCATAGCAATCAGACGGCCCTGAATCACCCCACGACATAGCGCCATCACCTCTCTCTTCCTCTGGCTATACCTGGGAGGAGAGAGAGAGAGAGAGAGAGAATGGAAAGAAATAGAAGAAAGCAAGAAAAGGACAAACTTTTTTTTTCCCTCTCACACTTGGGCAGAAAACTTTTGTTATTATGTTTTCTCTTTGAGAAGGTGTGAGCAGAGAGAGAGCGAGAAAAACACATTCATCATGTCAGAGATGGCTCACATCATCAGTGACCCTGAGCGCGCAAAGATAGCATTGATATCAGAGCCTGCCTATTGAATACTGCTCAATGTGATACGCCCAGGAAATAGAGACATATTATGGTAAATCACTACAATAAGGACTTCTAATACCGGAGCAGTGGATCTCCGGTATTTTCAAAGCGGAAATTCTTGCATTTATAAAGCACCTTCATCCAAGGCGCTTTACATAAATTGTGCATAACGTTCACCCGTAAATTCATCCACTTATGGAGATGAAAACCATGCAAGGCACATCAGGACCAATTAGGAGTACAGTTAGGGGAGGCTGGGTTTGAACTGGCAACGTTGCGGTTATCCTCTGGCCACTCTACCCCGAAGCCACTGACACCTTTTTTTTTTTAGGTGTTCGTTTGTGCAATTTATGTGAAATCCTGCCTACTAGGTGACCAAATATAACCCCACCCTTTTCACATTAGCCTGATTTAGCGCCAACAGGTGGAATTTTTTTTAAATACATTTTTTTGAAAAAGGAAGAAAGAAATGCCTCAAATCATCCAATTACCATAAAAGGCATAAGATGAAATGGCACTCTTTTCACATTGGCTTATAGGCCACAACCTGACCTGGTGCAGACCTGTGCCCAAAAGGGCACTTTTTCTATAGTTTGTTTGTTGCTTTTTATGCTTGCTAGTGACAGTAAGTAGTTTAATCAAAATAACTGATTTTCAACCTTTTTGATCCCAAGGCCCACGTTTCATTCAGAATTTTGAGCCACAGACCACCATTTGATGACATTTTAGCCCCAACAGATCCAAAACTAAAGCTTTATTTTGCTTTTTGGTCCACAATTCCAGGCTGGATTTAGCAAACAAAACAGTCAAACATACAGATCAAAATGAGCATTAATCTTCTACATTTTTTTAATTATACTTGGGCCAATTTAGATGAATATTCTAACTCTTGAGAGTGTAAACATGAAACCAAATGGACCCGGAAGGGTCCATTTGGTTTCATGTTTACACTCTCAAAGAGTTACATCTTCTATTCTACCTATACCAGGTAGAATAGGTCCATCACACGCTGGTTGTGGTGGGCCGGTCTAGGCCAAATCACGCTAAAATGTCCGGGCCGATTTTTTCGCCCAGTCCACCACTGGACAGGAGCAAGGTTCGTCGGGTCGGGACTAACATGTTGGTGCAGAGACGGCTACACCAGCCTCCTGCTGAGAGCGGCCAAATGTGCTTCATTCTGTGATCTCTGAATATAGGAACAGGGCTAAAGTCAATATGATTTTGATGATTGTTTACTGTAACTGCTTGAGTATTGTCTTTATTAAAACATTATTCTCTTCTATTGACACAATATATAATGTGATCCAAAGGCAAGGAGACAGCCAGGTGCTCAACAGAGACGTATAGGTAGATATAGAGTATTAAAAATAGTAAAAAAA
>CM076966.1:15098961-15101461 GCA_039105355.1 Benthosema pterotum
AGTTCACTTGAAAATAAAACTATTGGGGCGCCTGCTGGCCAAGTGGTCCATGCCAGATATAGGCTTTGGCCTGACAGTGCATTGCAAGCAGCTTGGTAGACTGAAAAAAGTTCCTGAAAATGCAGAATAGAACAGCATTGAGATCAAATAGACCCCAATATATTCCCCAATAGACTTTGCCATAATCCCCACCCTCTCTCCTCAGTGTCTATAACCACCGGCTCATTCATTCCAATGTAAATATAAAGGATATTACACATTAAATAACAACTCGTTTTTTAGAACCAGACCTTCCAAATCTCTTCCAAATCCACCAAAAGGTAAGCAGTAGAAAACTGTGTTCTTTAAAAAAAAAAATAACATTTTATCTATATTGCTGGAGAGGTTTCTTTACTGAAAGATCCATTAAATTTTATACACTCTGGCACCTATAGGCTAGATGGTGTGCCGCGGGTTCGACTCTCGATCCCCATGGCCTCTGCTGCGTATCCCCCCCCCCCCCCTCTCTCTCCCCATTTCCTGTCAGTCTACTTTCAACCTATCAATAGATGCAGAAAAAGGCCCGAAAATACCGTAAAAGCCAAACAGATACAGCACTTCCAAAGGCATAGCGTATGGCAGTGATGGCACCAGAGAGTCAAACAGACAGACAAGGACTAAAGAGGATGTGTAAGAAAAAATAGATCCGACGTGGAAGATCAGCCTTTTACCGTGAAATATATCGACAGCAACCCCTGACAAACATGATACGGGAAAAGAGTGACAGTCAGGTGGAGAGATAGAGTGAGTGGCGGCCAGCCGGGAGACAGGAAGACATATTGATGGATAGATCCAGAGAAAAGACAAACAGTGTGACAGAGGAAGGCAGAGAGGGGGGGGGGGGTGTAAAAGAGACAAAGAAACAGCAGTTGTCGTAAGTAACAAAGTACTGTATATTACCTAACTACGCTAATTAAGTACAAATTTGTTAATTGTATGCAGTATTTCCACTGCACTATATTTATGATCTAATACTTTCACTTTGACTTACTATAGTTAGATTGTTATTACTAAATGAGTAAACATACAACCAGTGCTGGTCCCGTTACTTTAAAAAAGTAATTAGTTATAGTTACTCACTACTTCTTCCAAAAAGTAACTGAGTTAGTTACCCAGTTACTCTAAAATAAAAGTAATTAATTACCAAGAAAGTAACTATTTCCGTTACTTTAACCAAAAGGTGTTGTATGTCAAAGAGTTTGAAATTTTCAGAGCAATATGTTCAATATGTTTATAGTTAAAGTATGCAGGCACTACTGCACTAGTAGGCAATACTAGGCATTGGTATGGTTAGGTATAGTTAAGGTACAGTATTTCCCCCCTCTTTTGTTCATGTCTCACAGACACATTATTTTCAAATATTAATAATCTTAACTAGTGTACTAGTAATAAGTCTTGATGCAGTTTGTGTCAGGCACAGCTGCCACAGCATGCTCTTATTCATGGGTCAGTGGGTAAGCAGAGCCATGCATAATGTAGCCTATATGCCTTGCGTTCTCAAGGCAAAAAAATACCCCGTTCCCCGACCAGTAGAGTATAAACAGAGTTACGACATCTCCGTTCACTTCCATGGAAAGGTCTAATGGCGGCTGCTCTACATAGACTCCTATTGAGCACGGGGGCACTTTGTCCCTATTCAGGCTGCATGAAGAGCGCCCAGGCGCCCAGTTTTCTGACCCCTCAATGTCGCATTTCTGATATTAGATGGCTTTTCCTGAGAATCCCTATACGTTTTAGTCTACACTGTTGTTCCTGCCGTCGTGTATTTAGCCCCTCTAAAGTTATTTAAATGTTATTCTTTATCGCACGTGTTTTGGACCTGCTACCATGGAATACTGTAACTCTTGTTGGGGAATTGAGGACTTATACTGGACCACACTTTTTACGTGACAACGTTACAAACGCATGGAGGGCATCAGAGACTACAGACAACTTTCTAGTAAGAACACTTTTACAGTACATTTGGGTGGAAGAGATTAAAGCAGGTGCTGCTGTAGCAAGTGTAGAAGAACATTAGCGCGCTACTACAGCGTGTGTGCGCGCGCGCACACACACACACACACACACACACACACACACACACACACCGTCTGCTCCTTATATCGTGGTCCGTTGCTGCTGCTGCTGCTGCTGCTGCTGCTGGTCCTCAGCAACAGCGTGCACGCATGCTTCATTACACAGCGGAGCCCAAGTCGACCCCAAGTCGAACCGAAAAGTCAAGTGCTCGTTTCTTCCATTATTCTAGCTATCTTCCTTCATGATAGTAACGATCCGTATTCGACTGTCAGCAACGGCAACGCCGTTATAGATATGGGGAAAATAATTAGTTAGATTAGTCCGTTTCTGAAAAAACAACGGCACTACGAAACGCCGTTTATTTGAACGGCGTTATGTCCAGCACTACAACGTATATCAACTTCAGCTTTACATATGTCGGCTATTTGAAAATAGTCTTATCAAC
>CM076966.1:15111461-15257043 GCA_039105355.1 Benthosema pterotum
ACTCACAAATGTGCGCATGCGCGTGCGCACACACGTGCTCACACAAACACCATTTGAAGCAGTAAAGTGCAGTCTCATCGGAGTGGCAGGCAGACATCGTGAATAAAATGGAGTGGCATTAATATTAATGCAAGTATAGTGCCTTTATAATCAGACAGTGGCCTGTCAGATGGCCAAGTGAGGCTGCTAGGGTGTCTCTCTCTCACTCGACCACACGTGCACGCGCCGCGCGTGCGCACACACACACACACACACACACACACACACACACACACACACAACACACACACACACACTCTCTCTCTCTCTCTCTCTTTCTCCCTCCTCTTCCTCTCTCTCACTAAGGTGACAATGAATGTGCACACCCACACACAACACACACGCGCACGCACGCACGCACGCACGCACACACACACACACACACACACACAACACACACACACTGCACACAAACGCACACACTGCACCTTTGCAAACAGTGTAAACAGTGCTGATGATTTAAATGATTGCATAAGGCCTCACATCAGCACATCTACATGCATTCAGTCAGTGGAGTACAGACCGTACATCACATCACACTGTGCTTCCAGTTCACCTGTCCCTCTCTGCACACACACACACACACACACACACACACACACAACACACACACACACACACACACACACACACACGCGCGCACACACACACGCACACACACACACACACACATACACCCCCCCCCCCCCCCACACACACACACACACCACAAGCACCAGTCGTAAAATACTGAAACACTATGAAGGACGATGGCTGTCATGAGACCCAATGCTGAGCATTTCCAGATGAAACTCACCACGGTCTGTCCAAATAAAATAGAAAAACCTCCTACTGCAGTGTAACCTCTAACCTCGAAACCAGACAAATCTGCATGCAGGAACAAAAAGACAAATACGTAAATATATAATATCCCCCTTGACAAGCGAGACATACGGTGTGGAGTCCAACGGCAGAAATTGTGGTATTTGGGTGGAACTACCGCCTAAGGAAATGATGTTGACTGTAGAAACCCTGTTACAAATCAGTTTACATTCCCCACGAATGAAACAAGTCCTGTGATTGGTCAGGAAAATGGTGGATCCATTGGAAATACATTTGATGGAAGTTCCAACGGACGCTGATAGACTCTCTGCCTTATACAGTAGCTCGTGCCCAGGCTTTCCTTTTTTGCAGCACATATGAGGTAGGCATGGAGACGAGGATACCATTGGCAAATTGTTCTGGCCCTGCTCAGATGTGATTGGATTTCCCTGCCCCCGAAGTTGTGGGGCACCAGCATAGCGTCCAGTAAATATTGGGCAGGTTTATTGCCAGAGGCATTTTCTTGAATCTGCCCACATGGGAAATGCAGGTTCTAAACAGAGATTCCAGACTAAATATGCCTTCTTCAAATAGTTCAAGTTTAATTTTAGAGTCTCTCTCTTTTTTTAAAGAACAAGCAGGTACACGGCCAGCATTGCAAAATGGCAGCATAGTTTTGATCCCATGCAGGTTTTGAAGTCAAAGTCAATAAATAGTTCTCCAGGCGCTCTTCTGTTGTCAGTAGCTTAGGATTCAACACGGTAGCGGCACTGTATATCTGAACATAAGTGCTTATTCGTGTTCAAATGAACGGCTGGGAGTCAAGAGTGCAAAGCAGAGAGTGAGAGGAGGAGAGAGGGATGGAAAGAGCGAGTGAAACAAGAGTGGGTACATTTAAAGCCATGCTGCAAGATGGAGTGTCAGTGAACAGGCTGTCAGACCGCGATTCTCTTCTTCACTCAATGTCTCTCTCTCTCTCTCTCTCTCTCTCTCTCTCTCTCTCTCTCTCTCTCTCTCTCTCTCTCTCTCTCTCTCTCTCTCTCTCTCTCTATCTCTCTCTCTCTCTTTCACACACACTCACACACACACACATGCCTGCTGCACTTGCATGCACAAACTCACACAAGCATACATGCGTGCATGTGCCCACACATTCAAACAATTGGGCACAGATACAGACTGTACATTATATACACAATGCACGCACGCGCGCGCACACACACACACACACACACACACACACACACACACACACACACACACACACACACACACGCACACATGCACACATGCACACACACGCACACATGCACACATGCACACATGCACACATGCACACAAATACAGTATATGCAAAACGGGTGCAAACTGAAATGGGTGGACGTTTTTTGAAAGCAGGTGGGCTTTGCATGTATCTGCTAAATGTCTCATCAAGAGACTGTAAATATTCCATGTGCCTGTCTGTCTGTCAATGGCCTTGGACTGAGAAATAATAATGAGCCGTGAAATGAAAGGCCATTCTCTATTCATGTGACAGCATTAGCCTCTTTACAAGTAAACTCAGATATTTGAAATATTTATCAGCAAAAGAGAGAACGTTTAATATCTTCAGTGGTTGGGTGAAATAGGGAAGAAAAAAAGGGAAAGGGAACAAAAGCAGGTTCTAATAATAGCGCTGAGATTCAATATGTTGGTAGCATTCTGGTTGGTTGCTTTTTATTGCTTGTTATTACATCCTGGCAAAACAATTATTGTATGTTTTTCTGCGTTTGTTGGCAACACAAAAGAATTAAAACACCGCCCTTGGGCTGCGGGGGTCTTACTGTAGTGATTAAAAACAAGAAATGATGAGGCACAAGCTATTAGACAAAGCCATAATCAAATTCATTAATTTCCTTCATTTCTGAGAGTGATAGATTCTGTTAAAGTGGCACAGGCTTTAATGTGTATGTAGTAGCTTTGCAAAGCTTTATTTCCTTTTTTCATAATAACATATCCATAACCAAATCTATAAGTCATAAATACGGTATATTCAGTGACTTAACTTAATTCATCTACTTATTTTTGGGGGGATAATCTTCCTACTAGATTGTAATGTTGTGTATATGACAATGTCCCTTTTCATCATTGATATGCCTGCTAAACATATTGTTCACATGCCAATATATTTATAAGCACACAAAAAAATCATGCATGCAACTTGTTCCTGAAGCTGCATGTCCTCAGTTCAGACCATTAAAGGGAAACTCCACCCATTTTCAACATTTTAATATGTCATGAATATACCTTTAGAGATGTTATGTGGACATGATAAAAAAGTTCCCCCAATTCTGTATTTCCTAAAAATTCAGGTTTGAAAAAATCTTCAGGTTTGAATACATCTGATGACATCATCAAGATGTATTTTCACCATGTTAATGGATTTCTTTAGACGCTTCTTTTTTTCTGAGAGCGTACAAATGGAACCAAATTAACCCGTTAGGGTTCATTTGGTTGCATTTGTACGCTCTCAGAAAAGATGTTGAAATGGGTGGAATTCCCCTTTAAGGAGAGATGGCATGCAGAGAGACAGACAGACAGGGAATAGCCTTTGAAAACCAAACGAAGAATTACAACAAACAGAATGACCGCAATCAATTCTGAATTCACTGCACACAATTAATTATAGGGTTCTGCACGCATGCATGTGGATATGGCATTGTGTGCAGACAGTGCATGGTGGTTGGTTGTGCCTCGTGTGTCTGTGTATCCCGGACCACTCTCATTTGTTTTTTTTCCTTGTGTCGACAAGGGAGGAGGGACCGCCGTAACACACACACACACACACACACACACACACACACACACACACACACACGCACACACACGCACACACACGCACACACACGCACACACACACGCACACCACGCACACACACACACACACACACACACACACACACACACACACACACACACACACACACACACACACACACACACACACACACGAGAGAGAGTCATATGTATCTTTATGATTTAAAAACTGGATGGATTTATGCCATTTAATGCAGCCTGTTCCTTTCCACATGCATGTAGTGACCTATTTCGACCAAAAGCCATGCCAACAGACACTCAGTATGTAGAAACACACATCACATGCATGTGCACACACCTGCACATGAATGCAAACACGCACGCACGCACGCACGCACGCACACACACACACACACACACACACACACACACACACACACACACACACACACACACACACACACACACACACACACACACACACACACACACACACAGACTCTCATGTCACCAGCAGAGAGACACTTTAGGTCGGTGGATTGTGCAGAAAAGGGAGCAGCCAGTTGGCTTTGCTCTGTCACTAAAGATACGCCACTTAAAACAGCGGACCTTCTGAAGTGCCCGTCAGAGCGGCTCTCACATCCCTCGCAGAGACGTGTAATACTAAGACACAATTAAATCAAAAAAGGAGATTTTTCTTTTCTTTTTTAGCGCTATAGCACCCCCCCCCACCCACCCCCAGACCCCCTCATCATCTCCTCAGAACTTCAATGCGCTCGCTGCCCTCAGCGCGTCGGACAATGGGGATCAGAGTTTGGAGCCGTTTGCACTGTTGGTATAATAAACGGGGGAAGGGTATGTGCGCACGCGGACATGTCTCCTGACAGTCGACAACGCAGGGGCGCGGGGGGCTCTCTGACGGCCCTGTAGTGCTCAGGGGGCCTCCCCCATCTGATATCTTTTTAATTAACGGTATCCCATTCAGGGGGAAACTTGAAGGAACAAAATATTAAAGAAAAAGAGAGAGAGAGAGAGAAGGACAGAGAGACAGATGAGGGGTGGAGGGGGGGGACTAAAGTTTTGACAGCCCTAATTAATGTACGTAGAGAGGAGAGGGGAGGGGGGGGGGGGGGGCTGAGGAGCTGATCTGGTGGACGGACCAGATGAGGATTCATTAGACAGGCCTGGTCCACCAGAGAGACATCAAACACATCACAAACTCTCTGCTCTCCTCTCCTCTCCTCTCCTCTCCTCTCCTCTCCTCTCCTCTCCTCTCCTCTCCTCTCCTCTCCTCTCCTCTCCTCTCCTCTCCTCTCCTCTCCTCTCCTCTCCTCTCCTCTCCTCTCCTCTCCTCTCCTCTCCTCTCCTCTCCTCTCCTCTCCTCTCCTACGATCTCAGGCAGAGAGAGAGAGAGAGGCTGAAGAGAGGGATGGAAATGTAGGAAGAGATAGGAGGATGCAGGAGACAGATAAAGAGGAAGTGAAAGAGAGACGGAGAGCAGAAGCGCAGAAAGCGAGAGATGGGGAGGGGTGTGAGAAAAATGAAAGTAAAGAAGGTAAAGATAAGAAGATGGAGAGCACAGAGAGAGAGAGAGAGAGAGAGAGAGAGAGAGAGAGAGAGAGAGAGAGAGAGAAGAGAGGAGAGAGGAGTATAGTGTTGTGAGGACAAAGCCCAGAGCTGCCACATCACAACAGCAGAGATGAATGACTTTTTACCTCTGGACACAGGGCCTTAATGAAACCTCCAGAGGCAAAACAATGGCATCTCTAGCACACACACGCACATACGCACGAGCACGCACAGAGACATGTGCTCTTGCAGAACCACAGAGTAACCCAGACAGAAGAAGACACACATGCATATACAGTACACCAACGTTGTGTAACTTGCTAGAGACTGCACACTATGTAAGGAGTCAAATGTCCAGACAGACCTGCATGTTCATGTACATACACACATGGATAGCATCGCCTCAGGGATGGGAAGGTTACTTTTAAAAAGTAATCCCCTACAGTTACTAGTTACTTGCTAAAAATGTAGTCAGTATAGCGTAATCCGGGTTATCCAATTTAATAAAAGTAAAGTTGCTTTGGGACTATGTTTAAGCATAGTCTATTTAATTAGATAAATATGTTTGGTGTTTTAACTTATTTGTAACTTTCAAATTTATGAGAGGATGGGGAGAACATTTTAAATGTACTCTTACAGACGTTACAGTTACTTTTTTGTAATCTGATTACGTAATCCTGTTACATGCCACTTCCTAACCTTGTGTGTACTGTAAGTAAAAGTATATCAGTACTGCAATGATATACAGTATATACTCAATACACATACAGGTGTATGCCTACTTGAGTGAAAGTATAAACACAATGCATTTTGTAATAATAACCCAAATCTAGTTACTATAAGTACTCTGTAATTATAGTTACTATAGTTGTACTGTTGACAAATATTTGTGTCTGAGATGAACTGTATATACAGTATACTGGAGTACTAGAAATAATAGTTTTGTTACAAAGTACAAATACCACCAGCTTGTACTTAAGTACAGTACTTACTGTAGGTAAATGCACTTGATGTTGGTCACTTTACACTACAGACTACACATTATACAGACTACACACACCACACACACACACACACACACACACACAAACACTCACACACACACACACACACACACATGACACACACACACACACACAGACACACACACACACAGTGACTAAGAGGAGCACATCACAGTGTGCATGTGCATGTGCATGTGCATGTGCATGTGCATGTGCATGTGCATGTGCATGTGCATGTGCAGACACAGTCTCAGACATGAAGGCCACCTCCAGTAAAGCAGGTCAAAGAGACTCGGCTCCCCCTAGCAACCCGACATCCCATAATAGTATCAGGTGTGCATCCATCGCTCTCGCCGTCCGCCATGGACACGCAGGAACTGGATCTCTGTCCGTCCGTGACCCGTGAAAGTTCCAGCCGCGGCGGAATCTGTCAGGACTAAAATGCTAACTGACATTTTCAAATTCCATTATTATATCCTGAATGGTTTGCGGGTTGCGAGGCTGAAGGCTCTGTGAAGTTTCAGCCACTGACGGCGTCGCTTAGCCCCAAAAAAACATTTAAAGAAAATGTCCCCCGTGCTTCGCACGGTTCCATCTCACCCCATTCCACGGTGACGTGAGCCTGTTTCTGGGAGGTCTGTTCTGTGCCGCGACCAAAATGCCTCGAGGAAGGAGGTCGCGCCCCGCGCCGCCTCGCTTTACGACCGCAACCTTTTCCGCCAGCGGGTCCGATTCAAGTCGAGTGGGTTGTAAAAGTTTCGGGGGAGAGAAGGGCTTTTGATTGATTCCCCGAAACTTCTCCGGCCTTTCGAGACTACATTTGCAGAGTCAATCACTGCGGGGAGTGATTTATTGGCACGGCTGGCATTTCCGTGGTACGCCTTCCTTCCCACCACTCTGCTCCACCACTCCATCCATCCCGCCCTCTAATTCCCTCAATTAATGCATCAAGGCAAGCGGCCGGGTTATCGTTCCGTGTTCCCCTCCCCTCTGCCCCCTTCCATCCCTCCATCCCTCCGTCTTCCCTCTCCATCATTCTCAATTAAAGGGAGTTGGATGGCTGGCCCTTATCGGGGGTCTTATGAATATGCAAGCGCCTCTTATCCATTGCGCTGGACACCAGGTAATGGTGACCAGGCGCTGCGCGCTGCATAGAAATGAGACCTTCAGTGTTTGGTTGGAGGAGGTTGGTTCTGAGAGGCAGATGGTGTGGTGCTGTATTTGTAGGGTGATCTCCTCATTTGATCTGTCTGTGTGTCTGTGTGTCTGTCTGTCTGTCTTGTGTCTCTGTCTGTCTGCCTGTCTGTCTGGCACATATGGAGATAATTAGACAGACGGGCAGTCACTTCAGCAAAATGGCACTTGGTGTCAAGAGAGAAGAGAAAAGTAAAGAGGTGCAGGGAGGGAAAAAAGAAGAACATTCCATCTGTCTCTGAGGTCCTCTTTCCCCTGCATACATACAGTACATACATCTATCTGTCTTTTATCTCCTTCGCAGTGCAGAGAGAGAGAGAGAAAACGTCAGTTTACATTCCTGCCTGAAAAGGTCACAAATATCCGCACTGGAGTATAGCTGTGCCGTTCATAAATTAGGTTTGTCATACACGGAGGAGCGGCGTATTTTATACGTTCGTTATTGAGTGAAGAAAAGAGATTCACTGTCACCAGACAACTTTAGTGGCCGGGGTGTGTAAGATACGCGGCAATCAGAGGTAATGGAAGGAGATGGAGAAGTGAGATTTCACCTTCAGCACAGAGGAAGAGGAGGAGGAGAGAGAGAGAGGGAGCAGTGCTACGAGTCCACTGCTCACAGCCGTGGATAACAGCACCATCTATAGGACGCAAGGGGATGTGGCACTTTGTGAACATCATACTTATAGTTTCATGCCGTACATAGTGGATATAGATCCCTACTATCTATCTTACAAAGATCTGATACTGGGCATAACATGAATCAGGTTAACTCACTCTTCTTACAAACCAATAACATGTTTACTGTTTTGTAATGGTAAAAAATGGAGGGAAGGAGAGAGGACGAACAAAAGACGGCGTCAATATCTCATTGTGCTCCAGATGCACTGGATTCTGTTCCCACTTCAGCTGCGAGACAAAAACACCCCACCTCGAAGGCAACAGTATAACGTGAAACAATGTGCTAATATATACTGCAGAGGCATCGTATAATACCATGCATTGCCGGGACATTATTAAGGCCTTCGACGTGTTGACATCTGATTGTACCTGAACAGCGACGATGGTTACGGTTCGTGTCATTATAGCCTGCAGGGAGGAAGAGTTGTCCCATGTACGGCCTGTCAGGGTGAGGAAAGGCTGCCTGCAGGCCAGGTGCCATTCAGATAGACAGGCACATCAGTGCAGCCTGGCATATGTATGATATGTACTAGCAGCAAGCACACACACACACACACACACACACACACACACACACACACACACACACACACACACACACACACACACACACACACACACACACACACACAGACACACACACACACACACACACACACACACACACACGCACACACACCAATTTGCTGTGACCAGGTGAGCACATCCGTCTCTGCCATACATTTAAAACTGTACCTAAGGCCGCCAACAACACCCCATACAACCCCCCCCTCCTTTCCCCCCTTTCTTATCCCCCCACCCCCCCCACCCCCCGCTCATCCTATATCACACACAAACGCATGCACCGCATGTGCATTCAGTCAGACACACTCGCAGTGACATGCACTCATGATGGACAAAGATTTTATCGGCTCCACCACATATGAACGCTTTTTCCCCCCTCTTTCCCTGTGTAAAGCTGTCCCGTGGATGAATCCTCCCCCTCCTCCTCCTCCCCCATGTATAACATCAAGGCCACGGGTTGAACAAGTGAACGCAAATGAGTGTGGACATGTTTATGTCCTACTTGTTTGGAAACGCGCATGCTGGGCCGGAGCCTATTTCTTTTTCCCATGACAGAAATTAATTGTGATTCCAATGACATGTACAGTATACAATTGGAGGAGGAGGGGCTATAATCCCACCCCCTGCATGCGCCCCTCATTCAGCACCGCCAAACAACCAAAAAACAAACGCTATTTCACTCCAGATTCTTATGTTTTAAGCTAGTTATTGTTTCACATTTTCCTATATTACGAATATTGTATGTATGTGTGAGTGTGTGAGTGTGAAAACGCACCTCTTCAGACTCCATCTTAGCTCATAGCACTTGCAATAGCACTTATATAGTCTTGTCACTAGAGGCCTATGCAAAGTATCAACCTACTGTATGAACGTTAGATAGCATTGTATGTGGACCTGCAGCATCCCACATACATTTAGAACTTTATAGTATAAATATGCATAGTATAATTACACTACATAGTTTTCCCACTGCTACGGTCTTATAGCTTTAGTATGATTTATGATGACTTTCTTATATGATGTATTACCATGGTTTTTCCCTTTTGTTCATGCCAAATGTAAGTCACACCAGATTAAGAGCGTCTGCTAAATGCCTAAACTGTAAATTGCAAATTGTTGTATGTTCTGTAAATGCATGTACAGTTTTGACCTTGGCAGCAGCGCTCCGCTTTGCTCAATGCTCACCAGTGGGGTCCATCTTCGTTCTGCAGCACGATGTCTGACGTTATACCATGCCCGTTTGCTTTTGATAGCTCTGTGCTGTGCAAGTGCATGTGCACATACGGTATAAGACCAATACTGGCGTGTCTCATGGCTACATGAAAACCAAGCCTCACAGCGCCCACTATTACACCATTGTATCCCCTCCGTCCTCCTCTTCCTCCTCCTCTTCTCTCTTCCTCCCCCGCCATCCAACCCCTCCCTTCCACCCCCCGCCAGCCCTCCTTTTATAGTCACCAGCCTCCTCGTTCACCCCAATTAAACATGAGCTTTGGCTGGCCTTTACGAAACACCACCTTCCTCATGACAAATTAAACATTACTATTAAAGATAAAGATTGAATAAAAAAAGAAAGAAATATCTTGCTCTCGCCGATCTGTCTTTCTGTCTCTGTCTTTCTCTCTCTGTCCCTCTCTCTCTCCTCTCTCCTCCCCTCTCTCTCTTCTCTCTCTCTCTCTCTTCTCTCTCTCTCGCTCTCTCTCTCTCCTCTCTTCTCTCCCCCCTCTCTCTCCCCCTCCTCCCAGCCCCTCTCTCTCTATTCTTCCAGTCAGCAATAACCCCAGCTCTAATTAGCGATTCTCTGGACTGATTTGGTTCTGGCCAATTCGTCTGTGTTATTACCTGCGTGACATTCAGCACAGCCTCTATGCTTTTGTCTCTCTTGGGTACGCTTTCACATTCACGCACATTTTACACCTGCATGGACCTCTCTCTCTCTCTCTCTCTCATCTCTCTCTCTCCTCTCTCTCTCTCTCTCTCTCTCTCTCTCTCTCTCTCTCTCTCTGCGGCACGCATCTAGACAGGACGTACAAAAATGGATTGTTTTTTAAAGGACTTGCATAATTGCTTATGGTATTTGTATGCGGTAAAGCAAAATCCAGAAATTATGTATGCTCCTATCGATATAAATGATTAAAGATGTTATTCTATTTCAATTAATGTGTCTAGCCTCACAGGTGAAATTTGCTTGGCATGGTAAGGTTTTTTTTAAGAAGCAGTATAGGCCTACTGAGTACTGTATATACGGCGAATAACGCCAACTACCTTTTTTCGCTGATGAAAACAATTAATACTAAGCCATGGTGACTAGAATGGATCCTTTTTTCTTTCTTTGCTCCGATGTGCTCTAAAATAGCAGATCTTAGTCGCGTCTACTAGTAAGCAAGTTGATCAGGTCATTGGTCGCTACTAGTTGATTTCCTGCATCTGTATGTCAAACAACAAAAACGCGATGTCAATGGCAAACGAAAAAAACATCATTGGTTGATGACATGACGTTCTTATACACAGCAACAACAAGCTGCATCATTACAGTAAATTACATTACAGGCACATTTAGCAGCCTAATTGCAGTCGGGATAAATGAGTATTATTCTCTGACTCTCCATGCAGCTTGTGGAGGATTACATATTTATTATCTCGATGAGACTCCACCGTGCCAGGCAGCAGGCACACGTTCCGCCTTCCAATATACACACAGTACAGATACTGTTTATGTTTGGCACATGAGCAGTTATTAAGGCACGCGGTCAGAACAAGGGCGCGGCCAGTCGTCCTGCCCTGTGCGGATTGAAAACACTGTCTCTCTTGTCTGTTAGGTACCGTATAGGTGCCCTGGATCATACGGACCACATTATTGGACCACTCATTCAAAGTTGTCAGCTAAGAGTCCACAAACATAAAAAAAATAAGGCCTGACCTCAGTGACCTCCCTACAGCCTTCTCTGCTGTCCCTGCATTTCACGGCACTTCGGGAGGAGGGGAAAATATCAAATGTATATTTCACATTTCCTGCAGTGAGTGCCAGTTAAAATAAATAAATAAATAAGCAAGCAAACAGCCGGCTGGTGCCCGCCGCATGTCGTCCCAAGCCGTTATTACTAGTAGTAAATCTTGGCCGTATATGAAGCCAGTGGTCAACAGCCAGAGATGGCCTGGGCTGCATGCATTACATGGTGGGAGGAATGGATATTTTATCAACCCAAAAGAGGAAAATCATCCACGCAAAAACAAACAACACATTTGTATGTGCATGTTTGTCCAGGGAACACCGGCGCTCCTTGAGGGGGTTCCGGGTGGTCCCTGGCTGCTACAGCTAATGATGGAGAGTTGCTATAACCTAATGGACCCTCTTTAATAACTCTCGCGAGTGTAAAATAGACCCTTATACGGTTTTGGGTTCATTCTTTTTTTTTTTTTCCCGCTCCCGAGAGTTAAATTATGGTTTAAGCAACTGCATTTACTTAACATGCACACAAACACAACCACATTTTATTTCTACCATAACCAAACAAACTCACAAGCACATCGCTACGCAGTACATACACACACACACACACACACACACACACACACACACACACACACACACACACACACACACACACACACACACACACACACACACACACACACACACACACAACACACACGAGACAGACACCTGATTTAAAAGCCAATGCGGGTAGTGAGTTTTTTTCGGAGGCCTAATGGAGTGTTTACAGCTCTGTTTACTGGTCTTAAACATACCGTAAACAACTCTAATAGGGTCAGCCAGCATGTCTAAGGTCACGGATGACATTAGTTTGCATCTCAGTATGCTTGTGTGCGCGTGTGTGTGCGTGGGTGTGCTGAGTGTGTTGTGTGTGTGGTGTGTGTGTGTTGTGTGTGTGTGTGTGTGTGTGTGTGTGTGTGTGTGTGTGCATGTGTGTGCGCTGCGCGCATGTGTGCATGTGTGTGTGTGAGTATGGGAGCATGCGTGTAGATGATGTTAGTTTCACCCAAGCGGTTATAAAAATGTTCACTCCATCTCCAGCTTATAATCTATCTGCGTATCGTATATCACGCTCATAAATCGTCAAGTGAGGAATATTGAGCACATGGTCGCTGGTAAATGTCACGTATTGGCATTTACAAGGACAATTATGAGAATGCAGGTACAGATATCCCTTTAACAAGTGTCAGGCTGTAATAACAGTCAAGGTTAAGGTTGGGATTGCCACCGGACACATGGCCGTATGGGAATTATGTATGACATGATGTGTGTGTGTGTGTGTGTGTGTGTGTGTGTTGTGTGTTGTGTGTGTGTGTGTGTGTGTGTGTGTGTGTGTGTGTGTGTGTACTTTGACTGCAAATTTTGGTTTAGTTTTAGTCACAGTCTTGAATATTTCTTTCACTTAGTTTCAGTCATACAGTATTAAATGTTTTAGTGTTAGATTTAGTCGACTTGTGAAATTTTAGTTGGTTGATTTAGTCACCTGATTTATTTCATTTGTTAAGATGGGGCTTGATGGTGTCATTGGCTAATTTTAAATTAGACTTGGTTGCACACACAAAATCGATCTGATTCTGATTCTGTCTTGATTCTGACAAAATTGTCAACATAATGCTGTCTTCATTTTTAGACATCATAGCCTTTCTGCAGGGTTTGTATTTAGTTTAGTATTTAGTCGACAGACATTTATTTGGAAAATACAGGTACAGTACGTACAGTAGTTTTAGCCGCCAAAATCTACTGTACTGTTGCTGTATGTATAGGAGCTCAGTTGTACATACAGTAAATGTGCGTGTGCGTGGGTATGTGTGTGTGTGTGTATGTGGTGTGTGTGTGTGTGTGTGTGTGTGTGTGTGTGTGTGTGTGTGTGTGTGTGTGTGTGTGTGTGTGTGTGTGTACACAACTGTGTTGGCCTGCCTGCATAAAGCACAAAGCAGCCAACATGAGTATCAGTCTGCCTGACTCATTAGGACACATTAACAGTGATATCACTGGGCTGACGCCAGTGTCTTCATCTCAGCACAAACCAGAAGGAATGTGATGACAGCAGACTGCTGTACACACACACACACACACACACACACACACACACACACACACACACACACACACACACACACACACACACACACACACACACACACACACACACACACACACACACACACACACACACACACACACACACACAGCATATACACACACCCAGCACATCTCTCATGAACCCATACAACAAAGAAGAATATATCCTGTGAAATAAGGGAAAATAGTCATAGCTGTAGAAACTGGATTGCGTTATTTTCTCTCTCTCTCTCTTTTTTTTCATCACAAGATAACAGAATTTCAGTGTGACAAACTCAAAATCCTCGCTTTCCGCCCAAGGCCAAGTTAATTGCATTAATTTGCTCTGACAATCGCACAACAGGAAAAGAAAAGACATGTGGTGGTTGTGGTGTGCGTGCTGTGTGTGTGTGTGGTGTGTGTGTGTGTGTGTGTGTGTGTGTGTGTGTGTGTGTGTGTGTGTGTGTGTGTGTGTGTGTGTGTGTGTGTGTGTGTGTGTGCGCGCGTGCGTGAGTGCGTGTGAGCATGTGTGTGAGACTGTGAGTGCATGTGAGCATGTGTGTCTGTTCTTGTCATTTTTCAGCGATGATGAAATTAGCAACAAGAGTTCTCTCTGGCTATAATCAATCACCAGCCTCACTCCCATGCCACCCAATATTGCTGAAACCATATTTCCCCCACTTGAGGACAAAATGCTTCTTGATTGTGTGGTACACTTGTCTATAAATATATCAGACGGACCCGGCCCTCCCAGCTGTATTGGGTTTGAGGGACATTTTTTTTCTCTCCTCACAACACAACAGTGTGTGTGTGTGTGTGTTGTGTGTGTGTGTGTGTGTGTGTGTGTGTGTGTGTGTGAGAGAGGGAGGGGGTGGGTTAAAATACAGAAGAAATCAGAGACAATAGAGACAGATATTCTGGCAGAGACTCATGCTATACCTTAAAGGGGAACTCCACCCATTTTCAACATTTTAGTATGTCATTAATATACCTTAGAGATGTTGTGTGGTGATGATAAAAAAAGGTTCGCCCAATTCTGTATTTCCTAAAAATGGAGGTCTGAAAAAAATCATTAGCATGGTGAAATACATCTGATGACATCATCAAGATGTATTTCACCATGTTAATGATTTTTCTTTCAGACCCCTTTTTCCTGAGAGGGTACAAATGGAACCAAATGGACCTGCTAGGGTCCATTTGGTTCACATTTGTACCCTCTCAGGAAAATTTTGAAAATGGGTGCAATCCCCCTTTAACAGAGAAACCCTTTTCAGTGAGTTCCACAACAGAGCTTTTCTTTACTGTAGCGTGCATGGACTGAATCCTAATGAGGAAACCTCACACTGTAAATTATTGAGTGTTAAGTTTTACTGGATTCTTGCATCGCAATTGAACCAAATCACTGTCAACACACATCCAAATTTGTAACATTCAACTCAACATCTTGCAGAAGTTGATCTTGAGTGTGCACTGGCGGCTTTTTCCCCATGTGCAACACCATCATATGATCAAATTGAAATTTACTGCCCGTATAGCTCTAAAAATATTATATTGTTAGAGTCGTTACACTGTGGAAGATGCTTGAAGCACACAAAAACCAATGCCTGCAATTATAATAGCTGCATGAACATTGAACGTCTGATACCACAACTATGAATGAATTTGGCAGACGCTCTTAATCCAGAGCGATTTACATTAAGCATGAACAAAAGAAAAGCATGGCAATACATCATATACATACAGATTAGTTAATGTGAATTCACAAATTCAGCATTTAGCAGACCGTCTAAAACATGGTAATACATCATATGCATACAAAGTAGTTAATGTAGAAACTAAGATCATAACAGTAGGAAATCTAAATATGCTAATTTATCTGTGCATACCAGTCTACTAAATAGTGCTATATTAACAGCAAAACTCTGCATAAACTGCTAGGTGTACATAAACATGTACAACGTACAAGGTTGGTACTACTACTGCCAATGCTATGGGCTGAGATGGAGTCTGAAGAGGTGCGTTTTCAGACGGCGGCGGAAGATTGGAAGTGAGTCTGCAGTTCAGACTGCATTCCACAGTATAGCGAAAAGAGCTTGGGGTGTGTGGAGCGCTGGCAGGAGTTTTTAGCGTGGGTATACTTCCGGCTTCCCTGCGTTGGCTGATCTGAGTGTCCAGGAGGGCTTGTAGGATGCTATGAGGCGTTTAAGTGATGATGGTGCTTTGGTTAGTAATGCCATGTTCTTTGTTATTCTACAGTTCATATTAAATTCCTCAATTTTGGCCCATGTGAGTTACTGTTACACCTGAAATCTCACCATGATGACAAAAACATTTCATTGTACTTGTCAGATATCTTCATTTCACACATTTCATCTCCTTTTGATTTAGTCACAGCTTGTATATACAACAATGTGTGAAATAGCGCTTCAATTCATTGGATGCAGTGGGGGTGCTGTGCCCCGGCATGGAGCTCTATATACTTACAGTATGTGACCCCTGAACGTGTCACATCAGAGGCCGTGTCAACGTGAACACGGCAGCCGGGGTCATTGCACGGTGCTGGTGATAGGCGACCAGGGGTCTATGGCACACTGTGGTACCATGGTGATTTGTAAGGCGATTTGTTCCTTTATTTCCCCTGGCCATACACACGGCCTTTATACTCCACCACCACGACACACACACACACACACACACACACACACACACACACACACACACACACACACACACACACACACACACACACACACACACACACACACACACACACACACACACACACACACACACACACACACACACACACACACACACACACACACACACACAGCTTTCCCAGAGGACAATCTGTTCTGAATCGCATTACAGCCATTTCCCATTCTGTAGGTGGGAGACGGGGCCCCAGCAGAAATCAAATATTTATCATGTTGTATTAACCCCCACCACGCACACACCAACACAGACCATCAGTCTGTACACAGGCTCCCTGTGCACTGAATTCATTATCCTATTAGGACATATAGCTCAGGTGTGCGTGGGCACAGACAGACACGTGTGTAAGCACCTATGTGCTGTGTGTACACATGAGCGTAGACACAGCCGCACAAGCAACAACCAGAGTCACAAATACAAACAAACATGCTGTACTCATATTGACACTTGAACCCTAGCACCCCCTTCTGAGGGTTGGTGGTTGGGTGGCGGACATACATTACAACCGTACACAGGGGTGGACTGACAGTCTGGCATACAGGGCATTTTCCCGGTGGGCCGACCCCCCCGGGGGCTGTTAATGTCGTGTTTTAATTAAAAAAAAAAAAATCTGCACAAAACCGGCCTCGATCAGTGCTGGCGGCCCTCTGTCCTCTTCAAATGAGACTGCCTATTGCAGGTTTTTTATAGTTAACTAAAACTAACTAACTAATTTTAGTTAGCCCGAGCCCCAGAGCCCCTTATGTCTTAAATTCTCATGGGGGCTCAGGCCCCGAGCCCCCACAAAGATTCAGAGGGCCGCTCTGAGACAAAATTGCCCGTACGTTTTGAGCTCCCAGTCCACCCTGACCGTACATGATCTACAGGCGTTTCAGTGTGTTCATTGTAGATCGGCTACTTTCAAAGATATTGGGTAGAGGAAAAGGAGCAAACAATACAAAGGTATTGTCCCATGAGAGATCCTTAACGCAATTTATAGGATTTAAGTGGTGAAGTGTAATATTTTGATGTGGACCATAATAATATAGGCCTAATAATATTTCCCTGCATGGTTGGTTGATGAGGGTAGCTGTGGTTGGGTCACTTAAGCCTGAGTTACACCTGCAGCCAAATCTTGCCGGAATCAGATCTGTGGCACATCAAGGTTGAAATCTGAATGGTCTAACTGGCCACATGACTCATTTAAACAAATCGGATTTTTTTTTTTTTTTTTTTTTTTTTTTTCCCCAGAGTTCCAGAGTTGTTTTGGTTTCATCTTGGTGAGGCTGCTGTGGAAGTCTAGTCTTCAGTTGGTTTTGAACAACTCAGGCCCTTCAGTATATCTTCTGAGGCAACATCACCAGTTGACACAACTAGATCATACACATTATACTGCTTGAAGACACATTGATAGAACTTTCAACAAGTTGAATGGCATCACATGTTCTCTTTTGACTCTTGATGTAAGACAGTCTTTGTGGGTTTCTTCAACCTCATGTGTCAGTCAAAACAATGATCTGTTATCTTCTGCCAATATTGCCTGTCCATTGCAGGTGATCGACGAACAGTTAGCCTGTCTCATTTCTAGTGATCCCTATCAACCAAGGTCAAAAATAACTTTATTGAAGCTGTGTTTAGCCTCCTTGGCTTCAAAATAGACCTCTGGTGCTGTCTGTGCCATGCGGATGTCTCTTCTATGAATACAGCACCCCATCTATGTTAGATCTTGTTTAATAGTGCGATGATGTGATAAGCAGCAAACATGCTCTTGAAATAATATCCATCACTCCAGCCAGTATCAACTATAGTATATATAGCTGATACTGGCAATTCTGCTACTTGCATTTTCATTAAATTAGCAAATTTGCTAAAAGGTATAGCAGTAAATGTAAAATAAAGGTACAGGGCTTTGTGGAAAAATCTGATTTAACCGGGTTCACTTATAATGATGAAATTATAGGCATGTAAGCGTTAATACAAGTGGTCTGTTGGATTTATATGATCTAATGAGTATTTGCCTTACCTGTGTGGGATATACAGTCCTGTTCCTGTAAATATTACCCAATTAGATCCAACAGGTACACATGCAATTTGTAATAGTAAGTCATTTGTAAGATTTCCTGAAATGTCGCACGTGACTCTGCACTATAAAGTAATGTTGTGTATATTCAATAACAAGTCAGTAGATCTATGCTACGCCCTCTCCCTTGCCTTTTATTTCTTCTTATCTATCAGATATCTCCTCTCCCCTCTCCCTCCCCTCCCCTCCCCTCCCTCCTCTCCTCTCCTCTCCTCTCCCTCTCCTCTCCTCTCCTCTCCTCTCCTCTCCTCTCCTCTCCTCTCCTCTCCTCTCCTCTCCTCTCCTCTCCTCTCCTCTCCTCTCCTCTCCTCTCCTCTCCTCTCCTCTCCTAGAGCACAATCACTCTTAGGCTCGGAACAACCATATATTGTCATAATCAATAAGCTGGTTGTTATGGTGATCAAACAGTGCATCCTTTCCCACTGGCAGGTGAAGACTAATGCCCCTGTCACCCTATGTGATGATAAAGTGTCTTATTACCAAACACAGAGGAATTTTAAGATTACGACCGATATCTAAGAGATCAATCTGACTCTCTCTCTCTCTCTCAGTCTTTGCTTTTGACCTAGTAGGGGTCCATGAAAATGTGTGTGCACACCTGCACAATGTGTACAGTACGTGCAGCGTGTGTGTGTGTGTGTGTGTGTTGTGTGTGTGTTGTGTGTGTGTGTGTGTGTGTGTGTGTGTGTGTGTGTGTGTGTTGTGTGTGTGTGCGTGCGTGCGTGCGCGCATGTGTGTGTGTGACTTTACTGTATGTTACACATAGCATGCTTCAATGCATGGATCTGTTGGCTGTCCTGTGTGTGTGTGAGTGAGTGAGTGAGTGAGTGAGTGAGTGAGTGAGTGAGTGAGTGAGTGAGTGAGTGAGTGAGTGAGTGAGTGAGTGAGTGAGTGAGTGAGTGAGTGAGTGAGTGAGTGAGTGAGTGTGTTCCGGTGAATAGTTTGCTATTCAGAAGTTTCACTCCTCTTTGTCCTAAACTATCCATACTAGAGGGTAAAGAGGCAATTAGAGGCGATGAAAAACAAGAGAGGAATCTGGAGACAACATTCATCTCAGTCTGGCTGATACAAAAGGGAGCTGGCCGGGCCGTCCACCCCTGTTAGTGGAGAGATGTAAAGGACAGATTTATAGATCTAAATATTTTGACTCCTTGACTTTGGAGATAACTCCATCTTTACGGGGCAGTATTTCTGCGTGTTATTTCTTTACATTAGGTGAATATTGCACTTAAAAACTCCACCATTTAATTATTTGCACCAGCCCAATAAACATGACTTTATGGTGCCCATAAATCAACCGAACAAAAACACACAGCACACTGTTAATCTCACATATTTGGCAATAAAGCTAGATCTATAAAAAAAGATGTGTTTTATACGAAAATGTGCGTGGCTGAATACCTTAAGTAAACGTAATAAATGTGGCTAGCGTGGAGTATAAATCTCGACTGCTGCATGTTGTTAATTTGATACATTAGGCAATAATTTGCTATAAATAATTGTTTATTAGCTGGTCCATCCTGTACTAATGATATGTACTTAGCAAGTTTTGGGGAAGATTCCAATTAGTGCATAACTTTCCACTTAACAGTGGCTGGACTTTTCATCACCCAGTACAGGCATACTTAAATAATACCTTATTTCTGTTTAGATTATAATTCTGCATTCTGTATTTTCTGTATTTTCTATAATACAAAGAAGCCAATCCTGAAATAGAACATTTTGAGTCACACTCCTCCATAATTATTTTATAGGATACAGTGTCAACACAAATAAGTGAACAAATATTGTTAATTTATTGAATTGAATTGAATTGAATTGAATTGAATTGAATTGAATTGAATTGAATTGAATTGAATTGAATTGAATTGAATTGAATTGAATTGAATTGAATTGAATTGAATTGAACATCGATTTACTATGACACTATGGCACATTATAGTTATTTCACTATAACTCTAAATACCACTATAAGTCTGAAAGTCCACACATTGGTATACTCTCAGAGTTACAGTGTTATGGTGTTTAGGGCCCACATACTATATGTGTGTCTGGTCATTATTATTGTCCACTCAATCTATTATAAAAAAAAGAATCCACTGCAAGCCAGCATGGTGATGACTGCTTCCCTATGGACATGCCTGCAGCACCTTAAGCCCTGGATTAGTGTATATTATGCTTGTAGTATAATAGTCCTCCGTCCATCGGTACAACCAATCTCATTTCTTCAGTTCATTAATCACTACCATGTTAAGACTTAAGTTCAGACTATTAACTTTTAGAAACTGACCTAAAATTACAAATGTTTCAGTATAATGCAAACATTTTTGCATGTAAGATAACATACAAAATACTTTTGTGGTATTTCAAGAAATAAGCTTTACTGCATTATAGGCCTGTTTGTTTTATGTTGATGGACAGATATTTTATTTTGGGTTGCCATTCTTTATTTCTGAAACAACCCGCTCATGACTGTAAGCCACAATCTACCAAGGCCCTCGGTGGTAGTAATGAAACATAAAAATAATGGGATCTGCCAACCATGATGTTTGCAAATGTGAATAAGTAGCCCACCTAAGGCTAGAAACTGTGCTATCTGTTCACTTATTTATTAATTCCCTTCATTTCACTCACCTACTTCGCTGATCAATAAGTAATTAATTTCCCTGGTTGAGAGAAGGCGGTTCTTTAGCGACATTACCATTCGAGGCGAATGGTAATGTCGAATCCACTGCTAAACTTCAAATTCAGGGCTTGGGTGAAAGAGGAAATAGCAATGAGATTCCGTTCAGTTCATTTTCTCTGAGGGTAGACCGCATGTTTCATCTGTCCTGTTGTTTTAATGGTAACGGGTAGCGCCTCCTCTTGACAACACTGTATTGTTTTTATTGGCCAAGCTACTGAAGGAGAGGGAGTGGAGCCAAAGATTGGGACAGGAACTTTGGATTGAGTTACTGAACTGCAGAGTTATTGTTGAGTTAGTGCTGTATAGGGATGTAGTAGGGGGGGGCGCACTTCTCTCACATCTTGCAAAAATATGTCTTTTTGACTTGTCATACTTTTATGGACACTCACCCTGTGTTTGTGCGTGCGTGCATGCTTCCTAATCTTTGTGTTTTGTTCAAATTGCATTGTGATGCTATTATCCATGCACAGTTCTTACTTGATAATCACATTCATACGCACACAGTGTGTGCGTGCGTGCGTGCGTGCGTGTGTGTGTATGTGCACGAGCGCATGTGTGTGTATGCGTGCGTGCACGTAACATGAAACACAACACGATCCAAGTCTGTATAATGAACAGTGCCGTCGTCACATCACAATCTTGGCTTCCCAAATAATGGAATCCGACCGTTCCTTTCGCAGAGACACAAATACTGCGGGATACAGGTTTCTGGGGGAGGCCAACAACAGTACACTCTAGGGCGCTATATACCAATTCCTCTATAATAACATGATTCATATTTCTGATATTGTGCCCCAGATAGATCAGGAAGACATATTATTTCCCATTCCTCAAGTGAAACCATTATTATGGCGTGTCGTTGGTGGGCGAAGGCAGGCAGGCAGGCAGCGGGTTGCACTGTTCCTTTACAGGTGAACCGTGGCTGAGAGATTGGCCGGGGCAGCTCCGACACAGGAAAGAGAAATCACACAGGAGAGGGGAAAGGGAAATCGGATCAGCAAGCACAATAAACCAACAACTCTAAAGAAAATGACCTGGAAAAAGCCCACCCCAGCTGGCTGAGCTGACGACCGCGCGGCACGACGACCCCTCACACACACACACACACACACACACACACACACACACACACACACACACACACACACACACACACACACACACACACACACACACACACACACACACACACACACTTGTATTCCTGGGGAGAGAGAGAAAGACAGAGGGGGGGGGATATATTTTAGGGAAGAAGGAGTGTGAAACATATAACCACGGGCTGTCGTTTTGTTTGCTCACTCCCGTGGCAAAATGGAGGACATACATCGTCCCTTATTGCCTAAAGACCCACAATGCAATTCCAGCTGCCTTCGGTGTGCCGTGGCGCTGGTCACTCGGGGACTGTGTTGTAGGAGTCACATGGTCAGATGGATCGCATCAATTTGCTACAAAAACAATATGGTCTTTTTTCTGCTCTTTCTCTCTCTCTCTCTCTCTCTCTCTCTCTTCTTCAGCCTCTAGCTTGTGCCTCACATAACATGAGAGAAAGTGAGCAAATACTGCCTGTCCACGGTCCAGCTCTCTCTCTCTCTCTCTCTCTCTCTCTCTCTCTCTCTCTCTCTCTCTCTCTCTCTCTCTGTCCTGGATGGAGGTGATATATGACATCTTGTCAAAGGTCAGCTCCATAGCCCACCTTTACTCTCTTTCTGCTCCTTGCTTCCACAGCTCCACTGACCTGCATGTCACTACTGCCACCCTGTGGAGTGCTGTGGGATTACACCAGTGAGGTGAAACAAAAGTAACCAAAAAAACAACACAAAAACAATGAGAACAGGAATCCTATATATGTGTAGGGAATGTTTTGATCTTCCATAGGGTTTCGATGGGCTGTTGAGCATGTGATGATAGTAATGAGAAGGAAAATTAAGATGAGCAACATATGATTAAGAAGGATATTGTAAGACAATTTGAATATATTTGGTGTAGAGGTGAAAAAGGAAATAGCCTATAATAGCCTATAATAGCCTATATAGCCTTGTGGGACCATGGTAAACAGAGTATGGTTACATTGTGTGGTTAGTATGCACGCACACACACCAGTGTTGATTATTTAGTCGAATAAAACTATGGCAAAAAAATGTAATTGGACTACCTTTTGTTTGCGAAATCAGCCTTTACGAGGAAGCCATCAACTTCAAATACCTTTTACTAAATTATCTGTAGGCCTACATTTAGATTTAGTAGACTTGACTAAAAGCAAATCAAAATTTGCTGCCAAACTCTTTACAGCTCTCTCTCTCTCTCTCTCTCTCTCTCTCTCTCTCTCTCTCTCTCTCTCTCTCTCTCTCTCTCTCTCTCTCTCTCTCTCCTCTCTCTCTCTCTCTCTCTCTCTATAGGCCTATGCTTAGCTTATATCAAAACACAAGCAACATGTGTAAGCAACTTACACAAATGTTACACAAATTACAGCAATCTTTCACTTTGAATGTAAAAAGGCCTCAATTGTCCTTTTTCTGGAATCTGTCCTCCTTTCTCTCAGTTGACATTCCATCAAAACCCACTCCACTGTGCAGGTAGGAAAAATTCAGGGAGGGGGCAAAGAAAACCTGGAAAACTGAAATAATAATAGCTTAAACTGAAGTATTACTTTAATACTTCAATAGAAATAACCTGGTTCCAACATTTTCAAAAGAGCAGGGCTGCTTTGCCTGAGGCGAGCGTGTAATGTGTGAGTGAAAGTATATGGGCTGTCACTTCGGATTAGAGAACGGCCTCTGTGTTCCTTTGACGGAGAGGCAGCAGGGGTAATGGGAGGGAGGTGGAGGAGATTAGAGTTCATAAAAATCACATGAATGGAGATATGGAACTGTGAAATATGTCACTTTACCACATTGTTGTTTTACTCCAATCGTACCTGAATTACTCTGCACACACGCACGTGCGTGCGTGCTTGTGTACATGCCAGTGAATGCATTTATTCTTTTTTTTAACCATTGCCTTGTTCAGCTTTTTTCTGTTTTTTTCTGTTCTGTCATTTAGATTCATGAAACCTAAATCTAAGGAACACAGTCTAAAAAACAGAAGAGAAAATATATACCCTCGAACACTGCAATAAGACAAACTTGATAACAAACTCTACCACCAATAAGGCTATTGGTATTTGATAATATAGACCAAAACCAAAATTTGCAAAGTGTTGTTGTCCTCGGTTATGTAGGATGATGTAAAACAAACTATTGGGTTACTCTTTTTCTTTTTGCATGAAACAAACTATTGGGTTACTCTAGGGATACTCTAGACCAATAATAAACTCCCAGGATTACAATGGTGTGATTGCCTAAGGCAAACACACTAATGATGCACCTCTATGTGAAAAATCTCTGCCTCGTGTTGACACATTTTAATGTGACAGAGTCATAGTAGCCCATAACAATGGAGCAGCGGTGTAATAGGGGCAGCGTTGGCTCAGGGGTAGAGGCAACGGATGCCAGTTCGAACCTGAGCTCTCCCAGTGTTACTGTCTAGGTGTCCTCGAGCAAGACACTGAACGCAATTGCTCCTGATATGCTGGTTGTGCCTTGCATGGTTTTCCTCCGCCATCAGTGTGTGAATGTGTGTGTGAATGTGATGCGCAATCAATGTAAACTACCTTGGATAAAGGTGGTATATAAATGCACCATTTAATGATCCAAAAGCCCACAACATGCTTTTTCGGACAATCTCACCCTGTAATTGAACAGGAGATTGTGGAATGACTCCAGAGACAGCTAAGGCTTTTCAACCACTATGAAAGATGCAGTAGTAGCCTACACTCCACAGCAACTTTTGTATGCTGAGCTGAAACACATAGTAGAAGTGAAGTCACATTTATTCACCCTGTTGCACTCATATGTAGGTACGTAACAGAACACATTGAATAATGAATCAGGTTTTAATTGTAACTTCAAAAGTTGCAGCTACATTGAAATCAGTACCCCCCCCCCCCCCCCCCCAAACGAAGACAATCCATATTCTACAAAACTGTCACATACTAGCAGCACTATGGTTTTATCCTAACAAGAAAGGGGGATTTGATCGTCACAGATCTTTAAAAGAATAGGTCACAGGTGACTGAATAACATTAGCCTAGTACCTACAATATTGCAATAATAATTATTTTGTAATAAATAAAATTATCCAATTATCTTTTTATTGACAGGCCTCATATACATTAAGTGGGAGAAGATAGCATGTTGCTACAAAAATTACCTAAAATGTAGCTGTTACTTGATTAACAGCTATTGATTGATTGATTGATTGATTGATTGATTGATTGATTGATTGATTGATTGATTGATTGATTGATTGATTGATTGATTGATTGATTGGTTGATTGATTGATTGATTGATTGATTGATTGATTGATTGATTGATTGATTGATTGATTGATTGATTGATTGATTGATTGATTGATTGATTGGTTGGTTGGTTGGTTGGTTGGTTGATTGATTGATTGATTGATTGATTGATTGATTGATTGATCAATCTGCATTGATTGAGCAATCTGCAATACAACAAGAAACTTGTCTTCCCACCAGAGATCATGACAACTAACCTCAGGCCTGAACTGGTCTTGTGGTCATCCTCCCATAAGTCTGTGCTCATAGTGGAATTGACTGTGCCATGGGAAGCTGCAGCTGGTGAAGCATTTGAGCGCAAACAACTGAAATACGCGAATATAGCAGCTGAAGCAAAACAACGTGGCTGGCGTGCCCAGGTGCTTCCGGTTGAGGTTGGGTGTAGAGGATTTGTTGCTACGTCCACAACCAAATTACTCAAAGGGATGGGAGTTCAAAGACAGGCGTTCTGCAAGGCTGTCAAGTTGTTGTCGGAGGCTGCCGAGCAAAGCAGCAGCTGGCTTTGGATGAAGAGAAAGGACCCCAACTGGACTGCAAAGTGAGAAGGGAGGAGTACAAGCAGACCTGGGATGCTAGCTGTCGAAACACTGGTGAAGGAGGGTGCCCACCTGAAGACCTCAATAAAGCTTTTAGCCCCCCCCCCCCCCATCCCCACACACACACACTCAGTCCAAGGGATATCTAGTCCTACAAGCTCAACTAGGGCACATCAGGCAAGTCAGTGGCTTACAGTATATAGGATGCCTTGTAAATTCTGATTGAATTGTAAACTTTTAATATTGTAAGTCACTCTGGATTAAGAGCGTCTGCGAAATGCTTAAATTGTAAACTGTAAATTGTACAAGCTTTACAAGTTTCTACTGTACAAGTTCAACCAGGGGATATCAGGCAAGTGAGAATCTGTTATGACCTGTTCATAGCCAAACGGTAGCCTTGCTCTGCTATTCCAAGTCCCCCACTCAATCAAGACCAAGTTCTACAATCTCTACAAGATCTACAAGTTTCTACAAGCTCAGGAGGCACCACTCAATGCCAACGTGAATTCAGATTATCCAAGGGATTGTAACATTTAGTCCTACAGGTTCAGCTGTCCTTGATTGTAATGTCTAAATGGGATGGGAGAAGGCGCATATAATTCCAATCTTTCAAATAGAGTTGTGCCCATTGTGCAGGCATCAGGCAAGCCCAAATGTGCAGTACAGAACATCATTGTGATGTCAGAACAGGCCAACTATAGGAAATAGGGGAGATCAGGTGTGATCAATTGGCTAATTACCCGGACGGTGTTCCCCCACTTCTCACATTTAAAATATTTTTGGGGCAAAAGTAGTCCTATGTTTTTTTGTCTTGTCATTTACTTTTATGGATACAATTAGGTATAAAACAAATCTTTCTCAACATGCTATACTTTTAATAGCGTGTCTCTGTGTGTTGCGCAGGATCACCCAAATGCGCATGCAAATGCAAGTGTGCATGCACGTGTCTTAAAGGGGAATTCCGTTCATTTTCAATATTTTACTATTCCACGAATATAGGCTACATTAGAGATGTTGTGTGGGCATGGTAAAAAGGTTAATGAGTTTCCTTTTTTTCTGAGAGTGTCCATTAGCGGGTCCATTTGGTTCACATTTGTAGCCTACACTCTCAGAAGAAAATTGAAAATGGGTGGAATTCCCCTTTAAGAGGCGTGACGTCCCCCCCACTTCTAAAAGTAGGCCTACACTACAACACTGGTTTTCTGGTTTCAGTCCAGAGCCTGTGAAGGGCGCTGGAGGATTAGTTTTAGGGACTGTTCGTAATTTACCGGGGGGGGGGGGGGCTGGTGCGTAGGGGGGGGAGGGCCATGATGAAAAAAAATGAGGTGGGGGAGGGCCATGGCAAAAACAATCGGAGTTAGGGGGAGGGCCATGGGGAAAAAAGGAGACGGAGCTTTAGAGTATAGACTGAGTTACGTTTACTCATAGAGCTAGTAGACCAATGGCGATTCTTCTACATTGACTTCAACTGCAGTTTGTCCCTATTCAGGCCATTTGAACAGCGCTCAAGCGCTCAGTTTCTGACTCCTCAATGCAGGGACGGCTCCAGACATTTGTGCATGGGGGGGCTATGGGGGGGCTGAGTTTTTTTCAGCAGGGGCTAGTGAATTTCGGCAAAACAATGAAATATATATATATATATATATATATATATATATATATATATATATATATATATATATATATAATATATATTATATATATATATATATATATATATATATATATATATATACACACACACACACACACACACACACAAATACAATGGTCCTGTTTATATGCTAAAATACATGTTCATGTTACACAACAAAGCAAATCATTGTCACTGGCTAATTTTTTTTTCCCAAAATGAATGAATGAACTCTTAGTCTTTTAGATCTTCAGGGGACAGTTACACATGTACCACAGTTTCAGAGATCTGCAGAACGTAAATGGACACACACACACACACACACACACACACACACACACACACACACACACACACACACACACACACACACACACTTCTACAATACTTGATCTCACAGACAGACACACAGAAGTAGTCGCAGCACTGCACTCACGCACAGACATAGTGAGGCGGCCTTTACATTAACATGTAGGCTAAATAAAGGGACGCACAGGCTAGAAACAGCTTCTAACTTGATCTCACAGACACACAGAAGGAGTCGCAGCACTGCGAACATACACACACACACACACACACAGTGAGGCGCGGCGGCCAAATGCGAACATGTAAATACAGGGACGTGCAGAGTGTGTTAGGGTCCAGGGACAGAAATCACATAAGAGGGCACTTTTGGACAAATGGCAAATCTACAAGCTCACAATGCTTCATAGCGTGTCGCGGTGGGAGCCTGTAGATCAGCTATTTTTGGGGCAGTTGTTCTTGCCGCTAGTAGAAGGCTGGTTACCTGGTCGCACCATCCCCACAACACACGCTGCTCCCCTGGCTTCATTTTCGGGCACTTCATGTTGGTTCTCTGGCCCCGAATCAGACTGCAGGTCTAAGTTTCAGGTCTACCGTCAGCCCAGTCGTCCACTGAATCGGCTCTTAGGCGTCGCTTTTTACCGAACACAACAAACCGGTCCATTGTACTGGACTTAAAACAAACGGTGCAGCAACCGAGTTAGTTGTCCCTCCAAAAACACAGTCAACAGGTTCGTGAACTATGAACTTGGCGGACGCTCTGTTGATTGGAGGATTGCAATGCGTATTGCGTACGTGACCGTGCGGTCGAAAATGACAGGTGGTGAGAATTCTGAGAAATGGATTATTTCAGTATTATACATCATTACAAAAATTACAAGTAGGCCTATCATGATTTTATAGCAATGATTTACATGAAAGTCAGTCAGTTTGGTCTTCCATATATTTTATTTATTCCCTGAATATTTTTCATCACAGTCATGTTTTTGGCCAGGGGGGCTTAGGGGGGGCTAAGCCTCCAGCAGGGGGGGCTAGAGCCCCTGCTAGCCCCCCCCCCCTGGCGCCGTCCATGCCTCAATGTCGTGACTCCGGGTGGACTGCCGCTTCCGTGTGCGTTAGAATATTGGGTAGGTGTGAAACGGTGATACATGAGAAATGTTCCACTTCAATGGTGTGAATATTTTCTGGGCTTACAGTAGTCTTTTTATTCACAGCTAGACATTTCAGGGGACCCCAAGTTGAAGTCCTGGGGTCCCGACCCCAGGGTTGAAAAACACAGCTATGCTCTACCAGAGACCTTTGCCATGACGTTGAAGTCTGCAGCTACTGTAGATTGCCCGCGCTGTCTTTCTTTCACTGTATTGCTAGTGCTACGGAGGAACATTGAGCATCATCGAGATGATAGAAAATGCCCGTGAACAAATATCAAACTAGCTGAGGTGAACTATATGGGCTAAACAGTTTGGGAAGTTTTGACAACGAATTGGATGGGCATTTCCAGAGGAATTTTGGAGAGGTGTTGTAGTCAACTGGTGGTCACAGCCTCTGGTAAGTCATGATTTTATTTATTGGCACCGCCGTGTGCCATCTGTGTTCAATATAGGCTACGAATGTTTTTCCACCGAAGCAACTTGTTTAAGTTGTGCTACTAGAAGTGATTTTGTTGTACCGCGTTGGATGTTGAAAAGTGCCGAGCTTCATCTGCCCCGTTGTTGAGGAATGGGTGGTAGCGGCTAGGTAGCATGTGTAGGGTCTGAACCATGTATACTTTCTGATTGATGGGCTGTGAGAGGCATGATTCCGCAAGATTGACCAAAAGGGACCTGTCAGCGTTTTATTTGTTGGTTAAATGTCAGTGTGTACTGGGATGCTCACGACAGCTGGCATTCTCATTGAACTGAAGAAAAAATCTCAAAGTAAATGGCGGGGCAATTTTGTACCTGTAGGGGGAGGGCCATGGGAAAACAACATTGAAGTGGGGGAGGGCCATGGGGAAAAAATTGAGGTGTGGGGGGGGGGGGGCATGATTTTTTTTTTTTGACCGGACTTCCAGCGCACCAGCCCCCCCCCCCCCCCCCCCCGGTAAATAACGTACAGTCCCTTAGTAAAAGTTAGAGCAAGCATGATGGGCATATACAGTAAAAAAAAAAAAAAAAAAAAAAAAGTTCCCTGCGGGCCACCAGACAGGTTCAGATTTTAGTCAACAATGATAAAATCAACAAAAGATTAAAAAGAGAAAGCTGTAAAACAGCATACAACCACTAGGAGGAGACATCGCTCTTGTGATTTACTGTTCGGTGATTCTAAATTCAATTACATTTCTCAAACGTTTAAACGAATTACAATTCTTTGGCATAATTTCTATAAATTCTCCATAGCTAACCAACATTCACTACTTTTCCATTAGTCTAATATTATGTAAACATGTAAAGATTTCTCATTTCTCAGAGTTTCGGGTTTTACACTAGCCTATTATTGTTAATTGACAAACTGATGTATGCTCATTTTTATTGACTGTCTGTCACGACAGATATAAAAGCTCACAATGTGTTGTGATGCAGGCATTGTGAGCTTGTAGATCTGATATTTTCGAAAAGACACACACTTCTTATAAATGGGATGGGCTATATGTTTGGTCAAACAAAAATAAATGTGCTTCCCAGACTAGCATGTTGAGACTTTGTTTTAATTAATTAATTAATTAATTAATTAATTAATTAATTAATTAATTAATAATTAGGCCTAAGTAAATTTAGATTTTAGATTAGATAGAACTTAGATAAGATGTTTACATGCTGATAATAATAGTAATACTACTACCTCTACGAATAGTATTATTCTGTCCTTTTTCCACCAGTCGTTTTATTATTATGATTAGCATTGTTATTATAATTATTATCATAGTCAGTAGTAGTATACGACTCTGTTATATTCCCATCTGACTCAACTAAATCTTCCATCACCACAAAACATTCCACATCGGTCACCTGACCCAAACTCTCGGTGTCACGTGATCGCTGTTCCATCCCTCGCCATTTTGCAGTGTGTGGTATTTTACAACAGAGGCAGGCCAGTACTTTTTTTATTGCTAACGAAATAAAACAAAAGCCATCGTTTTTATGTGTTGCTAAGGCCAAAGACCATCGAACATTTCCGGATCAGTGAGTATCTTTAGCTGTCCGCAGGGAGATGCAGTCTCGTGCTCTTTTTGTCGTCATTCATTAACCGAGAAGAGAAATAATTAAAATGTCCTTGTGTGTATGTGGTTCAGAGCCATAGAGTATAGACAGAGTTCTGACAACTCCATTCACTCACATGTGTACAGTCTAATGGCCGCTTTTCTACCTAGACTGCTATTGAGAATAGAGACCAAAAATAGAGACTACAAAGTCCTGGACCTGAAGTAGGCAGGAATGCATTGGACTCGAGCAACAGTCCCGCTTTAATGATCCCAAATCCCCTTTATTTTAAATCGTTTTGTAGTAATAGCCTAGTATAGCAAACGTTGATGAAGAGGTTTTAGTCGTTACTGGGCAATACTTTATTTGACATGTTCCACACACGCTTAAAGTAGCTCTTATTGGCGTCGCCCTGGTTGAAAACAATGCATTTCCAACTCCAGCTTGTCCTTCTTTCAGGTTGCACGAACAGCAGCTCGAGCGCTCGGTTTCTGACCCCTCAATGTCGTAGCTCTGATACTAGATGGCTCTGTGTGTGTTTAACTGTTGCTAGTTGAGACTCGTGTATGTGAGTGAGTGAGAGCAGAGCAGACGGCTAGCTCGCTAACAGTTGTGTGTATGTGGCGTGTGTGCCCTCCTGGCAGACTTCACACACTCCTTTGAACTTGCTCTACTACTACTACTACTGTGTTGACTCGAGGTGTCTGTTTCAACCTACATGATCTTATGCAAGAGTCATTACCCCTAGATATGTTGTCTTGTCCTGTCTTATCTGCTAGATAGAGGAGTGATCCGATATCTCTGAAGCTGTTGAACCTGGAAGGAACAAGGAACTACTAGATCCTTAGATCGACTCGCGAAATGTATATTTAGACTATGACATACACTAGTGCTTCCCAAAGTGTGGTCCCGGGGACTCCCAGGGGTCCTTAAGGGAGTTCCAGGTGGTCCCAAACTAAAGGATAGTTTGGAACCAAATGCAGTGGACCCTTGTGGTCTGTAACCCCTCAGTGTGCAAAATGAACAAGTCCATTTGAAAATTAACATCCGTTTTACAGTAGATATATCCCTATATAGCATATATATAGGGATATATCCCTACTGTATATATTTTACAGTAAATATATCCCTACATAGCATATATTATGGTCTGTGGGCTAATTAGTTTCTATTTGGGGGTCCTTGGCGTGAAAATGTTTGGGAACCACTAGGCTGCAGCGTCAGTCTGATACTACATACTTATTCTGATTACAGACATGACTAAAGGGGTAAAAGTGTTTACATACTTTGTGATTACAGACACGACTAAAGGGCTAAAAGTAGCCAAAGTCAAAGCTATGTTGTTTGGTAATAAGGTTCAATCAGTGTGTGTGGAGAAGGGGGAAAACAATACAGCTATATAATGTTGGCTTATGCATTGCATTCCAGGCATTCCAACGTAAAACCCTGCAATAAATGCAGTTTCTTATTGCGATCAGAAGCAGAAGTCTGCAAATAAGGAAGCGCATTTGTGGTCAGAAAGTGGAAAAGACGAAAGGATAAAAGTTGAATTCAGCCACAAGACGGTTCCTCTTTTTCTGCTGAAGCCTATCTGTTTGTAAACAAATGCACATGGTTCTGACTAGACGATATTACTATTCACTGTCCATGTCCAACTTGCCATGCTTATCATAATGGTCCTTGTGACCACATGTTAAGAGAAGATAGTAGCTGCCTCTTCCTCGCAACACGCTCCCAGGCCACTAGCTAATTATAGTCAGTACTGGTGTGAATTGGAAGACTCAGTGATTAGACTTTACGGACCTGCTTTCTTTAAAGGCTGGCTGTATAGCTCGGTAGAGAGAAGGGCCGTCTGCACTGCAGTGTACTCTCTGTTTATGTCAGAGTGTTCCCAAGCGATACACTGACTGTGTGCTTGTCGTGACCATCTGAGCAGCCATCAGCCGATTGATCATAGGCCTGAAACTGAATTACCCCCATAGGCTTCCGTAACCATCTGAGCAGCCATCCCACTGATCGTAGGCCTGACACTGAATTATCCCCACAGAATTTAGTAAAGGTCTATTCACTGTTCCTAACCTTTTTTATTACCTCCATATGGAGTGTTTAAAATGCACACACACATACCTGCATGTCATAACTTGTGCCATAACTATGTCTGTGTGTAGGTGTGCCACACGTGTTTGTGTGCGCAGTGCGTACACCTACCTGCATGTCATGATGTGAGTGGTTATGTCATGTGTGTGCATGCACACATGTCTGCAAGCATGACCTGAGACCGGCATTTGTTAGCAACAACACTTGTAAAAACTTGTAATTACGGTACAACAGAAATATCTGATTATGTAAATGTATGTTGTCAGGAAGAAACCACCTAACTCCAAATTCGTTTTTCAGGAAATGGGGGTGGGGGGGTGGGGGGGGTTGACTTCACATATTGTCAATTGCTTCTTGCACAAGAGCAGTGGGAGGTGGTGGAGTTAGCTGCTTTAACAGACTACTTTAAATAAGTTTAATATTAATTTTTGTACCAACACACAGACACAATAGACTCAATAGCACAGATCAACAGCAACAATATCATATGCCGTTTGGATTATCTGATCTGCCCTTGAAAACATTTAGGTGGTGAATTGTGTTCCCTGAGTCTCACCCAGGATGCCATGTTGTCTTATCCCCCACACAGACCATGGAGGTGACCGGCGATGTTGTCATCAGCACCCACTCCCCGTCAGCATGTCGGAGCCCTCCAGTCCCGGCCGCACACGCTCAGTCTCCAAGCAGGCCAGTCAGCGCTGAGGAGAGTGGTCAGCGGCTGCAGCAGAAGCAGGCCGCCGACTCCCTCATCCAAGTCATCGAGAAACTCAGCAAGATCGTAGACAAGCGGCCCCAGCGGCGTTGCACTCTGGCCGGGCAGAAGAGGGTGCTCCACCAGGCCTCCGCTCGGGAGGAGAGCAAAGGAGCCCTGCCCGTTAAAAAGAACAGGAGGAATTGCAAGTCCGCCGTGAAACAGGGCGAGGTGAGGTCGATCGGCTCGCTCGCTGCTGACGGCACTACCACCAGCATGCTGTCAGAGGGGGGCAGCACCACTAACAACCACCATAACAACAACAACAACCGGACTGTAACGTGCTATCAGTGCAGCCTGTGTCGCTTCCTCTCCCCGACGTTGCTGCTGCTCAAAGAGCACCTGAGGCAGCACGACGAGCAGCACAGCGACCTCATCCTCATGTGCTCTGAATGTCGCTTCACGTCCCGCCACCAGGGCGAGCTGGAGTCCCATGTCAGGCTCCACTTCGACTGCGCAGACGACGACGACGTCCAGAACAAATGCCCGGCTTCGGTGGACGAACTCCCACACGGCGTGGCCAACGGAGACGGGCCGGGAGGCGGTGTTGGCGGCGGCCCAGGGGGCGAAGGGGTGGAGAGCTCCGTGGACGGTGGTGCCGCGGACGAGCTCCCTCAGAAGAAGAAGTGGTACAGCTACGAGGAGTACGGACTGTACCGCTGCCTCATTTGCAGCTACGTGTGCAGCCAGCAGCGGATGCTCAAGACCCACGCCTGGAAGCACGCCGGTCTCGTCGACTGCTCGTACCCCATCTTTGAGGACGAGGATGATGCCCCTGCGAGGAGGGAGGTCCAGGCCTCCACGGGCCCTTCTGGAGGCGGTGTTGCCAACGCCACCACAACCAGAGAGGAGCTGGTTGTCCTCTCCCCGGTCCTCCAGGACGACAGCCTCCAGAAGATTCCCGCTGCCTTTAAGCTCCAACTCTGCACGCCGCTGGCCACTGAGGGTAAGGGGGACCCAATCAATCACCAAATTGTGGACCACAATGATAGCCGGATCACCATGGAGGAGGAGGAGGAGGAGGGCGTGTATCCCGTCAAGGACTTGAGTGCAGAGGAGCCTGTGGTGGAGGTGCAGGTGACCACGGAGGCGGAGGTTGAGATCGACGGCGATCACCACACCTCTGCGACGGACAGCCTACTGACGTCTGCTCAGAAGATCATCAACAGCAGCCCCAACAGCAGCGGCCACATCAATGTGATCGTGGAACGGCTGCCCTCTGCCGAGGACTCGGTCATGGCCTCCAACCCCCTCCTCCTCAGCCCAGGTATGGGCGGCGATAAGAGCTTATTGACTGAAACTGAGGAGGAAGATGTGGGAGAACTGGAGACAGCCCACAAGTCCACGTCCACGGACTTGAGCAAAAAGGAGAAGGAGGAGGTGGGCATCGGCTGGAGCGGCAGTCGTGGCGGAGACGGACAGGGAGATGATCACCAACCGGCCAGCATCGAAGCACCTTGTGATGAAAACATCCCTCCTGCCGGCCGCAGAAGGACCCACTCAGAGTCGCTCCGGCTACACTCGCTGGCCGCCGAGGCCCTGGTCGCTATGCCCATGAGAACCCCTGAACTCTCCTCCGCCAACACCACCTGCACCCACAGTAACAAGGCAGCTGCCTTCAAGGCCACCACGGCTTTAGCACAGAGCCAAGACGCGATGGGCCAGAGACTGCTGGAAGTTACGTCCTGCGACGGCCGAGTGTCGGAGGTCGCCAAGGCGACGGCTCTGATGGACCTGGAGCTCCGTGCCCAGGACAAAGGGGAGGGACTGGGACCCCTGGGCTTGGGCCTGGGCCTGGGCTTAGGGGAGGTGGACGACGGCGGCTCCACCACCAAAGCCGGCATCAGCTTGTCCCTGCTGACGGTCATCGAGAGGCTGAGGGAGCGCTCCGACCAGAACGCGTCCGACGAGGACATCCTGAGGGAGCTCCAGGACAACGCGCAGTTCCAAAACGGATCGGTCGCCACCGTGGTGGCGGGCGGCGAGGCCGACGCTTATGTTTGCGACGTGGCAAGCGTGGACGCGGTCGTTGGCGCTCCTCCCGACGGGGGGCTGGTGGACTTCATCCCCGGGAGCGAGAGGCCGTACCGCTGCCGCCTCTGTCGCTACAGCAGCGGCAACAAGGGCTACATCAAGCAGCACCTGCGGGTGCACCGGCAGAGGCAGCCGTACCAGTGCCCCATCTGTGAGCACATCTCCTCAGACAGCAAGGACCTGGAGACACACATGATCCACCACTGCAAGACCAGGATGTACCAGTGCAAGCAGTGCCCAGACACCTTCCACTATAAGGTGAGTGGAATCATTCGCAGATTGGAAGTTCACGTCGTTTGGGAGCAGAAGCTGCTCCCAAACCACATGACTAAAAACATACACTCATGTCAAGTAATATTTTATTTAGTTTAATCTTTCCTGAACATTTCACTTGGTTTTAGTCATATTTTAGTTATCTGAAATATAAAATATTTTTTACCAGGCCAAAATATTTTTTACCAGACTTAATGCCTGATTTCACCCTTGATTGCATGCTGATTGATCATAGCCGTTCTACAAGCTGACAACGCGTAAAGCTATGTCGAAATCAACACTGCTGTACCTGGTTGAAGAGATGAAAACGCAGCATTTGTGATGCAATGCTGCAGCACAAGTTGGCTATAGTGTGTTGATGATACAACTGAGAGGAGAGAACTATTGATTCCTCTGCTGTCACGATGAGACTTCAGTGGCTGTGGCCTTTAGTGCAGCAGAGATCATTAAGTGTGTCGTATTATTCAGTAGATTTGGGAGTTGGTTTAAGAAAGTTTCCCAAATGTTTCTGGGTGAAGCGCCGTCCAGTTTGACATTATTATCCCCTCCAAAAGTGGCATTAGAGAGTGAGTGAGCCTATTAAATTTCAACAAAGTGTTCTCCCGCTTCAGTCAGCACTCACTCTGCCAACTTTTCAATTTTCTACTTTGCGCAAGACCAACCCAAAAATAAGGGGTTTAACGTTGATGTGGACTTGAAAAAATGCCCATGACACAGTGAGAATGCTTTAAAGGGTGGATAGCACGGATATTTCCTTTTGAAAGTAATGATGCATATCTATCAAAGACCCCCTGAGGATGTCCAGTTATTAAAGAGTCAATTTTGAAAAAATACTTTTCTTACTGTGTAAAATTCTTATACTGTGCAGTATAAGCAACTTTGTTCGAACGCATAGCTAGCCATTAGATGGCGCAATTTTACCCTGAATGTTACATCAAGAATAGATATTATTCAGATCACGACTGTACATTTTATTCTCAGAATGGGTACAGATCAAGACAACAATGACTATAAAATCAGAAAAACACTAAGACGTGTTACAATACATCAGGGTCTTCCATTTTCAATTAATCAGAAAACATGACAGTGCTTCTCAAACTTTTTCATGTCAAGGACCCTCAAATCAACCCGTATCTCCTCACAACTTTGTCACAATGAAACTGAGAAAATGTAGATGCCAGCATGACACCTTGCCTTTGACATTGACTGGATATTTTGGATTTTTTGATGGAATTATTTCTTGTTAATGATTTATGAAAGTAGTAGGTGTAAGAAAGTAATTTATCACAACATTTTCCTTCCTTAGAGTCAGCTGCGGAATCACGAGCGGGATCAGCACAGTCCTGCCACTGCGGTGGCGGCTCTCACGCCTGTCAGTGAAGCCATGGTGACCACAGAGGACGCCGAACGGACACCAGAAGAAGGTAGGAAACCTGAAGCATCATCATCAGGCCTACTCACAGCATGCATGAGATGAGCTTTCTGATTCAGACCTTTTGTTTTAATGCTCATGTTAAACTAGGCTCGAAAGAGTTGTACAGTGAGGAGTGATCTCAAACTGAATCGGTAACAAAATAAACGAAAAGTCACAGTCGTTTTTGGCAGTAAATTAGTTAAGATGTCAGAGGAAGAATCCTCTGACAGTTAAAAATCTCTACACCAGATGGGCCTAATGCAGCCTGATGCATTGTGGAATCCAGTCCCGTTCCTGACAAACGTTGCATTCCCGACTCCCTCTTTTCCTGTCTGTCCATACTTTCCACTGTCTATGAAGGCAAAAAAAATCCAACAATATCCTTGAGAAATTATAATAAATATCTGGATACTAGAACACAGTGAAATCAAAATCAACACCTTGGGTTGAGTTGTATATGTTATGTTACGAGACGTTCACAAGAATGCTATGCATACAAGGTGCTGGTTCAAGCCAGAATAATCTAATGATAGTCTTGAAAAAAGTGATACCTTGGAGCATTCAGTAATTAATGTGGTAATGGGCATGGAAGTGACTTAAGGAGGTGACTGTTACTCCTTTACCTTGTTTACCTCATTTTTTAAATGTTTGCTATAATGTAGATTGTAGAATAAAGTTCAGAGACTGAGTGTCTGCTCAACTTCTACACCACCTATTATTTCCACCTGTATATTAGTCTAATTCCCTCTATTACTGCTTGAATCGGATTCTTAATTATCTCGATTGCAGCCATTTTATCATTCAGAAACAATGCCATTTACCAGATCAAGGATACATATTGTTCTATTTGATTTGTTTTACACCAAGTTTCTTTTTAGAATTGATTTCACTGGGAGCGTTTAAGGCTCTTTGGTGTTTATTTTGTCACTCACTTATACATCTAGGTACAAAGCAGTGAATTTGTGTGGCTTGTTTTGCAAGACTGAAAAATAAGAGGATAAAAAGTATAGGCAAGAGTTGAGACCGACACTCACAGCAAAAATGCCAAGCAGTGGGTCATGTGCTATAGAGAATGTTCAGAATTGGTGTGTGGAGATTTCTAGGATGTGGATTGTGTGATATGATTATTCTGTACATGTCCTTATGGCTGTAGGGTGTTTTTGGTTTGGAGCCAAAATATTCCTATAGGATCAGCCTATAGATATATTAGCCTATCTAGATATATTTTTACTAGAAACAAAATTAATGTGGGTACAGCTTGATTTAAGCTTAGATTTATACTTTGCCGTATAGAAGGTCATGTGTCGATAATAGCCTATTTCACCCATTAAGAACGGGAATCCATATTTGGATCTTGTACAGTACGTACAGTATTCAAATATCCAATTTGTTTTTATGCTGATATATAAATATTTAAAGTTTTTCAAAAACCTTAGGTTAACGTCCGACCTACGACGCCAGTAATGGATCACTCTGTGCTCGATATATAATCCTCGTGTCCGTCCGTCCCTCTCCTCGGACGGCAGAACGCGGCTTTTGGTGTCGTGTGTTAACAAGGTGGACGAGAGTTACGCTGTAGAGGAGCGTCACCATGGAAACCGGAGACGCCAGTGGACGAGGTGGATCCCCGTCAGTGTCGCCTGCTTTCTTAACTATGTTGGGCTTCTGTTGCAACTGCGATGGACCACACCTACCGTTCTCGTCGTGTCCACGGCCTAGAGACGGAAACTTAAATCCCCTAATAGCAGATGTACAAGCTTGACAATATTGTATACTTGTAGATCTGCTATTTTTGGTACAGCCCTGCCATGCGGCAAAGTACACATTTGGCTGTAGCGCATGCGGTGTCAGACTGCCAGTGTCGTGTAACTATAGTAACATGACTCCACTCTCCCAATGGAGATGAGATGACCTGGGAAGTGTCTTTCTACTGCAATGCAAATCTCTCACTGAGCAACACCTGTTTAACCCCTTCCGGGATGCAGCTGTCTTCATTTTATGTTATTATAGCATTAGCTATTGCAAAATAGCAGATGGAAGACCGCCTTGACCCTTTGGTGTCAAAAGGGCTTTAGAGTCATCTTTCTTTGTCAGTTTCCCCCTCCTATTCTAACTAATCCTCTTCTCCTTAGCTGTAGTAATTTTGGTATTGCTAGCAAAACTAAATGAGTTATGATGTTAATATCCTGGCCTAACAATATACATGTTATGTACATACATTATGCGTTATCATTTTGTCCTCCACAGACTCTAGCATGCACAACTTGTACAAGTGTGACATGTGCGACTACACCAGTGCTACCTACGTTGGCGTGAGGAATCACAGACGTATCCACAACTCCGATAAACCTTACAGGTGAGTCTGCTTACAGTCTTACAGGGTGTGATCTATACAACACTCAAAATAAAAATGTGATCTCTTATTTGATAATACTTTATACCGTGGGTTTTCAATAGGTGGTCCATGGACCACTGTTGGTCCGTGAAGGTATTGCATGGACCATGGATTTGGTAATGTGATTTTACTTTTCCATTTTAGTTTTTCTTTTTTTACACTAGTTTAGAAACCTTGAACTGAATGACCTGGTGACTTAGAGTATGATGAGGGGGTTGGAGGTCAAGGAATTCAACTGAAAAGGGAAGTCAGAATCTCAAGAAGGGGAACTGCACCGGATTGTCACACTGGTTGAGAAACAGTGGGATGTATACACATGGGATGCATAGCAAGTGTTAAATTACAAAAGCTCTAAGCCCATATACCGGTATATTCCAACACAGCAGTGGTCCTTCCCAGGTTGATTCTAATTCAGAGGGCAGTCACTCGTTCACACTCAGTTGAAAACCCCTGCTTTATAGAGTTCAATACAATACTGCTAAGAGGATTTAAACATCCAAGAAAGCCTATGGCTTGTTTCTACACAGGCACACGCACGCACACCGTTTTAGCACACATTGATTTTTCACTGTCAAAACGATGTTGAATAGATGTACTTCGGGCCCTTACAATTAGGGCTGCACACTATGGACAAAATGTCATGATGTGGGGCAATCTGAGACAAGTTGTTCTCACACATACAGTACAGTGTATATATAGAAATAATTCCTATGCAGAGAGCAGGGAACGAGCATCTGAGATCAACTGATCAGCATAGCAAAAATTAAAGCTTTTCTTCCACTAGGAAGTGTCGGTGTTTATTCACTTCACTTAGAAGTTGAATAAACTTAAACTATACATTTTACTCCACTAGTAGTAGTCACAGATGACCAAATAAAACGGGTCCGTGACCTGAAATGTGTTGACCTACTGTATGTTTGGGAAACATTAGGTAATCCTTATTGTATCATTTATTTGCTTTTTTTTTATTAACTAAGCTCTAATATCTTAAAGTTCTGTAGCATTTGTAGAGTTATCTGTGCATGGTTTTGGTGTCACAGTTTGGCGTAGATACATTATAAATTCTGAGGTGAACGGTTACAAACTGGATATGAAAAAAGTCCATATCAGCCAAACCAGATGCAGATGGAGATTTGGGGTTATGTACATGGTATGCATTGTTTCGGACAGTGACTTTATGTAATTATGTATTGTAGAGGTACGCGTGTGTGTGTGTGTGTGTGTGGGGGGGGGGGGGGGGTCTTGCCACCCTCAGTCATGAGCATCGATGTTTACAATATTTGAGCTAAGCTGTGTTTTGAACACTGAACAGTGTGCTAGTGCTATGGAAATGATATGGAAATGTTAACCAAAACACCGTCTGCCTCAAGCAGCTGCGTGAGTGGATAGGGGCCTGTAGCCTGAAGTCTCCTGAACTCACCAGTACACCACCAGTACATGCCTGTGTGCAAGTTCAGGTCAGTAGTGATGAGGTGAAATTTCACCCACTGATAAACATGCAGAACAGAGAGAATGAATGCTGGATGGACGGACAGACAGAGGTAACCGAGACTTAATTATATATAATCATAGGATAATAGGATTGAATACTCCATATTGCACACAATTTGTAGATATTTTATGTATCCACCAGGTGGCAGTAAATGCCTTTGTTAGATCAGTCAGGTCTGGTGCATGTCATATTTTTATTCAAGCAAGCACATGGCCTTTGTATTCCTGCCTAGCAGCACCTTTACTGGTTTTGATGTTGGCTTACTTAAGATAGGTCTCTCTAGGCTATGCTCAAGATGTCCCCCCCCCCCCCCCCCCCCCCCTATACACACGCGCATGCACGCGCGCGCGCACACACACACACACACACACACACACACACACACACACACTCTCTCTCTCTCTCACGTTTTTCCTTCCATTAATGGGTCTTAAGTATTAAGACCCATTAGACTATCTATTGCGTTATAATGCAACTGAAGACCATCTTGTGGCTTGCATAGACACCTACTGTTGCCAATAGCATCATTTAGCTTAATGTGCCTAAATGGAATTTTTAGAATGTTTTTCTGTTGTGCTCAAATATGGTTTCCATGGCCTTGAAAGACAAGATGTCATTATTGTGATATTTTTTTTTGTCAGACCCCGGAATGATTTTCAAGACAAAAGTAAACAAACAAATTAAAAATTAAAATGAATCCCTGAATCCATGCAGTGTGATCCAGACGTCAGTGTTTTTTTCTCTGTCATCTTCTGAAACATCTTGCAGATTTGCATCTAAGCGGATGCAAATCAAAGCACTTCCCCCATAGACCGACGAGACAGATTTGTTTGTGTTCCTTTTATACTCGTAAAGATCAGGCCTTCCAAACTTGTGTGCTGAAAGGTTATTGTAGGTGGGCGAATATTTGATGTAGTGTATCAAACACTTGCCCGCCTACAATAAGCTATTAATGATAATTTGACTTGTGAAAATGTGTACTTTCATCAATCTCTTTCCCTGTTTACTGTCAGTCTTAACTGGAAAATCCAAATGAAGCAGACAAGGCCCAACAACATCTAGAAAAGTTTGGGAGCCGCTATACTTGTCCACTTGTAGACAGTACACACTACAGGTCATTCAAATGCTCTCCACTGCTTAAATCGATCTGTTTATCCTTTTCACACAGTCCACTAGCCACCATGTTGTTATTGAACAGAACATTGTGTGGGAGACATTGTAAGGTTCTTGTGGTATTCTGTCCCAGCCGGCCCTCAGGGGTATATGTGTGTGACCATTCTCAACCACACTGCAACATGTTTATGGTATTTTCAAAATTGGCTTTTTTTTGTACTCCCTGACACATGCAAACACGTACAAAATCTTGCATATTTCGATTTTCTGGCTTTGCAAAGTTGCAATTCCCCCTGTAATTGAGTGACAGTTTCCTGGCCCGACTTTGAGGGCAAATTCAATTTATCCGGGGCAAATCCAATTTGCCTGCTGACTTTGTACATTTGTTGGAAACAGTCACATTTACAGAAAGCTTTTGTTCTGCAGGTTCCACATGCTTATAAAGGCATCGTTGTGAGTGATTTTCTCCCTTTTAGCTTTCCATTTGGAACATATTGGCATAAGGAATCTTTAGCACTGATGGAGAAAACATTTTAGGAGTGGTTTGGGCTTGACAGTTATATGCCCAGACTGAGGCATAATTCATACACAGGGAATCTCTCAGATGAAAGAGTGGAAGATTTAAAATTACATGTTACTGAGTAGATGGCTCTTTCACCATAAAAGCTAAATTCTAAAGCCCTAATTTGGAATTGCTCTTCACCCTATTAAAACACAACATTGCATATTTTAAGAATATTTATATTCATGTCCCTACTGATTGCCGGGATGACTTACAGTCATTAAATGTACTGTATAATGAATGTATCCAAAATGATGTTCGCCGGTTGTTTTGAAATAATCAGTCAGCTGAAATTGGTCTCTGAAACCCCCGTACTCTTTCCAAGCTGAAAACCTGGGCATTGGAAATTATTCTGAAAAACTACTACGGATGTCAAATAAGCTTCCATGATGTACCAGCGGCAGTCAGCTGCTGCACAATGGACCATTAGTTACGGGTGTAGTGTGCTTTCACAGGCCCCACGTTCGCCTCTGTGCCCTCCAGGCAAACTGACAAGGACGCTTCATCTTCAAACTGAAACACCTGGGAGGAAAAGGGCTTTGTAACGGATTGATCTTTTGCCCTAACACTTTACTCTCTGATTCTCTTCTGTATAGCTCCTGAGGGTAGCACACCTTCACTATAATTAGCACTTACAACATTACCCTAAGTATGCAATTGGAAATCATATCACAGGAAGAAATCTCTTTCTAACACAAAGTAATGGGAAAGCCGTTACCATATAAAATCTTAATAATGCGGAAATGGAAAAAGATAAACACCTCGAAGGCATGCCTAATCCCAATCACAACTTCAGTGGGTTTGAAGCCAATGAAGGCGAATGCCAGCAGGTGATTCGATTACCACTTAGATACGGTATTCCTTTTTATATTTCACAATTTCTGTATGGCAACGGAAAAATAATGCATAACTATTAATTATGGAAGAAAACATTGTTGGCAGCTAGTCACATTAAAATGTACTGTAATAACAAGCTAGTGTAAAGTCTGTGGGTTGGTGAAGTAGCTTTATACTGTGCTGCATATTGCCTCTCTGAACAATATGTATTGTGGCACTCATTCAAAATCTGTCTGACAATTAGTGTGGTTGATGGACTTCTTTTGTGCTGTAAATACAACAGGCCGCAGGCCAAAGCAAGCATCAAAGTAGAAGCAACGTAGAGGGGGGAAAGGCAAAAAATATAACTATATATTTATGTGGATCTTGGGCTAAAAAGTTGCTTCTATTACCTTTGAACAAAATCAAACATAAGGTATGGGGGAAAAAAAAAAAAAACAATTGCGTGTGTGTGCGCGTATGCGTGTGTGTGTGTGTGTGTGTGTGGAACCAATAAGTTATGTTTATCCAAATAATGACTGCCTCAGAATCAAATGTGTTTCATATACAGTGTTTCTTAGATATCAACAAACCGTTCTTTTTTTTTTTTTTTTTAATAATCAACTAAACCCATTAGTCAGACCAACCATTAAATATTGAAAACTACAAGCTACAAGCTTGTAGGTCTGCTATTTTCAGTATGCACTAGTTCTGTATATAATCATTTGATCGGTTATAACTAAAATTAATTCCAATAGTTACCCTCCACCTTCCAGTGTTTTGGTTTGCGGTGCAGCTATCCAGGCCTACTTGTCTCACTTGACAGAAGAGAACAGAGGCTCACTATAGGCTGTCACAGGGAGATGCTTTTCACATTCCTTGTGGCATATTATTGCCACAATAATTCATAGTGTCTCAATAGTCCTTTTCAGCCACAAACAACTTTGTAATTCCATCCTTTGGTCAGAAAAAAAAAGTTCTTTCCATCTTGAGGGATATATTTATGAATGAAATAGATACTCCTAGATTACGTAAAGGTGAGTGACAGTATGTCTTGGGCAATATACCGGTATTACCGTTTATCGCGATATTGGAAATCAATACCGAGTAATATCGTTGGGTCTATAAAAAATATCGAATACCGTCAAGTACAGACATTCTACTGTATTCCAGTGGTTTTTAACCACGTGGTCCCCAGCTAAGTTGTTTAACCAGATGTAACTCTTGAGAATGTTTCATTTTTACACTCTCAAGAGTTAAAATATTCATCATGTGAATTAGCCCCAAGTCTACACAACTAGAAGATTAATGGTCATGGACAAAAGCAAAAATAAATCCTTAGTTTTGGGATCTGTGGGATCAATTCTGAGAACTAGGTGACTGGTGGAACGTGTCCAACTCTGATTGCACGCCATCTAGTGGCCAATACCGGTAATATCGAATATCGAGCTTATTAACACGTTATCAATACCGATATTAAACAATCAATACCGCCCAAGACTAGGTGAGTGACAGTATGTCTTATTTGTCATTATGGATGGTTCATATTAATCATCATCTGCAGCACGCTGCTGGATTGCTAATAACATACCCTCAACTGTCCACGTCTGTGCCTGATGAGTCACTAAAATGCAGAAAAAACAGTGCTGTGCATCAGCAACTTCTCCTATGCAAAGAATAGAGCTACTGTATGCACCTGTATGAAGACGATACAGCCCATAGTTTGTAGTGTGGCCCTTTTTTACAATGTTCTCCATTGGGAGATCCTCCCTGGTGCCTATAATTCATTTGAAAGCAGAAAAATTCAGAGGCGGCAAGCAGGCATGGTTTTAAAATGAGTGAGGGACCACATTCTTGTAAAGAGACTGCGGTGTGTGTGTGTGTGTGTGTGTGTGTGTGTGTGAGAGAGAGACTGAGTCAGTGCTTTGAATAGAAGGTGCTGTGGCTTAGTAGGTAAAGCAGGTCTCGCCTCCTTCTGTCTACATGTCGAATCGTCCTTGGGCAAAACACTTCACCCCAAATTGCTCCCAATGTGCTGGTTGTGCCTTGCATGGTTTCTTCCGTAGTCAGTGTATGAATATATATGTGTGTGTGTTTGTGTGTGTGTGTGAATGGTTAAAGGTAATGCACTATGTAAAGCGCCTTGGATAAACGCGCTACCAATAAACACACACCATTTACCTTCTAATCTAATTCAACTTTGGTGAGATGTGTTTCTATTCTGTTTCATATTTCAAATGGTGAAAACATGGTATTGGAAAAACAAGCCGTGACACTTTGGTGAGATGAGAAATGTGTATGGAAAGAAATCCACTACTGTAGGGCCTATCAAATCAGGTTGTGTGACCTGTAGCGCCTACAACGCACTGCAGCAGCATTACGGAGTGGAACAGTCCCATTCGCTGTGCGTCTCGCTGACCGTGAGTTATGAGCAGAGCCTGCCTTGGCAGTCTCTTGTTTTTTCCTCTGTACCCGCGAGGCAACTAACAAGGCTGCCTCATCGTCAAACTAAAACATCTACAGTGCAACCAAGTGGAAAAAACTAATTAGTATTTGTTTTCTTACTGTAGCAACTTTCTGTGTTTTTTTGTTATAAATCCCTAATTCCCTCTGGGCACCACACCAATAGCATCCCGTATTGACCACAGACAACAGCTTGTTAAACTGCAGGCTTTCTCCTTTATTCACTTCTGTTTCTATCTCCCCCCGACTCGTCCCCGCTCGCTTGCATTCCCTCTAATCCTCTCTTTATTTATCCTCCCTCCCACTATATTCTCCCGCTACCCTCTGATCTCTCCTCCCTTTTGTGGTTGTCTTCTCTCTTTCCTTGTCTTTTACATCTCCCTCCATCTTCACCTCCTCCTATCTCCAGCATGTGCATCTCTCTGTGCACCAGGAGTTGTAGCTGTGACTTTGCCACCACAAACATGAACAACAGCCTATAAAGCTTCCTCTCCTCCCTGTCCCTCTCTGTGTACCAGGTGTTGTAGCTGTGACTTTGCCACCACAAACATGAACAGCCTAAAAAGCCACATGCGGAGGCACCCCCAGGACCACCAAGCTGTACAGCTGCTGGAGCAGTACAGGTGAGAACAATCACATGTCCTCCTGTTCCAAACAGGGAGTGATGTATCTGTACATCGTTGTTCACAAGACAGGCGTCCGCCTCCACGTACAGTATATGGCTAAATACAGAGAACGTAAATGTTTCTGAGGTGCATGAAGCATCTTTTTGAATAGCCGACAGATAAGCAGTAAGTCCTTGCGGTACTGTAATCTCTGCCTCTCTCTCTGTCGCTCTTGCACACATTCAATGGAAATATTGTGGCATTATGTGCGACTAGATTGTAATGTTCCTGGAAGATGGAGGCCTAAGAGGCATTTAAATCTAGTTGCGGTGACAAGCTTGAGTGCGGCTAAGGAAACTACTGTGAATGGTTTTGAGAAAACATTGGCTAAACAAGTAAAAAATAATGTGCACCTGGACTATTTCTCATAATGAATCCATAAAGACTTAGGCTTCTCTAGCTAAATTGCTGCATCACTTAGGGATGACGTTTTGGCAGCAAAACAGCAATGGAGAGCTCTTAATGAAAGGCAATTTCACATCGATTAGCTGCAGTTGAACTTAGATTTTTAGTCTAGTGACAACACCAAACTACTGGCCCAATCTGGTTATTGGCTGGCTGACACAAGCCCCATAATAGATTTGTGCATCCAACAAGATGCAGAAATCTTCACATATGAGCATAAAAAGGGGTCAGGTGTTGCATGACCTGCTGGGTGATGGGTCATGTATTCTCAACTTGCATTAATGTTGCCGGCTTGCATCGAGATTGCAGTCAACTGTCTTGCGTGTTTCGGTATGATGATGTGAGATGCGCCGCGTCCACCTTTTATACAGCTGCTATTTTGGAACATGTTGAGAAATCTTGATTGTGAGAACTACTGATGGTTCAGGACCATCGACCATTTTCATATATATAAGTTTAAACAGTTATTTCACTTGCTGGATACCAGAATGGGATTAAAAAACAAGTATTCAAAAGCCACCTGCATTTAGAGCAGGGGTCGGCAACCCTAGGCACACATGCCAATGATGGCACGCCGGGTGGTATCGGCTGGCATGTGGCCAGGTTCTGGGAGTAGTTTTTTTCCTCCCCCTCTCTGTATTAAAATAACTGCATTCCCCTTGAATGTGCATGTTGTAAAATAAAGATTATACTGCAGTATTCGCGGTATAATTCACCTAGTTTTATGACTAGGTGCAGCCCACCTATAATGATCTGTGAGCTTGTAGATTGTATATTTATCATATATCATATGTTTTATGTTTGGAGAATGTTGTGTGTTGATGTCCAGTATTAAGCGTCACTTTGAAACAAAGCACGAAAAATCATTCGGTGAGAGACCGCGACTGCCTGCGGTAAAGCTTGCGATCCCCCAGTAAAGTGATCCGACGCACGACTGTTCACTGCTTGCAGGTCGCAGTGGTGGTGTTACCCCATGCGTGTATGTGTGTGTGCGCACTGACTGTACTAAAGTAGTGTGCGGAGTTGTTCCGATGGCGAAATATTAATATTGCAATGAATCTAGGACTGTTCTATTGATGTGGGAAAAGTGTTGCACTAAGTCTGATCAATCTAATGTGAAAGAAAAATATCTACCAGTCTGGCTGTTAATAAAATATGGCCTAAGCATGACATAACTGCAGAATTTGGCCATTAAAAATGTGGAAATCGTGAAAATGCACTATTTATTGACTAGAATTTATTGTAATTTTTTGCGTTGGCACTTCATGTCAAAAAGGTTGCCTACCCCTGGTTTAGAGCACGATTCAGAAATGCGATAAAAACAGATCAGCTTAATTTCTCTTGGCTTTTATTGATGTGATAATAGACACGTCATCACGCTGCAGGTTTTCATTTTCCTCTTTTCATATTTTTAATGCATCCATTGTTAAATTTGGCAATACAATGTTCACATCTGTGTTCTAAAAGTGTGAAGAATGTACAGTATTTTTCATTTCACTTGGACTTCAAGAAAGGCAAGCGAAACATGCATTTGTCCAACTCTGACTCATTCCAGTGTGGACTCCCCTGAGAGTCCTTGCAGGGTCTTTAGTTGGTTAGAATCCTCTTGATTGAAAAGAGGACCGGTTACCATCTCAGCATGCATAGATATTAAACCAAATGAGTCTTACGACTGTCCTGCCTCCACTCTTGCTAGAATCTTCATTATACGCCTCCTCCTTTGCTGATTTCCTTCGAATCTGTCTTCCTCCTTTGCATCCGTCCCATGTGCTCCGGTGCAGGTGTTCGCTGTGTGGCTATGTGTGCAGCCATCCGCCATCTCTGAAGTCCCACATGTGGAAGCACGCCGGGGACCAAAACTATAATTATGAGCAGGTGAACAAAGCCATCAACGAGGCCATCTCCCAGAGTTGTCGGTGAGTAATGTTGGTAGTGAGGGCATTTTATCAGCTATTTGAGAACTATCTGAGTATCTAAGTTGTTACCAAGAAATGTCGTCCATTTGTGTTTCTTATGGTGTCTAAATGTACTAAACTAGATCAGCACTTGGTAGAGAGTGCGAGCAGAGCAAGCAAAGATATTCTTTCATCAAATGTATGCAGTCAGAATAAGCCTAAAAACACCATGATTGATTTAATGAATTTAAAATATGTTTGTCTTTTTTATTAGTTCTCAAATAACCTAAACCTTAAGGTGATGACTAAATAAGCGATTAATCAATTTATCATTTAAATCACTGGACGATGAATCGATAATGTGATTAATCGTTAGTACCTACCTTAGGGGACATGTGGAGAACATGTAACCCCACACAGACATGCCTTTTTGCCACCCCCACCTCAGGTATGGGCACTGGTGACGTGGAAACATGTTCTTATTCTTTTAAAATATATTTTGGGATCTTTTTTTAAATACCTTTTTTATAGGTTAGTGTCCACTGTATAGTATGGTGTCAGGAAATGGTTTCCTTCTTTTCCATTGCAATTACCATCATCCACTTCAAGATGTATCTGTATTTGTCCGCTATATTTGGATTACCACTGTCCCTGGCACCTCTCCATGTCTCTCTCTCTCCTCCACGTCCTCTAGGATGCCCAGTGCCCCTCAGAAGCTCTCCTCGGTTCTTGATCCAGTGACAGAGCGGCCTGGGGCAGCTCAGCCACCGAGGGACAACGACGCGGCTCCGCCAGACCCAACCCCCACGTCGGCAGCAGGCCTGGGACTGGTGGTGGACAGCTCAGAGGGCCTTCACGTGCCCTCCTCTGCCGTGGAACCCTCACAGTGGCCCAGCGAAGCCTCCAGCCCTCCTGGGAACGACCTGGCGCAGTCGCAGCCGCGAGGCCAACTGCACACGGGCCTCACCCCGGCTCCAGGCATGGAGTATTGCATGCTGCTCTTTTGCTGCTGCATCTGTGGCTTTGAGTCCACCAGTAAAGAGTGTCTGATGGAGCACATGAAAGGCCACGAGGGAGATATAATCAGCATCATCCTCAATAAAGAGCAGCAGCCCACGGAACAGCAGGCCTTAGGCCTCCAGTCAGCAGAGGGTGGTGCAGCGCAGTGAGACAATAGTATCTGCATTCACTTCCTCCTTCCTGTCATTAATGCAACAATCTTTAGTCTTAGTCTTCAAAATATCATTCACAGAAAAAAAATGTCATTTCAATGTGTTTCATCCTGTTGTCTTCGTTTGACTTATTCTTGCATTGTACCATAGTGACAGGGACAGGGGCCATTTTGTTTTCGTCTTAGTGTATTTAAAGCTCCAGTTTGGAATCTCCTACATAGAGGGAAGTGATGCCAGCACCGCTTGCCTCGGTAAGTCGTCAGCATTTCTGTAGTGCCCTTTTTCAAAGGAATGTATGCGTTACATTCACCCATACACATCTTCACTCACCCATGCCAAACACAGGCTTCATGCAAGCCACCAAACTGTTCATCGGGAGACGAAGGTGATTATTCTCCCTTGGCTTCCGCTGGCTTTAGATGAAAGTTTGTACAAAGCCTTATAAATTAGGCTTGAATTGTAGGACTTCAATTGACAGAAAGAATATTTTTGTGATTAAGCATTGAAAGTGGAGGAGGCCAATTTATAAAAGGAAAAATCTAATTGAAAATGAAATGTCTAATCGCTAGGTTTCAGGGAGACTTAAGCTTGAGGGAAATATTGCATATGAGCTTTAGTTAATTTCTGTACAAGACAACATGACTATGTAAACAATATACATATGCTGGTTTGGAGTTGAGCATTGAACTTAACTTCAAGAGGAAAGAAAACCAACTGATCCAAGTATGCATTTCCATGCACAAGCAGTTCAAACCAGCTGATACCTCACAAAACCACACAGACCCTCATCATAAAAAATGGAATTATAATTCTCTCCTTTCTTTTTCCTGCATAACTCGTATATTGACCATGAGGCAGCTCTAGTATCGCTACTGTAATTATTATTTAATGTATTTAATCCCACACATTGTAGGCTCTTGCCTAGAAAAGAAGGCATGTGCGCTAGTGTTTAAACTCACAGATGCCTAAATGCATGTACGCTTTAAATAACCTATACATTGTTGTTTTCAGTTTGTAAAAGCAAATTATTTTTCTACATTTGTTTTTTTTTTGTCACTTGTACATGTTTTACCTCTGGGGGCCGTGTTAAGTCAGCATGAACTCATGGCAATGAATAGCCTTATGGAGGATAAACTTTGGAAATACACTAGAAGATGATGACATACAGTAACAATGGTGAATATGGCCCACAGTAGTAGTAGCTGTTGGTGTATGAGACCAGAGGTTTAAAAGGAAAGATTACAAAGGGAAGTAAAGGTGCCTAATATTGACTGAATTGTTTTATTTTAACCAGATTGATGCTCATTTTCATTATTGTGCTAGTGTCAGTTGAGAGGTTATATATGTAAACTTAATGTTTATAATCTTAATCGTTATTTTGCCAAATGTATCACTTTTATTTTATAGCAGTTGTTGCTAACATTCACAAAGAGAACTCTAGTTGGCATGGCTAACTAGCCAATGTTATTTTTGACCCTTTGTGTTTAAATTTCTTTATATATATTTTTTTAGGGGAGCTAGAAAGGTGATGAATGTGTTAGATCATTAATTTGTTCATGTCCAGCCATGTTTTGTCTACACACTCTTTGTTTGGTTTGAACACTTGACTACCTTGCTAGAGCGTCCGATCACTTTGGGTTGCATTTTCTTCTATTTCACTGAAATTATTATTAATCCAATGTTTTGTGATTGTCCAGTGGGAGCTGAACCCCACCACGAGATGACCTCGAAGTAGGATGCAGAACAAAAGGGTTGTAGATGCATTTGTTCAGATTGCAACATTTTGTCATCCCAACCCAGCCTGTAATACGTGTCATGCAGAGCATCCATTCCGTTAAGTCATCTGCATGCCCTTAACTGCTTGTGCCCGCAGAGATAGTGGCTGAGGGAATTAATATGAGAAAATGTAATATCCATAATTCATGGCCCTGCCCCCTCTGACCAGTTTGCATTTACATGCATGTGTGCGTGCCGTGCATTCGCATGCTGTGCATACATGTAACTAGGTGTATCAAAACAATATTAAATTTGTCTCGAAGACCTAACTGCCTGAGCTGAAATTCTAATTATCATAGTCGATCGTTATTGTCTGCCTTTCCATTTCATAATTCAAAGCGCATGTGTCAGAGAAGACTGCAACAGTGTTGCTGTTCTTTCTTCCTCTCTGATTTGCATAGTGTGTATTTAAATGATGTTGGGTGGAGAAAAAAAAAGATTTGGCTAGCCAGAACCTTCTGGCGGATGACTGTGATAGTCCAGGTCTCACCCCGTACAACACAGAGCATCTTACTTCTTTCTTGACAGTTTGCGATTATTCAGCTCTGACAAATGAATACCGCCTCACAAAGCAGGTGTGTTTAAGGCAGTGGATTTGACATGCTGAAGTGGTAAATGCTGTGACATTTTCAGTCTGTTATTATTCTGGTTAACTGCTATAACACATGGCTAGAATAAGATTGTGAATTGAAGGACTTTTTTGGCTACAATATGGTAAAAACGGGTCCTTCAAGTTGAAAGTGGTTAATATGTATGTGTGTTAAACACGTAGGATAATTTCAGACTAAAACTTGATACAGCAATGAGTATGTTTTGGGGTAATCATTATATATTAAAATTTAAACAGGTTAGCTTTTCATGTTTGAAGATTATCTTGCAGAACAAAGTGTATATGTATTTTTAATTTATTCCCCAGACCACATGCATACCCATGGAAATTATTTGCCTTCTCCCAATTCACTTGGGTTAATCTCTTTCATGAAGACAGGTGGGCAAATTACACAATTACATCTTTAAAAGAGCTCTTAGTGCATCTGCCATCTAGAGATACAGCCTTGTGTAGTTTTCTTTCCAGGTTAGTGGCCTTCAGATTTACCCATTGATGAATTAGAAGTCACTTTTGTGGCCGTATACAGTAGTTATCACATGCAAACAGTTTTATCTCCCAATTTCAGAATATCTTAGACTAACCCTGTTCTAAGGAAGCATATATCAGTGCCATGATAGTCTTGTTGGAAAAAACAACCCGTCAACCTGATTGTCAAAGAAAGAGTGTCATTGTTTTTGTCATACTTTATGGTGCCTTTGTTCAAAACGTCATGCACATTCTCCAAGTCTACTTTAATGTATGATAATGTATTTTGCTCATTCGTAATCGTAACATGTACTACCATTATAATTTGAAAATAACCATAGTGGAATCAGTGCAGAACTGATAGCTGAAGGTTGCAGATGCTTACTATATTTCTAGCATTTTTCCCTGTGACAAACCCAACAGTTGGTACTGTAATTTCAGTCTGTAATACTGAAGTTGAATACTGTAGAATACAAAACTGACTTTTTTTCTTAAGAAAAGCAAAATGTATTTTTTAATTATCTTGTATTAAAAACACTAAGGTGATAAATTGAGCTTTATCAAAAATGGGACTTTTTGTAATTATTATTACTAATAGTGTATTTGAGGGAACTGACAATTTTAAGCTAAACGAAGCACAACGAGCTATGTGCATTGAAACCAAAGGAGTCTGGAGGATATGTAATGGATCTTTGTGCTGATGCATCCGTTGGTACGGTCTCAGGCCGATGTGATGCTTTCTCTGTTTTATTTATTTTTGAAACATCATGGGCAGTGTTATGTCACAACTGTGCTGTTGTATTTTTGGTAAATAAAGACTGAGAAATTAAATAAACATAATTGTGCTTTGTGTAGTGACTATACTCGTACGTGCCTGTCGGCCAGCGGCTTACTTGAGAACGGTGCAATTTGGGAACCTCATACCTGTTAACTTTTCATGGCACCCATTTTATCTGTCTGTGTCCCTCTTATGCCTGTACTGATATCTGTCTGTCAGTTTGTGTCTACAGAGTTCTGCAAACCGACTGTGAAAGGTGGACCTGGTGTAGGTTCCTGTGGCAACCCAATGGATGAGGCAGAGGCTGGAAATTGCACAGGTGAGGGGACTTTCGGTTGATTAGGCCCACTGGCAAAACTTTACCAGTATGTGCGGTCAGTGCCATCTAGAGACAGAGTTCTGACAACTCTGTTCACTTCATAGGGCCAGTCTAATGGCGTCCTCTACGGCGTCCTGCGCTACTGGGGAGACTGGGTCAAACACTTTACCAGAGTGAATGGATCTAATGGAATCCAGCGGAGGGACAACATGTGAACAATCATTGTGTAATAACTATTTGCAGTCAAATGAAAGAAAACATGTCACAGGTTATTTTCTTACTGTTTGTTTTATGATTTGCAAACAATATAATTATATTTACAACTTTAAAGAGCAGAATAGTTTCTCCAATAGCACCTCATACACATACTGTGAAGAGCTGACTCTCGCGATAGGGGACGCAGACTTCCAGACTAGCTGGGTGCTCTTGTTAGGTAGGCAGAAAAGCATTGGACTCAGGCAACATCCCAGCTTTAATGGCTTTAAATCACTTTATTTTAGTTTTTTTTTTTTTTTTTTATAATAGCACATCATACACATTAGAGATTATAGTTGTCACTGAACAACAGTTTATAACACTTGTCATGTTGTGTATATATACCTAAAATTTGCGGTGACCTCGCTCAAAATAATGTATTCCAAGTAAGGCGATCAGTGCACAATGTTGGGCGGATGGCCACTCGGGGTACTCCGATTGGCCGGTTTAGGTGATGGTAATGGTGATGTAAGACCTATAGCTTATGTAAATGGAAGCTTAAAGTGTAAAGCAGTGTGTCGTCAGCATTCAGGGTGATGAAATTTTGCTTCCATAGACAAATATATAAGTGTTGCACATCATCAGCGACAGTCGTTACACTGACTGGTCGTCAAGCACATGGGCTCATTTCGACTTTAGACCAGCCTTCCCCTGGCTGCGCGTTTTCGGCAACAGAAGAACAAGGAAAGAGGTCATGCCTCCGGTCATGGCGGCTCCTCAGCACCTGCCCATCCGCTTCCAGGAGCACCTGCAGCTGCAGCGGCTGGGCATCAACCCGGCCAACATCGGCTTCAGCACGCTGACCATGGAGTCGGAGCGCTTCATCTGCGTGCGTGAGAAGGTGGGCGACACGGCCCAGGTGGTCATCATCGACCTGACCGACCCCGACACGCCTGTCCGCCGGCCCATCTCGGCCGACAGCGCCATCATGAACCCCGGCAGGAACGTGATCGCGCTCAAGGCGGCCAAGACCCTTCAGATCTTTGACATGGAGCTCATGTCCAAGGTGAAGGCGCACACCATGACGGACGACGTGACCTTCTGGAAGTGGCTGTCCCAGGACACGGTGGCGCTGGTGACTGAGCACGCCGTCTACCACTGGGGCATGGCAGAGGGCGATGAGCCCACCAAGGTGTTTGAGCGGCACGGCAGTTTGGCGGGCTGCCAGATCATCAACTACCACGCGGACGCCGGGCACCGCTGGCTGGTGCTGGTGGGCATCTCGGCGTCGGCGCAGGGCCGGGTGGTCGGTGCCATGCAGCTCTACTCGGTGGAGCGCCGTGTGTCGCAGCACATCGAGGGACACGCCGCCTGCTTCGCCCGCTTTAAGATGGACGGCAACCCCGAGGAGTCGACGCTGTTCTGCTTCTCAGTGCGGCGGCAGGACGGCGGCCGACTTTACATCATCGAGGTTGGAGCGCCGCTGGCCGGCAACCGGCCCTTCCCCAAGCGGTCGGTGGACGTGCGTTTCCCCGCCGAGGCCGCCTACGACTTCCCCGTGGCGCTGCAGGTGGGCTTGCGGCAGGACGTCCTCTTCCTTGTCACCAAGTACGGCTATGTTCACCTGCACGACCTTGAGACGGCCACGGCCATCTACGCCTGCCGTGTCAGCGACGAGAACATCTTTGTGACAACGCCGTGGCGTGGCGGACTCGGAAGTGGCGCTATGGGGCCTGCCGGCATCATGGGCGTCAACCGGAAGGGCGCCGTGCTCTCCGTGACTGTGGAGGAGAAGAACCTGGTCTCGTACATCAGCGACGTCATGGAGCGTCCCGAACTGGCACTGCGGCTGGCCGCGCGCAGCAACCTGGGCGGCGCCGAGCAGCTGTTCGCGCGCCGCTTCGAAGAGCTCCTCTCCGCCAGCGACTATGCTGAGGCGGCCCGGGTGGCCGCGGCAGCACCCCAGGGCCTCCTGCGCACTGCTGACACCATGAGACGCTTCCTAAACATGAGGCCGGCCTCACCGGCGTCGGGCCAGAGCTCCTCGCCGCTGCTGCAGTACTTCGGCGTCCTCATGGAGCACGGCCAGCTCAACCGCCTGGAGTCCCTGGAGCTCTGCCGCACGCTGCTGCAGAAGAAGCAGAGCTGCGACAGCAAGTCACTGCTGGAGCAGTGGCTGAAGCAGGACAAGCTGGCCTGCTCAGAGGAGCTGGGCGACCTGCTGAGCCCCGTGGATCCTGCGCTGGCCCTCGCTGTCTACTCGAGGACCCCCAATGTCCACAGCAAGGTGGTCCAGAGTCTCCGGGACGTTCTGCAGGCCGACCCAGAGCAGGGCCTGCGCTTCACACAGGCGCTACTGGCCGAGCGCCAGGGCGACAACCAGATGCCGCCGGGGGACCTGGCGCAGATCGCAGACGTGTTCGTGGAGCTGGACCTCATCCCGCAGTGCACCTCCTTTCTACTGGACGCCCTGAGAGGCGACCGGCCCTCAGAAGGCGCCCTGCAAACCCGTCTGCTGGAGATCAACCTCAAACGCGACCCCCGTGCGGCCGATGCCATCCTGACCAAGCACCCATTCACCCACTATGACCGCGCCCACATCGCCCGGCTCTGTGAAGAGGCGGGCCTCCCACAGAGGGCGCTGGAGCATTACGCGGACCTGTCAGACATCAAGCGGGCTTTGGGGCAACAGGCGCCGCTGTTTGACCCCGAGAAGCTGCTCGCCTTCCTCGGCTCGCTGTCACCGGAGCATTGCCTGGAGTGCCTCAGGGCCATGCTGACGGTCCCGCAGAACCTGCAGCTGTGCGTGCAGGTGGCGTCGGTGCACCACGGGCGTCTCTCCACCAAGGCCCTGATGGAGCTGTTTGAGGCCGCCGACAGCGCTGAGGGCCTATTCCAGTTCCTGGGCTCGGTCATGGCCTCCAGCCAGGACCCGGACGTCCATTTCAAGTACATCCAGGCAGCCTGCCGCACAGGCCACCTTAAGGAGATGGAGGCCGTCTGCACCCAGAGCGACCACTACGAGCCAGAGCGTGTCAAAAACTTCCTGGTGGAGGAGGCCAAGCTCTCGGACCCGCGGATGCTCATCTTGGTCTGTGAGCGCTTCAACATGATCCACGACTTGATCCTCTACCTCTACCGCAACAACCTGCACAGCCACATCAACACCTATGTGCGTGAAATGAATCCTGGCCGCCTGCCTGCCGTGGTCGGAGCCCTGCTGGACACAGACTGTAACGAGGATGTGATCCGAAGCCTGATCCCGGGGTCAGCAGTGTTGGGAGGAGGAGAAGGAGGAAGAGGCGGTGGGCAGTTCTCCACCGATGAGCTGGTAGCCGAGGTGGAGAAGAGGAAACGACTACAGCTGCTCCGGCCATGGCTGGAAGCGCGGCTTCGCGACGGCTGCGAGGAGCCGGCCACGCACAACGCACTGGCCAAGGTCTACATCGACACGGGCGAGAGCCCCGAGTGCTTCCTCATGGAGAACCCTTACTACGACAGCCGCGTGGTTGGAAAGTACTGCGAGAAGCGAGAGGACCCGCACTTGGCCTGCATGGCTTACATGCGTGGCAAGTGCGACCAGGAGATTGTCAGCGTCTGCAACACCAACTCACTCTTCGCCAGCTTGTCACGCTACCTGGTGCGCCGCAACGCCCCAGAGCTGTGGGCCAGCGTCCTGGCCGAGTCCAACCCCTTCCGGCGGCCGCTCGTCGATCACGTGGTGAAGACGGTGCTGACGGACACGGAGGCGAGCGGGCAGCGCGACCCCGATGAGGTGGCGGTCGTTATTGAGGCATTCGTGGCGGCCGCGCTGCCTGACGCGCTGGTTGCCGAGCTGCTGGAGAAGATGCTTCTAGACCCCAATGCAGCCGGCTTCCTAGAGAACCGGAATTTGCAAAACCGGTTGCTCCTGACGGCCGTGAAGATGGCGGATCGCGCACGAGTTTCAGAGTACGTGCAGCGGCTGGACGGCTACGATGCAGTGCAGGTCGCTGATGCAGCCGTGGCCGCCGGCCTCCATGAAGAGGCCTTTGCCATCCTCCTGAAAGCCCGTGCCAACGCGGCAGCCGTGCGCGTGCTCATTGAGCACGTGGGCGACCTGAAACGTGCCTACGAGTTTGCCGAGCGATGCGGCGGCTGCGATGACGAGCCAGCTGTGTGGAGCACGTTGGCCACGGCGCTGTTGCAGAAGGACCTGGTGCGTGAGGCTGTGGCCTCCTACGTCAAGGCCGGCGATGCTTCAGCCTGCACCGAGGTGGTGCGTGTTGCCGCCCAGAGCGGACACTGGGCAGAACTGGCGGGGTTCCTGCAGATGGCCCGCAAGAAGAGCCACGAGTCCTATGTGGAGACTGAGTTGCTGTTCTGCCTGGCCAAGACTGACCGGCTGGCTGAGCTGGAAGAGCTGCTGAACGGACCACACGGTGCCGATGTGCGTGCGGCGGCCGAGCGATGCTACGCCGAGGGTCTGTACACAGCGTCCCGCCTGCTGTACGCCAACCTGAACGACTTTGGCCATGTGGCGTCGGCCCTGGCGCACACGGGCGAGCTCCTGGCGGCGGTGGAGGCGGCTCGCGGGGCCAACAGCACCGGCGTGTGGAAGGAGGTGTGCTTCGCCTGTGTCGACGCCAAGGAGTTCCGTCTGGCGCAAATGTGTGCCCTGCATGTGGTGGTGAGCGGCACCGCCGAACTGGCTGAGCTGGTGGCGTACTACCGCGAGCGTGGCCACACCATGGAGCTGACAGCAGTGCTGGAGGCAGCCATGGGCCAGGAGCAGACGCACGGCGACATGTACACAGAGCTGGCGCTGCTTTACGCCCAGTTCAAGCCCCAGATGCTGCGAGAGTACCTGGAAGTGTTCTGGCAGCGCGTGGACGCTCCCACCGTGCTGCGTGCTGCAGAGGAGGCGCATCTGTGGGCCGAGCTGGTCTTCCTGCACGAAAAGCGCGAGGACTTCGACCAGGCCGCCGCGGTCATGATGCGCCACGCGCCGGCGGCCTGGAAGGAGCCGGCGTTCACAGAGACACTGGTCAAGGCGAAGGACATGGAGCTGTGCTATGAGGCCGTGCACTTCTACCGGGAGTCCAAACGCTACCCGGCGCTCAACGACTTGCTGGTGGCGCTGACACAGCGCCTGGACCACACGCAGCGCCTGGACCACAGCCGCATCATCGGCATGTTCGCCCAAGCTGACGAGCTGGCGGCCATCAAGCCCTACCTGCTGGCCGTGCAGCGCACCGGCATCAACGACTGCGCTGTCAACGAGGCGCTCAACGACCTGCACGTGGCCAAGCACGACTTTGCGGCGCTGCAGGCCTCCGTCATGGCGCATGACAACTTTAACGCACTGGCACTGGCCGAGCGGTTGCAGCGGCACAAGCTGCGCGACTTCCGCGTGGTGGCGGGCTTCCTGTTCACGGCCGGCGGCCGCTGGAAGGAGAGCGTGGAGGTGTGCCTGAAGGACGAGCAGTACAAGGACGCCATGCAGTACGCGGCGCAGTCGGGTGACCAGACGCTCTGCGAGGAGCTAATGAACTGGTTCGTGCAGAGCGGGAAGAAGGAGTGCTTCGCCGCGTGCCTCTTCAACTGCCACGCCCTGCTGCGGCCCGACATGGTGCTGGAGATCGCCTGGAGGCACAACATCATGGACGCCGCCATGCCCTACTTCATCCAGGTGGCGCGCGATTACCTCGGCAGGGTGGACAACATGGCGGGCCTGGTGAAGACCTTTTTAAAGCCTACCGAGCCTAGTTAAAGCCTGTTCAGAGACAATATGGAGGGCCTGGCTAAAGCCTGTTTAGAGACAACATTGATGGCCTGGTTACAGCCTGTTTAGAGACAACATGGAGGCCTGGTTAAAGCTTGTTTAGAGCAAGCTCAGGCAGTCCTTTTTTGAAGATGTGCGCTACACCCCTCCAATGAGTGGCTTAATGAGTGTTTAGGGCACTAAACATGATTGTGAACTAAACCATGAGCTTAGTTAAACGACCATTACCCAGGTACCCCTCAGTTCACATGAGAGTGATTTATCATCACAGACCCCTGCGGTGGTGCAACCCCCAGTGAGCGCAAATTTCTTATCGCCGGGTGTCACTGTTGCACCACTTGCTTCGCACTGGTGGAATTTTTTTAAACTTGAGTCATGACCCCCGACATTATGGGGCCATCGGCCACCATCACCGCACCGTTGCATCTTGTGCACTATACACGGAGCGACCGAACAAAATGATTATTTTGTCTTATTTATTGAGCGTTAGCCGCTCGATGCACAGCTTTGTGTGTGAATCATAGCAATGATTTGATTTGCTGAGCACTGACGATTTAATGTGAGGACAGAATAAAGGCATTTGTGATTGGCTGGAATAAGATGTTGTATGATGATGTAGAATAAGTTCACTTCACAAAGGTGTGATTTTTACTTACTGACATGCAAGGAGTGGCATTTTATTTGGTAAAAGGCAACTCTTCGATCACAATTTTCACAGCATAGAAATATGACATTCATGTGATTTTTGTTTGCATGTCCTACCAGTTCCCACATGTCCTGCAATGGTTTTCAACCTTTTTCACATCAATGTCCATGATTTATTTGGCGTTATATTGGGCCACGGATCACCATTTGATGAAATCCAAGCCTCTCAGAACACCCGCTTCGACTGTTATCGAGTGATAGCTCCCAGTAGGTTGCTTATCAAGCCGATCTTGGCCTACTGCATGTCGTCTGGGAACCGAATGGCACCATTGCCTTTTGATAAGACAAAAACCTGGAAATCTTTGATCAGCATTTCTGGTTGAACACTCTGTTTTAAGCCCTGTGTCCCTACTGTGACATACTCACGGTTATGTCGAGGGTCAGGGTTAGACGAATGTGTGTTGAAACGGGTTGAGGGCTAGCAGCATGTGACAAGTTTGCCATGAGGATGAATTACTACTACTCAGAACCAGAACCAACAAATATTTGTTATCGTTGGACGCGTTTTTGCCCACAATTCCATGTGGTGGTGTTGCTGCGTTTGATGTAGGAGAAATAGGTAAACGTTGGTCAAAAAAAACTATGATTCTATATTCTCTAAACATGCAACATACTATAGTTGATTCTTGTAAATCAACTAGTAATGCAGATGTGTAACAATTTTACTCTCCAGAGCATAATATGAAACCAAATGGTCTATTTGGTTTCATTTTACGTTCTCAAGTCAACAAAAATCTCTTTCAGCTGAACCATGACCAAATAGGGAGTGGGTGTGTACTATACATGACAGGCTGTAACATTACATCACACATACCTGTATGGCTGCCGTAAGCAAAGGTGAGTTAATCCACAGATAATAGCAACTGCATAAATATATCATTATGATTGTATTTTATCTAGAATAATTTAAGCATAAACAATATTAGCATTAACAACTTGCATGGCTCATTATTACTTGTGAGCGGAGCGGGCGCAAGTTCGGTGATCGGTGGTGTGTGGTTGGCGGTCAGTCGCCCTTCGGGATACTTCGTTGGCCGGTTTGGGTGATATGTAACGGTGACATAAGTAAAAGATCTTTACAGCTAAAATCATGAGTATTAGCTCCCTCCGCTCACGCGCACAAGTAGGCCATGTCCTTCTTGTGTGCAACGTGCAAGTTTGCACTCTACCGAGTGAGTTACTGAATGTCTGTTCTTTAAGACTGACCTTTCCGGTCTGTACCGTACCAACATAATGATATTTATACATCTATTTTGGTCTACTGTTTCTGTGTCTCTGTGTGCAATATGAATCATGCACTTTAGTATAAACAGATGCTGGATTATCTTTATTAGTGATGTATGATGGATCAAAACTTGTAAAACAATTTGAAAGGACCGATTTATGGATTATTCTGCTGTTTGACTCTGAGGGGAGGACACGATGAACATAGGCACTAGGCAGTGCTTCTCTCTCTCTCTACCTCTCTGTCTCCACCTCTCTCTCTCTCTGCGTCTGTTCTGTCCCTCTCTCTCGCTACGTCTGTTTCTGTCTCTCTCTCTGTGTCTCTGTCTGCAGGCTGTTTTGATCGCGCTGATTTTTTATTAGTATCGGAAGCTTAAGTCATGTTTGTAATTCTAACGGCGTTGCAACACTGGATAAAGTAATTAATTAGATTACAAATTACTGAGGAAAATAACGGAATTAGGTAACGCGATTTATATAACAGAATTAGTCTCAACTCTGCATACAGAAAATAATAATATATAATCATTCGATTGGCTGACCAAGGAACATTGAAAATATTTAATTGGCTGAGCAAGGAAGGTGATGTATGATTATGTAAAACTTTCTTTTACTACATCACCATTACAACATCATCGGGGCAACCACACTTTGCAGTTGCAAAATTGCATTCTAGTTAATATCTACTCCCTGAGATAACTAATTGTTCAATAAAGGGTAAATCTGTTTATTGTATTTTACACGTTGGATCTTTACCTCCTTGATGAGCTTCCTGACTTCACCACCTGGCCTGTTGTCTCTACTCATAAATAAATACATGTACTTACTGGGTTATTTATGGATAGAGAGACATTAATGATATAATAACCTCTTTCATTTATTCAATGTATACGCTTCAACTGCTCTGCAGACCAATCCCATAGTCCTGACACAATTCTTTCATAAAATATACTGTTTATATACAGTATATATACTGGTGGTGGTGGCTAAGGGGTAGAGTGGCTGCATGGTAACCACAAGGTTGCCAGTTCAAAGCCAGTGTTGATGTGTTCATGAGCAAGGCTTAACCTCCAATCACTCCCGATGTGCTGGTCCTTGCATGGTTTTCACCGCTATTGGTGTGTGAATGTGTGTTAATGGGTGACTGGGATTCACAATCTATGTAAATTGCCTTGGATAAAGGTGCTATGTAAAAGCACCATTTATATCTGAATTCATTCCACATAGTTTTAGAATATCCATTGAATTTAGATATCACCAGACTGAAGTGATTTCACTGATTTCACTTAAAGCCTGTCAATAGAACCTGTAGTAGGCTACTGTAGTAGGACCACATGTCTCAGAGACACTTCAAAGCTATAGGGCTGTTTTCTTCGGCTGCTGTGCATTATCAAGGGGGTTACATATCCATGTGTGAGTGGCTGACGACTTGAATCCTTGTGCCTTTTATGTTAACACAACATACAACTTGCTACCCATCTAACACTATACTATACCCACACGCTGAACCCTATGAAGACTATGTAAGTTATAGAAAGCTATAGAATGTCAGCTCAATGATGACCTGACATCTGTACATAACATGCTACTCTATCTAAATTGTCTGCAAGGTCATCAAGCAGGAGCTACAGCTCTCCTACATACTGTAACATGCTAATCTATCTAACTTGTCTGCAAGGTCAGACAAGCAGGAGCTACAGCTCTCCTCCATACTCATAAAGAACATTTCAGTTTGGCAAGACACAAGGAAAGAAAACAAACCTATCTTTTGGCACTGTAGTGGAAAGCAGCAGTAGCGTGACAATATATAAATAATGAAAGAGAGGTTGTGTAGGCGTGAAAAGGGGCACTTTCTCCAATTAAGACGATCGGGCAGGTGCTTGGGCACTGACGGTTGACTCCTTTCGTGCACGTGCCATGCTTGCGTTATGCTCCTCCATGAACATCCAAGTACATCTTGCAAGAGCACTTTGACCACAAAACCCCACCGCCAGAGAAAGAGACACAGTGGAACAGGGAGGGCATGTAGACGGCTTTGCCTCAGGCAGAAACACACAGTTGTATTTTTATTTACCCTCAGGAACTGGGCGTTGAGCGGAATAATAATTGCGGTTATCTTCAGACTGAATCCAGCAGCCCATTCCAACAAGCTTTCTCCACAGCCCCTCGTGTTGAGAGAGAGGAAAAAAATTGGATAGATAAAAGGCCAGGGATATGTCAGAATAAGCAATGTGGTGTAGATCTGCTCCAGTCAGTCCACTTAAGAGAATATCTACCACATAGTTCATCAACTTCTGTGTGGATTAGAGGTGCATCAAAGTTATTAGTTCATGACATGAGCATGTAGCGTTTTCATTTTACCTTCACACAGGTGGAAGGGAAGCTGAAATGGAAACTTTTTAGAAGTACCATCATTGTGTTGCCCGTTTGTACCTATTTCCTTTACCACATGCCGTAGTGAAGAAAGGACCATAGGGTTCATTGTATTGCATTGTATTGTTTCAAGGTTAAACCTAATTAAATCAATAATTGGACTCATAGGGAGAGGAAATCAAATGCTGTCAGAATGCAGCTTTACGTGGGCCTTCAAGGAAATAAGTCCTAAATCAATTTCAGGTACACATATCCCACACATATACCCAACTGTATTCGAAGCAAAAAGTGTGTTTTGTGTTTTTTAATAAGTTGGTATGAAGGGCCAATGGCTCAAGGGCTGGTTGTGTGTCGATAAGCACAGTGAGTGTCGCCCCTTAACAACAGTCACGCTCACACAAAGGCCACCATGCAGGCTGTGTGCACAGCAAGCACATATGTGCTGTGCTCATTTTGAAAGGAAACATATCTGCTTATATAATCCTTTCATTTTTCAAGAATCCCTGACCCTTTGGGCCAGCTGCTTAAGAAAAAAATAAAAATAAATAGCACACCAATTCCTTTTTCACAGTCAAGGTTTCTACCTAAACCTTTTAGGGCCTGTATAGCATGAAAGTGGAGAATAAGAAATACATTTAAATGTGGCATTGGATGAAAAGAGGGCAACTAGAGAGGGCCACTGTTGAATCTAAGCAAGAAAGCATTGATTAAAGTGACTTCCACGACCAGGTCAGTTCTCAACTTGTGCAATGGCTAATGCCCACATTTCCTTGCTTCAGAAAACATGTTTTTTGTGCAATTGGATAAAAACGAGAGAGAATCACAAAGAATGTTCAATCCCACACTGGCTTAGGGATTCCAATTGGGTCTAGTGGGAGATACATGGCTTATCTCTAATGGTGCACGGCCTCTCATGTTGCTCACTCCTTGCATCGCTCTATGGGCTACAGACGAATGGAGAGAGGAGAGACTCAGAGACCTATTTGATGTGTGTGTGTGTGTGCGTGTGCGTGTGTGTGTGAGAGAGAGAGAGAGAGAGAGAGAGAGGGAGAGAGAGAGAGAAAATCAAAACAATATATAAACAAGGGCCTTCCAAGTACAGCAACAAGGGTGGAGGGGAGGTGGGCTGTGTGCGAAGAGAACCATTAAACATTTACAGTTTTCTTCTTCAATAATCCCTCTCCAACAAGCATCCTGCCAATTTACTTTCTTCTAATCTTCAGGCCTTTCATATTGGCCACAGAACACACACTCCCTTTTCCATCTGAGAGAGAGCAGGCTCCCCTGTCCTCACAATCTCTCCACAGCTCCACATCAACCCAGTCCAGTTAAAGGAAAAAACAGGCTTGTTTCATCCAATGTTATTCATTTTAAAATAATATGAATATTTGATTATTATAGAGTAGATGGTGAGTGGGGCCACGTGCATATGCGTGGGTTAGGGTGGGTAAATGGCAACAGGAACACCGCCATCATTTTGTCCACATTCGTGTTGTCAGATATTGATTTCTGGTGTCGGGGAGGGGAGGAGCTGGGCTCACCATGCACCAGGTTTGGGTTTGGGTTCTATTTTTGGGCTTGTGCCCAAAAGCACTTTCACTTCTGCCCTGTAGGAGTGCCACAAATGTGTGTTATGATGTGTGTGTATGTGTGGGCAGAAAAAAGAAAAAATGATCAGGCAGCAACAGTTAGTAGTGTTTAGCAGTTTGAAGGGCAACAGGGCTGGCCACACCTTACTGCGAACTGCGTCCTTTGGACACAGCATCTTGAGGTCACGTGACGTGTTTTATACAGGTGCTGGATGGAAAGAGATGTTGGATGCAACGTCTTTCTGCCGCAAGGCCGTGCGTTCCCAGGACGCAGGTCTTTGCGGCACTTTGCCGCAACTGCCATTCTTATTTCCCATCCACAGCCATTCAAAAACTCCAAACATGGCAGCCGACACTGCAGACTTTTTCGGCTATCGTGTGCTCACAGCCTGAGCGGTGCAGTCAGTCGTCCCTCAGAGTACTCCGATTGGCTGGTTGGTTTAGTATATGATCTAATGCTGACGTAAATAAAACACCTTTATAGCTAAAGTCATGAGCATTAGCTCGCTCTGCGCAATGCACAATTTTGCACTTTACCGAGTGCTGATCTAGTTTACTATGTTCTCTTCTACCTGTATCAGGGTATTTTCCTAGCTTTAAGTTGGACCCTTTCATCCCACGGCAGGCCCACCCTGTGGCTACAGCCCCCCTCCTCAGCGTAAAACTAGAGGGGAAAGTGGAGAAAAAGTGAGCTATTGTGAAGTTTTCAGCACACGCTACGTGCACTCAGATGCCCCTCTGGTATTGTCTGCCCCCCTGGTACACAATTAAGGCTTCTGTTTCAAAATTAAATCAAATTCTGTCAGATGGGGCTTTACATGGGACTTCATGGAAATCAGCCCTAAATCAATTCCAGATATACATACTTTATATGCAATATACGCTAACGCATCTATTATTCAGACCATTTGAATGTATGAATGATCATCTGTTCAAATCAGCTGTAGGAGGCTCTGACTGTCTGTTACAGGATTTGTTTCTGGCTGTCTGTAAATGGTAACTGTAAATAGTGCCCTTATCCAAGACGCTTTACATAGTGCATTATACACTATTCACCCATTCACACCCTGCTGACAGTGGAAACCATGCAAGGCACAACCAGCACGTTGGGAGCAATAATTTAATTTATTTTTTGCTCTACCTCCTGATCCACTGTCTGTTTATCGATCTGTTTTGTTGTTGTTGTCGCCAGCGTTAATGTTTTTACTAATGTGGTGTGTGGCCACCGGGCCTTGTATACACAACTGACTGCCTTCTTTTTCTCCCAAGTTAATGGAGCGAATGAGCGAGCAGATCAGAAAAGCAGGTAGCAGCCAGGTGATTCAGGGTAGAGAGTGGAATTGACAGCACACGTACACACATGTAATGAGCATTTGGAAAACTCCAACATCAATCATTCCAGCTACAGAGGTGTGAGGATAGCACAAGCCCCTTGTTTGTGCGCCTGTTGTTGCATCGACTCATTAATGTGGTGGCTGCAGCAACAACAACAGGCCATAATCCAGACATACAGTATCTGAATCTAACTATACACTGTAGTGAGCAGTACATTTTTCCATTACTCTGCCCTGCCCGGCTATGCAACCCAGCCTGGCGGCGATGCAGGAGAACACACTTTTCTAATTAGTACTAAGTTGGCTACAATGCATTAGTAGTTTTTGTAGTATTGATAGTTTCGGAAACCATTTAAACATCATAATCATACATCACATTACAGCCAATCACAATAGGTGTTGTCATCTATTGTGATTGGCTGGATCACAATAGCATAGCAAGCATCTAAGCCTTCACTCACACGTACACAAGAAGAATGCGTCAGTGAATGCCGGCTATGATTCTGGCCCAAGTTGCGCCATGATCCAAACATTTGTTTTGTGCTGAATTATTTTGAGCACAGAAGTTCTTAGTTACTTACCGGTATAGTTTACTTGGCTTACTGGACATGTGCAAGCATTCGTGCTAATCTAAACAGTGGAGCTTGACAAGAATTAGCTGTTCACAGTCACAGATAAATGGACAAAATTATGGACAAGTTGAAGTAATAAAGAAGTTCAGATGATTCTCTGGGACAGCAATTAAGATCAAATATGCCTTCCTGGATTGCTGATGACATCATAAGTAGACAGAACCGAAACTTGGATATACCAGAGACTGTCCTGACTTCCTGATGTTGGTTTGTTGTGTTTTTAGCGAAGGACTTGGCTTTTCTGCCGTTCCAGCCTTTTGTCCGAAAACCAGTATTTACCCTCTCATGTGGACCGAACAAGCTTAATGCTGTAGGTCTTTACTAGAAAGGATGGATGGATGTTGACCTATTTCACTGACTGGCATGTTTTTTCCCTCCACTGACCTTGTGCCAACCGCTCAGTGGGGAGGACAGATTCTTGCATTCTTGTAGTCTAATTGTTTTATTATAATAGTGGGCTTGGGCATAGTTTTAACCATTATTTTTACTCATTGCCATTCTGACGCACCCAGTCCCTCATCCTAATCCTAAATGGTCGTGCATTGGAATGTCAATTTTCATTTTCATCCGCGATGAACAAAAAGGGAAAGCCCCAAATAAATTGTCAGACACAGTTGGAGTCAACCTTTTCTGGTGGGCGTTGCTCTAAATGATGTGATGTATATCACAGCACTGGAGAGGGTGGGACCGGGGATGACAATAGGTTGATATGATCAAATCAGATATACTGACCTGTCTGAGAATTCATCAATCTATGCTAGCATAGATAGATAAATTGAATGACTAGCTGTGCTCTTCTGGGCAACATGTAGGCTAATAACATTACATGTGTAATGTTATGTAGGCTACACATCATGCTTAAATTGGGTTGTAGGCTACTCAGGCATGGATGTAACATTTCCCAGTTGGGGGGGCAGGCAAAAATGTGTCGCTTCGTGCCACGAGCAATGAATCCGCACGCATACCATTTTCGGTTACAGGACTTTTATTAGGCAAGCAAGCATCAACAATAATGTCAGTCAGACTGACAATAACGTCAGTCGGCACCACTAAACCAACACGTGGTGCCGCAGTAGCAGTGTTTCAAATCATTTTAAATATAAGCACTTAAATTTGAAATATCTTTGAAATTTGGGTTGTTTTGCGTGCCATCATGTTTAGTGGGGAAGTCTGGGCATTTAGGGGTGCATTGCCCCCCCTTGCCTATGCCTAGATCCGGCCCTGCTTGTACTGCTGCTGGGGATAATAGATGAGGGACCATAGCCCACCCCCCACCCCAGTGTTCACAAGTGGCCATCTGTTGAATTTAAGTTTAGCCAAGTCCCATCGTAGAGTAGGCTACCCTTCCTAGCTTGCTGTGTGTGACACGATACTACCCTCTCTGCTGTTTGACAGATCGATCGGGTCAAGGTACAACAATTGTAGTCAGACAGGGCCACGTGGTGCCCATCTATTAGCCAGAGGATGCATTTTACGTGGTGCGGTGGCGTTAGAGATGGAGCTAGTACTAGGAGTAGTAGGAGAGGAGACAGTCAATGAATGAAGCCAACCCGCCTGTCTGCCTGCGCCGCTGCTCAGTCAGTGCAGCTTCCCTGCGACAGAACAGATCCATCTGCTGCGCGCCGCCTCTCTACGAGTAGCGGCCACTGCTGGGCTAGTAGAGTAGTATAGACAGACAGACCGCATCCATTGCTTCTACCCATCCATCCACTCAGCTACCGTATATCGCAAGTATCGAGTATCAACCAGAGAGGGAGTGAGAGAAATAGAGAGAAAGGGAGGATCGTTCTGCAACGCGCCGTAGGAGAGGGTGAGGCTTAAATGTACGACAGAGTGTAATCAGATCCGTGTGTGTATGTGTGTGTGTGTGTCAGCGCGAGGGTTAGTGTGTCAGTGTGTGTGTATGCGCGCGTGGTTTTGTTAGCCGTTTACAAATGGGAGAGCGATCCTGTATCCCCCGGAATCAATGTTGTCGATCGGCGCTGTCCTTTTCGAGTCGGCCCAGATTACCGGAGTAGTGATGGGATCTGAGCTTTCATGTCATTCTAGCAGCGGCGGGACGTTAGGAAATGCCGCTGCAGAGCAGGCCCGTTGCGTCTGCCTTTCTGTCTTTCTTTCACACAGGACACAATGAATGAAAACAATGCAAACAGACACTGGCTGGCTGGCACTCCGACTCCCACCCGCAGCCACAATATTTGCTCGTCTTGGTTAATGGTCGGTGGGTCTGCTGACTGTTTGTTGATTTCATCCGTGTCTGTGTGACTGTGAGTGTCTTGTGCGTGAGTTTAACGTACTGGACACTACAACTGGTATAGCCTATAGTAGGAGATTAACCGAGATGAGCTCGACCAGCCCAGGTTCCAGCCCAGCTGTGACATCTGACGTCTGTTTTCATCACCCCACCCCCCCTCTATCTCTCTCTCTCTGAATCTGTTTCCCCCCTCTCTCCCTCTTGCCCCATCCCTGCATTATTTTGTAAAGCATTGAATCAATATGATGATGTTCTACACACTGTCAGTAAAGTATGAAGTATTCATTCATTCATTCATTCATTCATTCATTCATTCATTCATTCATTCATTCATTGGTGTTACCATTCATGGAATGAATATGGATGGATGCTGGATTGATGAAGGAATCAGTGTATCAGTCAGTCAGTCATGTAGAAAATCATATTGTGTGCTTATTCTGTGATCTTCCAGTGTTCCACCATGACAGTCCTGCGACAGAGAAAGGGCAGTAAAGGGAAGGAGTTGACTCCTGGCCCTGCAGAGGTCCACAACAAAAAACCCAACTGTTCTGGTCAGCATTCAGAGAGGATCCTGAGAGGTGAGTGACCCAAGTCCTGTATATACCAGTAGCCTACAGTAGTGCTGCACACATAATATTTAGGCTATATCCACAAAGGGCTCCATTGTTCTATTCAGTCTACTTTGACATGTTGTGAGCTTGTATACTGGCCATTTTAACTGTTCAAAAATGTTTTTCAAAATAGCGAAAAAGACAAAGAAGTTTAGGAATGTTAAGTTGGCTTTTAGCCAACTGTTGTTACTGAAATATGAACCCTTACCCTTAGTGGTTCATATTTATGCTTGATGGTAACCGCAAGGTTGCCGGTTCGAACTCGGATTCCCCCAGACTCAGTGTTGATGTGTCCGTGAGCAAGACACGAAGGGCCCTATTTTGATTGTCTTAAGTTATAATGGGTTCGTATAGGAAGGAGATGGATGCGCTACAATGAACATCAAATATCTAAATACTGAAAGGAGTAACCGTCTTTTTCCTGGTGACTGATATTGTCTTCCTAATAGGTACATGAGAGGGCCATGGAATTTCATTTACAGTTTTCATTTATTTTTAAAATAGTGTTTTTGGAAAATGTAGCACACTCCATGCCCATTTGGGCATGCCCACCCAAATGATAAAAACGATATTTTAAAAATAAATGAAAACTGTAAATGAAATTCCACGGCCCTCTCACGTATTAGGAGGACAATATCAGTCACCAGAAAAAGATTGGTTATTTTTGAATAATCTGTCATGGTTAATGGAGTTTTAAGTTATAATGGGTTTGTATAGGAAGGAGGCGGGTACGCTAAATTGAAGTTCAAATATCTAAATACCGAATGGAGGACTTAAAAACTGTCTGGGGTGTTCACATGAGACTGAGTAAACCATAAAATGACCACAAGTTTGTTTTGAAAGTGGAATATCCCTTAAGTCACAACTTGGAGGTGTGGCAAAGCTGTTTGGCCACTCAAAACAGCCAAGCAGCTTTGCCCCACCTCCAAATTTTGACTTAAGACAATCAAAATACCTTGCATACCTTGCATGGTTTCTGCTGCCATTGGTGTGCGAATGGGCGAATGTAAATGTAAATGTAAAGCATCTTTGATAAAGGTGCTATATAAATGCACCGTTTACCATTTACAGTACATAGCCCTGATGTTCCCTCAATTCTCTATGCTTATTCAGTAGCTCCGAGATGGGGTCAGGCCTTCACTTTTTGGATTAAATGTGCAGAAAAAGGTAAGAAGCATGTATTGTGCAAACCTGTCTGAACGGCGATAGGAGGTACCTTCGACGTGACCTCATTTCTGAGCTACAGAATGAGCGTAGAGAATTGAGGGAACATCGGAGCTAAGGGTTGCCATGCAACAGGTTGCAAGGAGCTCCATGGGTGTAGTTTGTTTTGTTGCAATGAGTTGCAGCTGGTGCAATCTGGGGGTGCTTTAAATGTCAAACGCACACATGTTCAACTCATGGATACTGTATGATACATTGCCTACTTGTCTACTTTGCAATTCTTTGCATACAACAAGTACCAATATTTTTCAAATTCTTTATTTACAAAGCCTCACAACTCAAAAGCCAAGCTCAAAAGCATTTTTTCTTACAGTGTTCATTGCCAAAAACCCAATTCACTTGTTAAATCGTAATTATTTGCACAATAATGAATTGTTAAGTACAGTAGAAGGTCATTATTGTCTTCTGGTTCTATCACAGAAACAGAACAGAAGGACAGAACCTACACATTATGTTACATATATGCAGTGCTGGTCCCGTTACTTTAAAAAAGTAATTAGTTATAGTTACTCACTACTTCTTCCAAAAAGTAACTGAGTTAGTTGCCCAGTTACTCTAAAATAAAAGTAATTAATTACCAAGAAAGTAACTATTTCCGTTACTTTAACCAAAAGGTGTTGTATGTCAAAGAGTTTGAAATTTTCAGAGCAATATGTTCAATATGTTTATAGTTAAAGTAGGCATGCAGGCACTACTGCACTAGTAGGCAATACTAGGCATTGGTATGGTTAGGTATAGTTAAGGTACAGTATTTTTCCCCTCTTTTGTTTATGTCTCACAGACACATTATTATCAAATATTAATAATCTTAACTAGTGTACTAGTAATAAGTCTTGATGCAGTTTGTGTCAGGCACAGCTGCCACAGCATGCTCTTATTCATGGGTCAGTGGGTAAGCAGAGCCATGCATAATGTAGCCTATGCCATGCGTTCTCAAGGCAAAAAAAAATACCCCATTCCCCGACCAGTAGAGTATAAACAGAGTTACGACATCTCCGTTCACTTCCATGGAAAGGTCTAATGGCGGCTGCTCTACATAGACTCCTATTGAGCACGGGGCACTTTGTCCCTATTCAGGCTGCATGAACAGCGCCCAGGCGCCCAGTTTCTGACCCCTCAATGTCGCATTTCTGATATTAGATGGCTTTTCCTGAGAATCCCTATACGCTTTGTTCCTGCCGTCGTGTATTTAGCCCCTCTAAAGTTATTTAAATGTTATCCTTTGTCGCACGTGTTTTGGACCTGCTTCCATGGAATACTGTAACTCTTGTTGGGGAATTGAGGATTTATACTGGACCACACTTTTTTACGTGACAACGTTACAAACGCATGAGGGCATGCGGCAGATGAGGGCATCAGAGACTACAGACAACTTTCTAGTAAGAACACTTTTACAGTACATTTGGGTGGAAGAGATTAAAGCAGGTGCTGCTGTAGCAAGTGTAGAAGAACATTAACGCGCTACTACAGCGTACACACACACACACACACACACACACACACACACACACACACACACACACACACACACACACACACACACACACACACACACACACACACACACACACACACACACACACACTCTGTGTGCTCTGCACTCAGCAACAGGCACGCATGCTTCATTACACAGCGGAGCCCAAGTCGACCCCAAGTCGAACTGAAAAGTCAAGTGTTCTTCCATTCTTCTAGCTATCTTCCTTCACGTAACGATCTGTATTCGACTGTCAGCAACGGCAACGCCGTTATAGATATGGGGAAAATAATTAGTTAGATTAGTCCGTTGCTGAAAAAATAACGGCACTACGAAACGCCGTTTATTTGAACGGCGTTATGTCCAGCACTACATATATGACACTTGAAACCGGACAGGACATCTATTGAAGTTATTTGTCATATCTATTAAAATGTAGTGAAATGTCTATAAAACACTAACTAAATAAGCTTTATCTCCAAGATAGAAAGAAAAAACAACATTTTCTCTTGGCATCATTATTGCAGGTGATTGGTCGTGGGGTTCAATAATCTGGACATCGGTTGGTTGGTCTGTGTCGGTGGGTCTGGGTCTGCTCTGCTGTATCTATGTGGCCACACTACATGAGAATGACCTCTGGTTCTCCAACATTAAGGTGAGCTGGGCAGTCGACGCATGCCATGCTGTAGTGAAACTTGATTCTCAGTCTTGATTAGGCGGTAAGAACAAACATAATGGAGGCCTAAAGAAAACATTTTTTATTACATATTAATTAAATGATACAAGCATGTATATATACATATTTTTCAACTATATTGGTTTATTTTTACAATTTGCAAACATTTTGTCTTACATTTTGCAAGTGATTGAGTTTGGTGAAAGCATTTTTGTTGTTGTTAAAAAGGTACAAGGGCTACTACCATTAGACAATTTTAATTTTCCAGTTCCAATTTTCTCTGCTCGCAACAGTCTGCTGTGTGTAGGTGTATTAAGGCTGTCCCCCAAAGCTCGGGGATTCGAACCATCCGCTTGTCACAAAATGATCTGTCTCTCAAAAACATCACTTCTTATGCACATAGAAATCCTCTCTGGATTTTGCTGTGGATTATACACTATTATTATTATTATATTATACAGTATATGTATATTATACCTATACATTACACATGTAAATATTAACAATGTAATGTACGATAAAAATGTTCATGGAAAGGATCAGCCTCTCATTTTTTTCCAAGAGCAATTAGACATCTGGGAAGATGCTTAATACAAGTGAACTGAAAAGTCGCTTATGAGACTTCAGCTGAGAAGTTCCAGAGACGTTGAGATGGAGGTGTCCGACAGTTTCATGGAGTGGTTATCATCAGGATTTGGTATCCATCTGCAAGGGGTAATTCAGGCCAAACTATGAGTTTTTGCTCCAAACAATACTTATGTTCTGTCACACACCAAAATTAGCAAGCACTGCAGACACTGCAACAAAGCTTGATTTTCTGGTTACTGCAGATGCTGTTAACATAGATCAGGCTTAAATGCTTTAGTTTCATCGGAAATCTCTGGTCTGAACTAGGCTTTAAAACGAATTGAGGTGGCAGATGCAGGTTATACAGAAAAATCCCTTCCAATTTGTCCGTCCTGCAGTGACGTCCATTTCTGCCGCTCTCTTCTCATCTCAAGTGACCGTGAAATCCTTACAGCAATTTGAGACACGATAACTTTCTCCACAGCTTTCTTTCCGGCTGAGTCTGCAAAAACACGCCATAAACACCTCGTTCTGCCTGAAACAGGCAAATTGTTTTTCCGTAAGCCACAGGAGATTGCCTCTCGGGTCTGTTAAATAAGCCCAGTCACGTCTTTAAGCAGCAGGAACTTGTTTCCAAATTGAGTTGGGTTTCCCTTCTATTCTTGTACTGTCTGCACTCAGGACATAGTGCCCTGCCAGAGGTGTGATGTCACATTTAATCTCTCTTACTGGGCCTCACCAGCGCTCTAGTTAAGGCTGGCAGATTTATCGCAGCTGAATATGGCAGAACTCAAATCACAATCAAGGGTCATTGTTACTAAAGGTATACAGTAGTAAGTAATTGCAGTTAATTCAAATATTGTTATATTTTCTTATTTTTTTGTCTTACTATATAGAGTGTGGTGGCCATATAAGGAGTTCCCCCTGTCCCCAGTGGGTCCCCAGGGTAGGGCGTTTCTGGGGTCAGAAAGTTTCAAAAAGGAAAAAGCAATCTAAGCGTGAATAAAAGCAGGTGTTTTCCTGAATAAAATTAGCCAAAATTGGCTAATTTTATTCAATAAAGTACCTCTTCTTTTTAAAAATTTGAGTGCTCGGTCGCTGTTTTCCTTTTTGCATTCCAGTCCCTTGGGTCTTTGAAGCACTGTACTGTAGAGTGTGTGCATGTGCACATCGTGTTACCAGCCACTGAATGCTCCTTTAAGATGGTTTTCCCCATAATCACACAGAACTGCACATGAATGCTCTTCATGAACAGAATGTACAGGCATGAGAGCACTGAGCATGCCTATTACTGAGAGCCTGAGAGAACTGTATAGAGATCAGAACTGAAGAGAAGCGCAGGACGAAACAGCCCAGATCAAGGTGCGTCAGCAGGTATGCCCTTGAAATCTGAGACCAACTGTTTCTCTTATTTCTGGCAATTTGTAGTCCCAGGTGTGTCATCCTCTGCCCACGTCGTGAGTGCACAACACATATCTCAACCCACACAGAGGCAATCTATGAGGGTCCGCATGTCACAGTGATAGACTATCAAAGAAGCACACTAACCAAGTGGAATTCACATGGACACACAGGCAGCATGAACTGTCATGTTGTTGTTTTTTCTTTTCCATCTGATGTCTGTGTGTGTGTGTGTGTGTGTGTGTGTGTGTGTGTGTGTGTGTGCGTGTGCGTGTGCATGTGCGTGCGGTGTGTGCATGTGCGCGTGCGTGCGTGTGCGTGCGTGCATGCGTGTGTGTGTGTGTGTGTGTGTGTGTGTGTGTGTGTGTGTGTGTGTGTGCATGTGCGTGCGTGCATGTGTGTGTGTAGAAGTGGCAGAGAAACACATTGTAGGCAGACACAGACCGCTTTTCTTTTTCTTCTTGTGTGAAGGGAAAAAGTTCTGAGGTATATTATATTAATATGAAGGAACAGGTACAGACAATAATGAAATAATTTAAAAAGTGCAGTAGTGATGACCCTGGAATTACAACAAAAATAGTGGGATATTTTTTTGTGTGTTTTTAAATCCCATTAGTTTATCTCAATGCCTCTGCCCTCAGAGCAGAGGTTATTTCAGGTCTAAACGAGGGCAGTCAAGTATTGACTGCTTAGAATTGGCAAAACGTCTACAACGTCTAGATGTCTACAAAATGCATCTGGAATGCAACGTTTTGGTTTCAAAGGGAGCAAACTGAATATGTTCTTTATAATTCTTACCCTGAATGAAAATGACTTGCCATCCTTGAGAACTCCCATACGTGGAAATAAAATAGGAAATAAAAAATTGCCTGTCAGCAGATTGCCTGTTAGGGCATGGAATAGCTCAATTGTACGCCCATTTCCCACTCCAGAGAACTGGAGTGGGAAATGGGCGTACAATTGAGCTATCCCAGACCTATCTGCTGATTGATTCGGACTGGCTTTAGCTAGGCTATGTAGGCCATGTAGCAAAATCATTCCACATCACAACAGTAAGCTGAACTCGGGTTCATGTTTTGACTCTGTTGATAGGCTTGTCAACTCTATTTTATCTCACTTTATATAAAGAAAATACTAGTATATTTTAGCTCTTTGTTTTGGGCTTAGCTAGTATCCATGGAGACCACGGCAATCTTTTTCATAGACGACAGTTCATTCACCTTTTGTTGCTATTTTTTCATGTTTGTGGGTAGTGGTTGCAACCATAGAGGTGAAAGTTTCCCTGTGTGATTTCCAACTTGGATACCTTGGCTTTTTTATTTTCCTTTATTTTATTCTCATCATCAATTCCCAATCTGCTTCATTTATATCTTCTGGAATATCTATTGTCCATTCCTTTAGTCTGTCTGATCATAACGATTTCATGAGTTACTAAATGCCCCAAAGAATACTAGAATAGTTTCACTTTACAGTCCCTGGATTCCCACATGAGAGTGAGCTCCTCCTGAACATTCTGTGTGGTGGCTTACATCATTTCATTGTGTGTGTGCGCGCACACAAGTGTGTGTGCGCGTGCGAGTAAGTAAGTACACATCAAGCATCTGTTAATGTTATCATTGTCCGTTTCTCTCTTTGTAGTCACATTCGGCTTGGTGGATCGAATCCAGCAGATTTCACACATGTGCATTGTGCCTGCGTTGCACACAGAGCTGTCCCTCTGAGCCGCATGACACTGCTGTGGTCTGGGCTAGCTGTGTCAAAGAAATGACCGTTGGCATTGCGTCAAATAAACATTTGTGTTGTTATTCTGGAAGGCTGGGATGATCCATTACCCTTTTGTTGGCATGTACTCCTGGTCTGTGAGCGGTACTCTGCACACGTGCACGCAATGCACGCACACGCCTCCAGGTCAGTGGGATAGATCAAGTGCTTTAAAACATGTTGTAAAGTCATTTAAGGGCTGTGTTGCTGCTCGGAATCGGGAATAGCTGCAAGTTTTAAAGTTTCAATGCTAGAGTGGTTGTTGTGTAACTTCCCGAAGCCTGGATTAGTTGAAAACGCATCCACTGCTGGGGAAGCATCAGATACTGTAGCACAAAGCGTTGTCAGGCAGGTACTGTGTACCACTGTATTGGTGTCTGTGAAGACAAAGGACTTGGCTTTAATATTCCCACATGGTCTGCACACACGATCCCTCATCCGTGTCGGAATGATGTCAGGGGAACGTCATGGGAACATTGGCACGCCGTTGAACATCTGGAAGGCATGTAATGTAGGCATGCCTCCCAGGTCATCTGGTATGGGACTCTCACTCACTCACACACTCACTCACACACACACACACACACACACACACACACACACACACACACACACACACATGCACACACACCAATTGCTCTCTCATTCTTTCTTTCACTCCAGCTATGTTCCTGTGGTGAGACAGCTGGACACGTTCGAGCCCAGTCAGCCTTGATAGGTGTGAAGTCATGTCAGAGTTTATTTCAGACACATTGTCCATCAGATCTTTGATGGCTTTGGACCCACAAAAAGCCTCTGACAAATGCTTCTGACATTTTCCAAATGAGGTGCAAAGTACGCCCCCCCCACCCCCCGCCTGCACACATTTTGTCTGTCTTTTCCGGTGCGTGTGTGCGTGCATGTTTTTATAGACATGTAAAAAGTTCACCGGTAGTCCTCTCTCTCTCTCTCTCTCTCCTCTCTCTCTCTCTCTCTCTCTCTCTCTCTCCCCTCTCCCCACTCCACCCCTACACTCCCATCCTGTCGTCCACAGAAAGTCCTCGGAGCCTCATGTCTGCTTCCCTCACTCAGTCAGCAGCTGTTTCGTGATCCTTTAGTTTAAAAGCAGCCATGCTTTACTTTTCTCTTGCTGCACTGGGGTGCATTCGTTGGTGTATTTTTATTTTTTGAGGACAGGCGTGGAACCAGAGAACCAGGCGATGCATGGGGGAGCCGTGGCTCTCTGCCTGGGTATTCTAGCTGGGATTCTGGGAGTTCTGAATCATAGGGAGATGAGTCGTATTGGAGAGAGAAACCGGAGCGCGTTTGGTCCAATAAAGGGTTTCTCCTCAGAGCTGAACTCCACTTCATGGCGTTCGACAATGTGTCAGCCCCGTTAATTGGGCTCATCCTCTTTCACTTTAGATTTGAAGGCGCAGGTTAACCCAATCATCTGAAACGCCGACGTAAATGGCAAAGCTTTGCTTTCGCCTGGGGCAAATTCAATCGGAGGAAAACGTAGAAGGGAAAGTAGCCGCTTCGTTCCCCGGGAGAGCACCATTGGATATTTCCTTGGACAGACCACAAGCCAGGAGTGATGAAAACGCTCGTTAGCTCGCTTGGATTGACTTCAAGGAAGTAAAATGCAAATCCAACTGCTGTTAATGCATTTGAATCACCATCCGCACACAGCATGCGAGCGGACAATGTTTTTCATCGACCTGGCTCTGGCTCTGCGGTGATAAAGCAAGTTGGTGAACAAAAAAAAAACGGAAGAAAAGATCCTCTTCCATTCCAAACAATGGATCTTCGTAAGAGAATCAAGCTTGCCAAGCCTGAGCATTCCTGGCGGCACTGTGGCCATGCGACGCTGCCGGACGCATGTGGGTCCAGCGTCACATCACAGAGGGAGGATGCAGCAGGGGGACCGGCAGCCGGCGTTCCGGGAGGATCCCGGAATGGCGTGGTCCCCCACATTGTGCCCCCGTGGCCTTGGCGACGCTGCGTTTCCATGGCAGCGGGGCTGGTGTTGGCGGCGCTGCTGGCGCTGGCTCAGGCCTGGCGTGTCAACGCCATCCATGAGAACCTGCTGTGGTTCTCCCAGCTCATGGTAAGGAGCGGAACAGAAGATGTATGTGTGTGTGTGTGTAGTCATGATGCACGCGCACACATGTATGTCTATGCAGGCTGACTGGAAATATGTGCAGCAGATGCTTTTGTACACATTTCAGGGTATTAAATAAATGGGATCTGGGGGCATAGATCAACTATTTGTGTTCCGCTTTCGGGCTGCTCACTTGCAGTTGGTTGTTTCTCCATTTTAACTCCCTCGGCAGAACAGTAATGATGCATAGCCGAATGGAAATCTGTTGGGAAGCTACCGAAAACTCTGTGTGCGTGTGTGGGCGTGCGCGTGCGCGTTTGCGTGTGTGTGTGTGAGTGTGTGCGTGCACATGCATGCACGTGCGTACACGCCAACTCGCTTTACACTTAACACTGCACAGCAGCCTGTTAACCATTTTCAGTGTGAATCTGTCATGTTCTTGACTAGGTATCTGTTTTCCGTATTGAGAGTGATGACATGTCTGTCTGACATTCATTTGCTATGTTTGTTTTGGTATCCCTCCCCTCCTGTGTCCCCGTTCAGGAAGTAGAGCGTGAGATCTCCTTTCGGACCGAATGCGGCCTGTACTATTCCTACTACAAGCAGATGTTACAGGCTCCGTCCATACAACAAGGTAGGCATGCAGCTGTGCGTCTTGCAGGAACATGAGCATGGATACATGTGAGCTATAAGAGGAATGTAAGAGAATATAATTGACATGAGAGTGCACACACACATAAGAGAGAGAGAGAGAGAGAGAGAGAGAGAGAGAGAGAGAGAGAGAGAGAGAGAGAGAGAGAGAGAGAGAGTGAGAGTGATAGAGTAAGAGACAGATAGTAGGTGGGATGATTAAAAAAGTTGAACCGTCTGAACAGGAAGAAAAGAACCATTTATTCCATGTCTGTTTTATGTCTGCTCCCACTCTCTGTCTTTGTCTCTGTCTGTCTCTCTCTCGCACTCTCACATGCACGCACGCACACATGCACACACACATACGTGCGCGCGTGCATGACATTATGCAATTTGGTGACGGACGGCTGGCTATTGGGCTTAGTCATGGAAAGTACTTCAGGATGTTTTGGCCTGAGATGAAGCTCACTGCGGTGATTACAATGACATAAGCTGTCCCAAAGCTGCATGAGAAACCAGTTATTTGGTGCTATTTTGGAGCCACAGTTTATTTTTGTTTTTCATCAAGCCAAGTGCATTGTGGTAGCAGCTGCTAGCAGTAGCAGCTGCCTGTACGTTATGTACCTCAAGCCTGCGCTGGTGATGCATCATATAAAATGACGATAGTAGGGCGATTTGACTAGTCAGAGTACAGCAGAACCTTTAGTATTGACACGTATCTTTATACTCCACTTCTTGTTAATTCTTGAACTCACAACATCCAAAGAAGTCGTCGTATTACTCAGTGGCATTTATTAAGTGCAGTCCAACTTTCACTGTTACACTTTCCTCTTGAGCTTTTCTCAAAAAAGAATCCAACCGAAAATAAAAACTGGATTAAACACAAAATAAACACGGGTACTTTACGATTTCTTTGTTACAGTATGAATACTTAGGGTTACAAATACGAATACGTTTTACGTTTTACGTTTTACGGTCAAAAACTTGTTTCGTTCCACTGCTCTTTGTTCTTCTCCAACTACTACTTTCACTTTTTCTGACGTCACACACATATACACACATTGCACATGCGCAGTACAGTAACAGTCTTGAACTTGAGAAAATATATATAAAAATCACACCAAACATTTGAAAACAATGCTGCAAATAATGTTGCAACTAGTAATAATAATGATAATCAGGCATTAAAGAGTTCCGTACGGGGTACGGATTTCCGTACTGGGGAGGATTCCCCAGGGGCTTCATAAGATCCACGCCATTTGGCAAAAAAAAAAAATCTAAAAGGGGAGGGTTTGCCCACGGCCGCGATGTTAGTTAATGACGTGACCAAACGCAAAACCAAAACGGACCATTATACTTTACTTGCAAGTCAAGTGATCTCCAAACTACAATGCATCATCCCTAGGAAAATAGATTTGTGCGCTCCGCTCCGTGCAAGTCAAGCTGCACCGGTGCCGCTGGTAGGCTAATCAAGGGTGCGTTCGGAAATACACTCTAAACGCACTCATGTACTCTGTAGTCGTTCGTTTATACCTGGTGTATTTGGGACATTTGGTGCTCCTCGTTCGTTTATTCACACTGGTGTGTTTTGTGCACGCACTGACCAACCCTACCCTGGAGACGGGGTTGGCCGGTGTGGAAGGTTTGATTGCGTCACAGCTGTGTCTCGAGCGCTGCCGTTCAATGAAAAGCAATATAACTGTTGTGAGCTAGGAAGCTAGGCTATGGCTAAGCACTGTAGCCTACTACTACTGTGGTCCCCCAACTTTTACATGTCTGTCAAGGACCTGCACATTTATCAAATAAATGCATGCGGACCCCCATTTGAAAATACTTTCCAGGGGGACCCCCTTAAGAGAGGATTTATATGGCTTTGGCAGTGATTCTCGCCATTTTTGAGTGAGGTGTGTTGTCTGGTTTTAACTGCTCGTTCGTAAATCAACGCACTCGGTGACGACACGCCCACTAAACGAAATGAACTCGGTGCGCACCCAGTTTGTATTTCCGAACATACCCTATATAAAGTGGGTGTCTGTTGTGTGAGTGGGTGTGTAACTTGAAGAGTTGCGACATTGAAGGGTCAGAAACTGAGCGGTCGAGCTGCTCGATCTGAACTGTGACAAACATAGATGGCCGTCCCCATTGCTCAATAGAAGTCTATGTAGAGCAGACGCCATTAACGTTTCCAGGAAGTGAACGGAGATGTCATAACTTTCCGGGTCTGGCTCTACTCTATGGTCTGGCTCCGCTGCTGACTCAGCATATCTGTCTGCCTTGTCTGTTGTTATTTTATGTTTAATGTCGTTTTACGTGATTACACCCGCTTTCTTTTTGTGGCAATATGAAGTTTAACGCCGGGATGACACTTTATTGCCTGGCCGTGTTATCACTCAGGCACTCAGACAAACCATGCGTGTCTGTTGTGTTTTGGATTCACTGGCCAAGTATTCAGAACTTAAGAACAGCGCGACGCGAAAATGGAATAAAATTAAGAAAAGAGAGTCAAGAGGAGGAGTGCGAGCCAGATTAAGGAGACGCAGCAGCCGACACCCTTTGCCGGTAATAACGTTTTTAATGTTCGCTCTTTGTTTGAGCAACACGATGAATGAACTGGTCGCAAAAGTTAAATGCGTTAAAGTATGATTAGTATCCATGTCCACTGTGAGCCGCATGAGAAGCTAACCACAGTGGGAATACTGATAGCGAACGGGTAGAGCCAGGGCAGGATCTAGACGGGGACAGGGGTGGGCAGTGCCCACCCAAATGCGCATCTTGCCCACCCAATGAAAGGTTATATCAGTGGTTTTCATCAGCGGTCCAGGGACCACCAGTGGTTGAGAGATGGTCCCCAGCTAAATGTAGCCCAAGTCTACACAACTAGAGAATGTAGAAGATTAATGGTCATTTTAGTATGTTTGACTGTTTTCCCCCAAACCCAGCCTGGAATTGTTGACAAAAGCAATCAAAAGCAAGCAAGAAATCTTTATAGTTTTGGGGTCTGTGTGGGGCTAAAATGTCCTCAAATGGTGGTCTGTGGCTCAAATGTCGAATAAATAGTCGGCCCTGATGTCGAAAAGATTGAAAACCACTGCTTCATATGAGAGAAACTTTGGAGTTGCCCACCCTGCCATTTTTCCAGCCCACCCTAGTAGGGCTGGCTAAATCCCGCCCTGGGTAAAGCTGCTGCTGCAAGAAAAACAGAAGATATTGCTGACAATATAGCAAAAATAAATGTATTAGGCCTACATGTTATCAACAGGCCGGTTAATTAATTTCATATTGAATGATATTTAATTGAAGGGTTTATGTGTTGCCTCGCTATACAGATCGTGTGAGCAAACTAACGTAGGTGTGTGTGTGTGTGCGCAATTGCGCTGAACGGAACAGCTGCCGGCGCATTGATTGATTGATTGATTTGCAGAATAGGCAACAGTATGGCCACATACTTCTCCCATGTCAAAAATATGTCGGGCATAGTACGTTATAGAAAGTGTGTAGGCCTAATGGGACTTACGAAAAATACGTGGTAGGGATTTATTTATGCAATATTTATCGCATAGTGTGACAAGGTAGGCTACGCTGTGAACGTAAAAAAAGAAACATGCAGTCTGCACCCCCCCCCCCCCCCCCCCCCCCCCCACTGAAATATTTTCCGTCTTTGGATTTTTTTTCCGCTTTAATCCCTGGATAATACTGTCACCTTGTAATAATATGAGCAATGCAAAAACAATAAGAAACAATATAATAAATCAAGAAAATTCTTAATGTCAGTTTTGGCCTCTACAATGACGATAGTATTACGACTTGAAGCCCTGGCAAACAGGCTGGGGGGAACATTAGCCCAAAAAATGTGCTTCAGCCAACCCAGCTTCAGTTTAGTGTCTAGAGTTGTTAATACACTAGAGTCACAGTTTCATCAAATTAATTGAGCAATTAAATTAGGCTTTAACCCATTATGACCAAAGGCTAATTCTACTAAATACTTTGTTTTCTGAAGAACAAAACATGGTGATGGTGCTTATACAGTACATGGTGCTGCGGAGAACAGATATATTAGTTTAAATGATCACTTCAGGGGTCGACAACAACCCAAACCGGCCCACCTGCCCGAGGCAGGTAGATAAAAAAAGACCGTACCTGGTTTCCCAACCACGCAGTTTCACATATTTATTGTGGATCCATGCACAGTGTGAGTGTGAAGTGGCCACAGCGTGTCAAAAACAACATCATCAGTCTGCAAAAGCAATAGGTTATTTCAGGCCAGAGCTCAAAATTACTACTTTGGTTGCAAATGCTGCTGAAATTTTAATCTTTTGTCTTTATATGAATCATTTTTGAAAATGTATGAGGAAAATGAATGAGGAATCCACTTCTGGAACACAGACTCATGAAAGTGGCAGGACTGCTCAGCTCTATAGTGTTGTTTTTTTTAATTATAATAATTTTTAAAACAACAAACTATTGAAACAGATCTACATAATATGTTTTTAAATCATGAAAACGCTTTTGAATATTAGAAACTAGCTTTTTTAAATCTGCTTTTTATTTCATAAATAGCAGATACAGTATATAAGTTGTAGTATCATACTGTGGCAGGTATGTATCACTGACATGACGTTGTATTTGTGCGTTTGCAGGTCTGTCAGAGTTGATCCATGACAACTTGACAGAGTCCAAAAGGACCATCAACCTGTTACAGCGAATGAACATATACCAGGAGGTGTTCCTCAGTATTATCTACAGACTGCTACCTATACAGGTGACACACACACACACACACACACACACACACACACACACACACGCACACACGCACATGTGCGCACACGTGTGCACGCATGCCCCCCCCCCCCCCCCCACACACACACACACACACCGTTGTAGTTGTGCATGAAGCCGATATCTTTAGAATGTATTTTCTCCTTCCATAAAATAATTCCATTTTTACACATTTCTGCCAGCTACTATGTAGGTGTCAGGTGATTTTAGTTAATTTTTAGATTATTCGGCATCAGTTCGATTAAACAATCGGACAGATGAATTAATTGGTCCGATTAATCGGTCTGTCTTTACAGAAATACAAGCCCAAAGTAACAGCTTGAACAGATGTACAAGCTCAGCATATTAGATATCAAGTCATTTAACGTTTCGGTACTTTAATAGTCTTTAATGTCTTCCACTCTCACAAATGTGGTTGCTTACCTTGACCTACAATAATGCGCCCAACCTAGGAAAAGTGTATTTGTGTATGGGCTTTAATCATCAAACCAATTTGTGTTTGGTAGAGCTTAATCATCCAATCCCCCACAACAACACCAAACACAAGTTGATAGCGACTGGAGAATAAAAATGTTTAGAGATGGCTTTAGAGAAGACTTTTCACATTTTTCATTGGCAGAACCCACATACTCCACTTCACTGCTGGTACCGCAAAGACATGTTACCCTTAATGGGCCACTTTAAAAGGGGAAAAAACAGTCTTTGAAACGCAGAGAGGTAATCTACCAAATACACATTTCAGAATTCTTTCAAGGTTTTATTTTACGAATCAAACGTTTTTACCTAAAGCTCTTTTGGAGCCCCCACTAATGCATCAAACCAAGTGGATTGTGATAAAATAGTAGCACTTGCTTAATCATTAATTTGCACAGTTAATTTTGTAGTTTCATAGTCTGGGATCTAGCTTGATTCATTATGTTCAGTGGAGTTATTACAGTATAGTCATTCTTAGGCTACTGCTGAGCAGTGGATTGTTTTGTCACTTCGCTACTACTGAGTAGCATAGTGATAATCCATGGAAAATAAGCCATTTTTCCACCTGTTGGGAACTGGTTCAGTTCCCAAAATTGAAATGTTAGGGCATGATATACATGTAGGGAATATTCCAAAAAACATATTGATCAAAGGCTGCTACTATGGTTATCATATATTCATTTAGTTATAAACCTTAATCAACTTAATTTAGGTATTTGTTTTGGGTAAAAACAGATTCTGAAGCAGCAGAAAACTGGTCAGAGTGAATCATGTTGGATATCCCCTTGTAACTGTGTTGGACATTCAAAGCTTTCTATCTGACTGTGACGACATGCTGTGCCCTGCACACATTTTGCTAAAATTATACTGTCAATACACCAGGCGTGTGGTAGGTGTCCCTAATCATCTGTTGTCATTGAACATTGAAAATGTGATGTTATCCTGTAGTTTTAATGTATTTCTGGGATGGCACAATTGCCCATCCTTTGTCCACAGCAATTCTACACTCTCTGACTTCTAACTGTATACACCAACACTGAGAATGTGGAGAAGAAAATTGTACAATTATAAACATTTCATTAACAAATAATTAACATTGTGAAATTTGACATTTTAAAGGCATTGTCAAAACAACATCAACATTCGTGTATCATGCTGGGTCACTTGTTGCAAAAAAAAACAAAAAAGCTGTGTGATTACTTTTAGTCATTATTGTTCAGCTGCAAAATGGTAGGCTTGTGTGGACATCGTGTCATTCTTAATGGGAAATCTCTCACCGGTTAAAGAGCTCCAGTGACATTTAACATTTTTCCATCGTGCCATTCCTTCTATTACATGACACACTTGCACTTATCACACAGCAGGGAGTCGGGACATTTTCTGCCCGTAACGCCATCTAACAGCTAGTTAGCACCGTCGGTAACCCCGCTCTATGACATGAATGTCATGCAGTAAAATACCAGAGGAAACCTTGAAATGTCACAATGTCCATAAGTATCATTCACTGTCTCTTTTGCCAACCCCCTTGTCAGTTTGTGTGTGTTTGTGTGTGTGTGTGTGTGTGTGTGTGTGTGTGTGTGTGTGTGTGTGTGTGTGTGTGCGTGTGCGTGTGTGCGTGTGTGCGTGTGCGTGTGTGCGTGTGTGCGTGTGCGTGCTGGTGTGTTTTCCAGACGTATCTGGAGCCTGTGTATTTTTACATCTACACGGTGTTCTCACTCCAAGCCGTCTATGTGATTGCGTTGTACCTCACAGCATGGCTCATGTCTGGCTCCTGGCTAGCGGGAACACTCACTGCGGTTTGGTACATACTCAACAGGTAATGGAGTTCACGTGTATGTCAATGCAGCGTGTGTGTGTGTGTGTGTGTGTGTGTGTGTGTGTGTGTGTGTGTGTGTGTGTGTGTGTGTGTGTGTGTGTGTGTGTGTGTGTGTGTGTGTGTGTGTGTGTGTGTGTGTGTGTGTGTGTGTGTGTGTGTGTGTGTGTGCATGTTTATGAAAGCACTGAAAATGAAGGAACAATGCCATATTTAAGCTTTGGTCTTTATTCATATCGACATCTGCTGCAAAGGGTTTGATTTGCAGCAAGTGTCAAAGCTCGAATAACAACAGCTGAATACAACATTGCGGTTATATTTACGGGGGTAGAACACTACCTCCCGTTGTTGAAATAATACTTGATGATGTGAAGAGGTTATGGATATGATCTGAATTGAAAGTGTTGTGTTTTTTTTAAACATTGTGTCTTTTGAGAGGAAAAGTTTGACAAAGGTTTTAACTGACTATACACTTTACTGACTACACGTTCACACTCACCACCACGCTCGGTTGTTTTTGTTTCTCCACAATCTTCCCTTCGTCTCCAGGGTAGACACCACTCGGGTGGAGTTCACCATCTCTCTGAGAGAGAACTGGTCCCTGCCCTTCTTCGCGCTGCAAGTGGCAGCAGTCACCAGCTTCCTCAGGCCCCAACTCACTGCTGTACAGCAGGTACAAATACGCACCTTGCATGCTTTAACGTTGAACCAGGGGCGTAGCCAGAAACTCAATTCAGGGTGGGCATGAGCGATTCAGGGTGGACATGCTGCATGCGTGATGGCCGCAAATTTGCGTGTGCAAGAAAAGCTATTTATTGCTATTATTGCCGTATTACCGTTATATTTCGGTTTATGTAACCTTTACTGTACTATGGTTATCTTCTTGAATTAATGTCTTGACATGAAATAATAATCCTGTCACCAACACAGTGTTTTGTTTCATTAGCACAATCATTATCAAATTGACTTCAGCTGTTCAGTTGTCTATATAATCACAACCATTTATAAACTAGTTACCAATGTGTCTGCTGATCATGACAGATTTTCTTTAGATTTTCACGAGAACAGACCAGAGGTAACTTTTCACAGCTGTTTAGAAAAACCTTGTGGAAGTCCACCCACAGAAATAAGCGCTATTGTTTTCACAGATATACCTGCCAAATGATAACGATCTGGCAGGTTTACAAACAAAGGGTGAATGAAAAGCCCCATTTGCATTATAATGGGTGATTAGTGCCCGCAAATCACCCATTATAACTACAGTGAGTCCAGACCTCTCAAGCTCTCTCTAGAGGCTCTCTGGTCTTTGTCCTTTGTTTTCTCAAGTTCTTTGTCATGTTTTCAATGTGTGGGCCAGCTCTCTATTTAGGTGAGCCACGGCCCACCTCAGCCCACCCGTAGCTACGCCCCTGCGTTGAACTCTCTGTTTCTGTCTTTATCCTTCTATCATTTTTGCTGCTGTGTGTTGTTGTCAATGCTGCTGCATTGTCTGAAGAAAGCCGAACGAAAATAAGTTTTACTCCTGTTTACCTCTCTCGGGAAATGGTGCCTTTTTTGTATAGTGCCTTTATCCAAAGCGCTTTACATTCCCATTCCTGTGCATTACATTCCCCCCTACACCTATGGCGGATGAAACCATGCAAGGTACAAATCAGCACATTTAGAGCAATTTTGGGGTTCAGTGTCTTGTTCAAGGACACCTTGTGGCCATGCATCATCTGGCCACTCTACCCCTGAGCCATGGTGGCATTTTGTACACAAGATCAGGGACGGATTAAAGTAAAAAAGGGCCCTGCGCACAAATCACAAAGGGCCCCCAAACTTCATCAGGTATCTAGTTTGTCACTGTACAACCTTCCTAGTCTGTCTTATTAAAGATGTTGGCCAAATGTTTTGGCCATTAATTCTGAAACCGAAAGTCCAATCTGCTCAGTTCAAAGCTTGTTGGAGGTGACTTTCTGAATACAAGGACCCCCATTGGCTCATGGCCCCTGTCCATGTGCACACTTGGCACAAGCCATAATTCATCTCTGCACAAGATGTAGGAATAAAGTACAACCTTGAACCTTGAACAAAATACATAAAATGCTGTAAACCTGCATACACTACACCACTGTAGACCAAATCCCACTGCTTTTTTGAACTGCAGCTATTTTCTATGTTATGTTAACAGCGCTTTTGATTAAACAAATATTGGAGAGGCGTGCTTGTTTAATATATGAATGTAGACCTTTATTTACCTAGAGATAATTCAGTTGTCATAGCAGCACCACAGTGGGATGAAAAATATAATGGTAAGAGTAGAGAAGTAGTACAGTAAGTAGTAACACTACTAACACAAATAGTATAACGACAAATTTACATAAAATGCTATCTAAGTTACATAAGTTGAGCCTTTGGATATGCCTGTGAGGTCGCCGGGTCTATGGCATGTGCAAAGCGTATGCGCAGTACTAAAAGGTTCTGAAGAAGTAAAGCATCGCTTACTGCGATTCCTTACTTACAAACAAATTGAGACACACCTGCACATAGCACAGTCAGACACATAAGTACTAAAATCGAACGTATTGACCAGTCTGGCCCAATTGATTGTCCCTGACCTGCATAAAGAGCGGAGCTCAACTCTTTGCTGTACCTCAGCACTTCTCTTACACACGTAAGATTTAGCTCTTTCTCTAGAGTCTACATGGGAATAGATTTATTCAGATTTAATAGTGTTTATTCATGTACATGTGCATCTAAGGGCCCGCACGTGTGCTTGCATGAGCAATTTCAGTTTTCTTTAATTGCACCTGTGTTTTTTAATTGATTTTTTTTTTCTTAACACCTAGAAGAACTACTGTACATTTCAAGCACAACTCAATTCAAGACTGTTGACTATGGATGACACCATAAAGCTTTATTACTTGTTTACAATAGGGCCCACCAAGAAAAATGTATTTTGCATCCCTCCGTAGGTGTGCCTAGTGCCTACGAGCGGTTAATTAATTTAGCCCCTTGTTTGTGGCCACTCTGGGTTGCACATGGCTTGTTGAAGTCCCTCCCCTGGTCTGGGCTTTTCTGAATAATTAGTCTCGTGTGTGTGTGTGTGTGTGTGTGTGTGTGTGTGTGTGTGTGTGTGTGTGTGTGTGTGTGTGTGTGTGTGTGTGTGTGTGTGTGTGTGTGTGTGTGTGTGTGTGTGTGTGTGTGTGTGTGTGTTTACTCCCTCAACAGAAGGTGATGGTCTGGCTGATGTTTGTGACGACCTTCTGTTTCTGCCTGACATGGCAGTTCAACCAGTTCATCCTATTAGTCCAGGCTCTGGTCATCTACTCACTGGACTGCATGGAACTGATCAGCAGCACGCAGGTACCATACAGCGGTGGATTCAAGCTTGTACTTGACCACTTGAACTCCAGCGTCCAAATCCCCCCCTCCCTCCCCGAACACACACACACACACACACACACACACACACACACACACACACACACACACACGCACACGCACACGCACACACACACACACACTAAAATACCTGATTTACCTGTACAAGCTTCACTGTTTTTGACAGTAAATTAAAAAACTATTAAGGCGAAGTTTACTACTTCTACAACAGTTTGTTCTTTTAGATTGTGACCCAAAAGAGAAATTTGACGTTTCCCCAGAACAAAATCTATTGAAAACAGCAGATCTACAAATTCTCAATGCATCGTTGCATGTTGCGTTGTGAGCTCGCAGATTGGGTACTCTCAAAGCATCTTAAGCATTTGTTTGCTACTTTATGGGATTTCTCTGAGTTGTCTTTGATTTCCTCACAAAATCACTGAAAGGAAGATTAATTAAAAGGAACTATTTTGTTCTTTTGTGAATGTTTTTTTAATATACTGTGTGTGTGTGTGTGTGTGTGTGTGTGTGTGTGTGTGTGTGTGTGTGTGTGTGTGTGTGTGTGTGTGTGTGTGTGTGCGCACGCGCGCGAGTACGCACACACTGCTAGCACACACACGCACTTGTGCTAGCAGTGGTAAATCATAATATTTGCATGTGTTTGTGCACCTATCTTTTTTATGCACATGTTTACTAGTGCATCTGTGTTTGGCGCTTTGAGAGTGGGTTTGCCGTTTGTGTATCTTTCCCTGTCCTTGACTCTTACAAATCCCAATGCTGACAGGTGTTTCATTTATCTGTGCGTGCGTGCGTGCGTGTGTGTGTGTGTGTGTGTGTGTCTCCAGGTGACCACCCTGTATCTAGTCCAGGTCAGCGGCCTGCTGTGTGTTTGGCTGCTCCAGTTCTGCAATTCAATGATCCTGGGTTCTCTGGTGCTCAGTTTCATAGTAGCAGCACTCTTCATCAAACACTGTCAGGTCAGTGTATGTGTGTGTGCACATGCATGCGCTCGTGCGCGTTTGCATGTGTGTGTGTGTGTGTGTGTGTGTGTGTGTGTGTGTGTGTGTGTGTGTGTGTGTGTGTGTGCGTGTGTGTGTGTGTGTGTGTGTGTGTTTGTTAGTGGGTGTGCGGCTTATTATTATCTCATAAACCAATCAGCACTAGCTCTCACTGCCAATAGACCGATGAAGTACCTCCACACAGATTTGTGCACTTGTTGATTAACAACCAAATTACAACACCGCCATTCCTCCGGTTGATGGGATCTAAATAGCCACCGCATCCCTCCTGGTTATGGGATCGGTGTGTCGAAGCCATCCCATCGAGTTATGGGAACGCTCTCAAACATGGCTCTTTGCAAGCTGAGTTTTTTTTTTCCTGGCAAAATTCTACACAGTGCACCTGTTAAATGCTCCAAAATCGTCATTTATCAAACGGATAATGAAATGGCAAAGGAATCCGTCTGTGTCGGCGTGCAAAGACATTGCCAGTGTTTTTTCATTGTGCTAGAGCCAGCTTGTCGTGGGGCCAGGATGGCTGTATAATCACTCAGGCGAACTCTCCTGTGCTCTGTGCTCATCTAGCCTGGTCTGAAGACGGGGGGCATCGTTGTTCGCCTGGGAAAGCTGCTGCTGCATAGCCTCTTGGTCCTGTCACTCACCGTCACTATCAACTATCTGGCAAAGGTACGTATGTTGCTCTTCTGTTCTCATAGCTTCTCTTTACCATGTCATACACTCTCTCTCAGGGGCGTTTTTGCCATTATGCAGACTAGGCAGTTGCCTGGGGCGCCATGGGGGGAGCACCGGGGCGACCACCAGACATGCTTTAAAAGGATTTCAGGCTAATAAGCCTGGTCCTTTATAACTAGAATCGAACATTTAAAACACATATATGTATGTTCTTTAGTTTAAAAATAGTTCATAATTATATCCCTAGGGCTCCATTGCTTAGAAACGCCATGCTCTCTCTCGCTCTCTCTCTCTCTCTCTCTCTCTCTCTCTCTCTCTCTCTCTCTCTCTCTCTCTCTCTCTCTCTCTCTCTCTCTCTCTCTGATTTTCTGTCCTTCTCATGCTCTCAACTCACTGGAGACAAAATGGAGAGCCTCCGCATTGGGACCCGAGATTAGCTCAAGTGTCATTTCGGCAGTGCCTTAATTGCCCCACTGTCAACCAAAGGCAAACCAACACCAAAGAACCTGTAACTGAAGCTTATTTTTTATAATAATGTTGTTAAAGAGGGTAGGGTAATCAAGCAGGCATTTGTATCATCCCTTTCAGCTAGTACAGAACTCGGTGCCCAGAACCCTCACCAACCGCAGAGCACACACACCCCTGGTGTTGGCCGCACTGCACTGGCTACCCGAGATTTTAAAATCCTATTAACTACTTTTAAAGAACTACATGGGCTGGACCCACTTTATATTACTGATTTTTTTTTTTGTATCCCTGTGCCTGTGGGCACGTTATTGATTGATTATTGTGTGTGTGTGTGTGTGTGTGTGTGTGTGTGTGTGTGTGTGTGTGTGTGTGTGTGTGTGTGTGTGTGTGTGTGTGTGTGTGTGTGTGTGTGTACGCGCGCATGCATGTGCGTTTACAGAAAGCACTTCAGCTCAGATCAGACGAGCATATCTTCAAATTCATCAAGTCTAAACTTGGATTTGGTGTGACCAGGTAGACGCACGCACACACTCACTCACTCACTCACTCACTCACTCACTCACTCACTCACTCACTCACTCACTCACTCACTCACTCACTCACTCACTCACTCACTCACTCACTCACTCACTCACTCACTCACTCACTCACTCACTTGTGTTTGAGTTACTCTTAGTTTTATTGTTATTACGGTAATAGTTATTAATTGTTATTGAAGTCATGCGCCTTCTCAGTACTCTGTCTGAACTTTGCGGTTAAAGCCTTGAAGCTTTTTATTCTGAGCAATTTGAACTTTCTACCCCACAATGTGGACTATTTATCACATTTGGCTATACTCGTGTGGCTACTCTCGTAGACACGAGGGCCAAGAGGACACGCACGCACGCACACACACCTTCACACACATGCGGGCTTGTGTGCCACACACACACACACACACACACACACACACACACACACACACACACACACACACACACACACACACACACACACACACACAAACACCTGCCCCCTGTTGGTTTCCATTATTTACTAGGTGCCAGTGTTGTGGCACCTACAGTTTTAGTCTATGTGAATAATACATGGTAGAGTAATGCTAGCAGGCAGCTCATTGATCACTTGCTGTGTGTGTTGAGCAGCTCATGTGCTGGATGTCTTGCTCCAGATAACAGCACTCATAGAGCCAACCCCAGACAACTGGCCCTTCAATTATTCAGTGACCTCTGGAGAATGCATTGATTACATTATGCACCAGGTCTGACTTCCTCTATATGTATGGTTCTCTGCCTCAATCTCTCTCAATCTCAGTCTCTCTCTCTCTCTCACTCCCTGTGTCGTCTCTCTTGTCTCCATCTCAATTCAGTTTGTCTAAATTTGAAGGAGCTTTTATTGGCACGAGAAAACAAAAGAGTTTGCACTGCCAAAGCGAAGTGTCAAGAAATGTGTGTATGAAAGCCATAAAACTAAATGCATTGTGCAGTTGGCTGTCAGAAGCAGTTTTACACCTCATAAAAAAAAAAGATTTGCTCGGGCTAAACTTTCACTCTCAAGACTTTGTCTTGTGTTCTGCCATCTATGTTTGCTTATTTTTTCCCATGTATTTCCATTGGAATACTCAGGCCAATTCATGCCAATATGGATTACTTTATTATTTAATAGTCTTATCCTTTAAACTGCCATATGACGGCTTTATCTCTCTCTCTCCCCCAGGGATTTTGATGCCAGTCTCTACCTGTGTGAGGAGGCGTTCGGGCCGCTGCCTCTGGACACTCTGGAGCGTCTGGCCGGCACCCTCCTGCTCCACCCCTATGTGGTCACACTGGTGATGCTGACCGGCACACTGGTGCTGGTGGCACTGCGGAACCTCAGGTAGGAGCACATGTATGCATGTCCCTTTAAGGTTGAACTGCGGGAATTCCATCCATTTTCATCATTTCACTGCCTTAGAGATGTTGTGTGGACATGATAAAAAGGTTTCCCCATTCTGTGTTTCCTAGAAATGGAGGTCTGAAAAAACCATTAGCATGGTGAAATACAACTTGATTGTAGTTGTGTTTCACCATGTTAATGATTTTTTTTTTAGAGAGGGTACAAATGGAACCAAATGGACCCGCTAGGGTCCATTTGGTTCACATTTGTACACTCTCAGGAAAAAAATGAAAATGGGAAGAATCCCTCTTTAAGCACTTCCGGGGTTAGAGTTTGTTGCAAGTGTGTCTGCAGGGACTTTGTTGCAAGTGTGTCTGCAGGGAAACAGCTACAGCACCAAAGTAGAAGCAACGTACAGGGGAAAAAGGCAGAAAATATAGCTATATATCTAAAAAGTTGCCTCTATTACCTTCAAAAAGGAATAAAAATATGGACCGTGAGCCGCACAGTGCTTGCTCTCGGCCAGTGAAAACTCCTGGTCTGCCAGAAAAGCGACATCGAGGGGGCAGAATCTGAGATATTGGCGATTGAACCATAGAATGGACAAGGGGGCGCACAAGATGGATTAAACAATGTAATTACTACTTCACGTCGCCTTCGTGTTGGCCACACTGTGCAACTAAAGCCCCCCTATGTGAACCTTTTGTTGCGCGCAGAAAGAATTATTAGCTTGACCGAGGCAACATTTATGAGGATGGCTAACAGAATATAGATTTCTCTCTCACCACAATCGGTGTTTTTTCATGGATTATTAAAAAAATATTGCCAGAGAGCTACTATGTAGGCAGCAGAATAGGAGCAGCAGAATAGGAGCTTTATGTGGGGAGGACAGGAGACGGCCTACTTATATTTTATCTGTGCTAAAATGACACGCTTCGTGATCCCATGTTGACAGACAGCGTAGGAACCACAGCAGAGATGGAAGCCACAGAAAGATGTATAGACATGACGGGGAGGAGTGCATGACTAGGCATAGACGATGATGTTTGCGTGGGGACCCTATGGGGCAAGGAGGCGCTCATTCCGCTTAGCATTGTAATCTTCGGAAAACACGCTAAGCAAACACGCCGCTGCAGTCCTGGCATAATAATTGAGGTGACAATATTGGCATTCTCTGTGGATTGTCACGTGAATACATACTCTGGAAAGGCTGGCCCATGGGAGGTGGGCTCGGGTCAAGGAAAACAAATGATTACATTGAACAAGGGATTACCATCATCAATACACGTCATTGACCATTTACTGCTCTGGCTTTGGCCCTAAAGTCATCCATTAACCTAGATCATTTGTATTCATTTGGGCAAACAATAACACGTTTTGCCTAGAGACCTTTCAAATCAATCTGTGCACGACATGTATTATAACTCAACAGTAACTTGTGTAACTTTTACAAATGCCAATGATATAACAATGCAGTGGAATTTGTGAATTGGATTACCCAGTGTCTCAAGTGCATTTCACGTCTCAGGCTCTGGAATCAAAGCTACAGCAGGATTGTGTCGTGCATTCAAAATATCCCTCTTATGAATAGAGTAAACATGTTTATTTGACTGGCAAATAGCCCAAAGTACACAGTTCACAGAGAGTACCGGGTATCTTGATCTCCAGCGATTGTTTAGGGAAAATCAAACCCTCCTCGGAAATTGCCTTCGAGTGGAGGTAAATGTGATAATCAGGCTACCTCAAACGACCTTTCTTCAAAACTATGCTGGCAGATTGTGATTATGAATGGAGCGATATAAATCACAAACACATTAGTGGCCGACCAATCACACTGAGGTACTGCCAAATCAAAGGTTGGTCAGCAAGGCATGGCTGAAGTTCTTTTGCTTTGCAAAGATGTAAAAAAAATGTTATTGACCTGTTAAGCAAAACAAGGTTCCAGGTAATTTGGAGGTGGTCCCTGACACCTTTATAATTATTTAAGTGGCTATAGAATAATAGCCAAGTAGAAACCAAACCCTTGTAAATCCACCTTTAAAGATGTAACACCATTCAACCTAAGGTATGAAAGGATGGAACTCTATGGGAAATAGTTTTAAGTAAACCTAAAAATAAAGACACCGGACAAGGAGGAACATTCACATAAATTACAAGCATTTTTATACAAAGAATGTTTGTTAGTCCAAAGCTGTAGCATTTCCATAAGTTGGTTTGTCATAACACGGGGTGACATGATGGTGTGATCAGGCGACATGTGGCCTGAGGTCTGTTTTCCATGTTGGACATGTGAAATCCTTGAAATCCATTATCACTGTAGCCCAAGGATTGTCATCGTTGTTGTTCTCATCTTTAAGGCCATTATGTTGTTTCCATCTTTGTTTTTGTCCTTGGTATCCTATGTTTTTCTCCTTGACAATTTCCTCTTAAAGGCCATCATTTTCCAATAGTTGCAAACTGCAGTGGGCGACAGCTGATACCAGAATCAATACACATGCGAACATTACAGAAAAATAGGGCATGATGTGACAGGGCAGTTCTGAACAACACGTACATTACAGAAGCAAGGGGCAATTCCCAGACATTTTTAGCATTGTTATAAGAGGTGATCACACAAAACACAAAGTCTTAAAAAACATAATAAAATAAAATACTTAACAGCCGCCACGGAGGTGGGAGTGGAGAGTCGACTAGTCCAGTATGTTTTCCTCCACCTTTGGACAGTGTTCTGGCCGGGTTCAGTTCAGACCTGGCTGTGGTGAGACTATAGTATATCAGGCCATCTGTATCCGTTGCCATGGGACTCCAACAATACCGCGACAACTTCCACCGTGCCAGCCTGGCTGTGGCATGGCTGTGTGTTGGCGCAGCGAGGGTCACGGCTGACTTATGCTCGGAGACATGGCATATTATTGTGCTCCTACCAGCTGTCTGTCATGGCTTCGTGCTCCTCCAGGGCAGGGTGCCCGACTCACATTTTTTTTTCCCCGACGTCGACTCCACTGTCGGCACCGGAATACAAATTTCATTTAACGAGAACAAGGGGTCTATTTTTCCCGATGCCGGAATTGATTTAATCCAATTCACTTTGCCTGACACGGAGAGCATAATTAGATTGGATTTGTATTCAAATCAAAGCAAGTATCTGTCTGATGTGGTGGAGGCCAGATAGCAGGAGGTGCGCCCCGGGGCTGTGTGTGTGTGTGTGTGTGTGTGTGTGTGTGTGTGTGTGTGTGTGTGTGTGTGTGTGTGTGTGTGTGTGTGTGTGTGTGTGTGTGTGTGTGTGTGTGTGTGTGTGTGTGTGTGTGTGTGTGTGTGTGTGTGTGTGAGTGAGTGAGTGTGTGCATACTGTACATGCACAGGAGAATGAGTGCACGTGGGCTTCAATTGTTGCCTTGTTCACGTCTGTAGGTGCACAAACATAATTTCATCATTAAGCCGCAATTTTACATTGCTTCAAAGCACAAGCACGCTGTTGCTGGTATCTGCCACGCGGCTCCCCTTCTGTCTCTGTCACTGATGTTTTATGCATTCATATTCCTTTGTTCCCACTGGTAGAAATTAACTAAGCGCATTTGTGCCCGATTCTAACTGAGGGTGAGTCACTGGCAAAAGCCTAACTGTTCAGGAGAGGATATAGAATGGAATTATTTACTTGTCATACTATATAATGTATTTGTACATTTAGAAGCCAATACTGCGATACTAGTCTTGTACCCAAGTAATTTTGACGATCAGATTTTTACGTAAACAGAGTAGTTCTACATTGCAGTATTGATACTTTTACTGTAGTAATACCTGTTGTTTCTCTGTTCCCCTGCCCAGCGGGGGTGGTCAGAAAGCAGCCGGGCCGCTGGACGAGCAGAGAGTGGACGAGGGCAGAGGAGCGCTGACCCTCCGTCCAGACATCGCCTATAATCTGATGCACACGCTGTTCTTTGGCCTTCTAGCTTTCAGCACCATGAGGTGAGCTCCCAGTCCATGCGTGTGTGCACACACACACACACACACACACACACACAAACACACACACACACACACACACACACACACACACACACACACACTCACACACACACACACACACATGAACGCACGCATCCACACACAGGCACACACACACACACACACACACACACACACACACACACACACACACACACACACACACACACACACACACACACACACACACACACACACACACACACACACACACACACAAACATATACACACACGCGTGTACTGTACACATACGCACATACGTGTACATACGTACACACACACAGACACATGGACACACACACAAACACACAATTATTGGTGTAAATTGTGCCTAATGTGCAGCTTTCAGTTATTGAATTGAATTGAATTTTGCTATCTTGGGAAATACAATTTCATTCACTCACATGCACGCACAAACACATGTGCGTACACACACACACACGCACGCACGCACACACACACACACACACACACACACACACAGGGACAAACTAAGTTTAATGTCATTTAATGCTGTTTTATGATATTAAATACAACTTTTCTGTTTGAATGTATGGACTGCCATAGTCAGAAAGTTGTTTTTTTTTTCTCTGTAGGCACTCCTGATAAAGTACTGGGTTTGATTATCCTGCCACACTACGTATACCCCCCCCCCCCCCCCCCCCCACACACACACACACACACACACACGTGCGCGCACGCACGCACAGACCGAAACTTGAAGATGCATTACATTTAAGCCCCTTTTGCCACTTGCTTTGATCTCCTGCTCATCATCAATAATATAAATTATGTGGAATCCTGAGTGAATGTGAAGTTGCTTATTGGCTGGATGGTTCATGGTCTCTCTATGGACCTTCAGTACCAAGTGCTTTCCTTTTTGGTCCCCCAAACACTAAGCACTGGCCGCGCTGCGTAGCCTAGCAACGCTGCTCGGGGAGTATATTGTTTGTCAGTGAGTGTGTGTTGTGGACGGTTGCCAAATGACCACTGGAAGCCTTGAGTGCACACTGCCCTTAAATCCCAGTTCAACCGCAAAGCAAACACCCAGCAGAGAAGCTCCTGAACACTGATGGCCGGCTCGATTCAGCACTGAAAGGCCTATTGAGTGATCTCCTGCACCAGTGTTGGGAAGTAACTAAAGTAACGTATCATTTAAAGCAGGGTTGGGCTATTATTTTCCCCAAGGGGCCAAATGAGATACATAAAAATTGTGGAGGGCCAAGACTAAAGGCTGAACTAAAGTCTGCATAATATTAATTTAATTTCAAGATAAAAGTAAGAGTAAGACCAACCATTTTGACACCAGGGCCCTCAATTTATTCAATATTTGAGCCACGGACCACCATTTGATGACATTTTAGCCCCACAGACCCAAACCTAAAGATTTCTTTTGCTTTTGTTCACAATTCCAGGCTGGGTTTCACAAACAAAACAGGCAAATATGGATCAAAAATGGCCATTCTTTTGCATTCTCTAGCTAATTCAGATGATGAAAATTTTAACTCTTGAGAGTGTAAATATGAAACCAAATGGACCCGCAAGGGACAGACCTTAATCCACTAATTAATAACTATAAACTGGCCACACTAGTTCTGAAATCTAACTTTGGGATTTTTTTTTCTACCTTAATAATATTGTTTTATATAGTCACCTTTACAACAAAATATGGTGTGTAGAGATCAAACTCCTGGAATGAGTAGCACTGCGAAACATGTGGGTTGCACCCCCATAAAATGGCAAATTCAGCCACGCTTTAAGGCAGATTCCGAAGAAATGTGATCAAAAACAGCATGAACAAACTCAAGAAAGCGACAGAACCCCTGCTTATGTGCATGGCAAACGCCTGTGACTAAGTGGCACACACCTGTTACTGTCATACACCTGCCAGCACGGCAAAGTTCAAAACAACAGAGAATGCCAACAGAACAGCATTTCATTTTGCCACATTTTTGAGGGTGCAACCCACACGTTTAGCAGTTTTACTCATTCCAGGAATATCCGATCTCTACACCCTACAGCCTACACCTTGTTGTAAAGGTGACTAATCAACGGTTAGAACGATATAAGATACAATACCAATTGGTATCATTAAGGTGGAATAAATAATTCCCTAAGTTAGGTTTTCGTTTTAAGTAACTAGTAATAGGTAGTACTGTATATTACAGTTTTTGAGTAACCTTTCCAATACTGCCCAGTGCTCTCTCCCTCATGCATGCACACTGCAAAAAAAATCCAGCCATGGCTGGCAGCTTCACATATGGTTCTTTTATATTCAGGTATAAAAGAAATGATTGCATTCACAAAAGTAAGTTTGATTGCTTTTAATGCATGGCATCAGGTTGGGATTCTTTAAGCACTTTCAGCACTTCTCTAAAACGCTGATTGTGACCGAACGGCTGAATGTGCCAAGAGGCATTAATTTCTGTCAGAAATTCCCCTATGCATTAAAACGCACTCACACTCGTTTCTGTGAAGCTTTACTTTTGTTCCGTGTGCGAGCATGCACCCACGCACGCACACACCCACGCACACACGCGCACGTGTGTGTGTGTGCAGTGCACTCACACATTGAGGTGCTGCTTTTCTCAAATGTCTTCAGGGAGTGTCAGCCCTCTTCATCTCTCTCACTAATCTTCCCCTCTCTCTCCGTTTCTCTTTCCTATCACTCTGTTCCATCACTTTTCCTGCGTGTCACTTTTTTTTTTTTTTTTTTTTGGTTTTGTTTTGTTTCCCTTTGTCTTCATTTTGCTGATTTATTCTAATCTCTCTATAATCTCCATTCTCATTGGGCTTGATGTTCCAGACTACGCTTGATGTCCCTGGATGGGATATCTTTGATCTCATTTCCTCACCGAGTGAAGTTGAACAACAACAATTTAGACATGAATCTCTCTCTCTCTCTCTCTCTCTCTCTCTCTCTCTCTCTCTCTCTCTCTCTCTCTCTCTCTCTCTCTCTCTCTCTCTCTCTCTCTCTCACTTCTCTCTCTCTCCCTCTCTCTCTGTCTCCAAACATACAATCCTCCTGCTTTACCTATGCTAGAAGGCTTTCTCATCATTACTTGCAGTTAATTGCAGTTTGCAGCGTTAAGCTGTAAACCGCGCACCGCCCTCGCTAGACGGCTGAAGCATGGCAACTTGACATGATGGAAAGATGATATATAGCAAAGAAATGGAGCGATGGAAATAGGTAAATTTCCCATAAAATTCTGTTGGGGTAGGCTGTGGAAGCAGGCATTTTATTTTATTTTTTTCCCTACAAAATAACACTTGGACCACTTTTTGGCGAAATAAATCAACTGCAAATATCCTTAAGAAAGCCTTCTAATGTGGAACTGTCCTTTATTTCTCACTTTACCCTACATCCGCTCTTAATTTCCAACATTGATATCCCCTGCAGGTGGGATAATAAAATGTTCACAGATAAGACATGATCTTTTGCCTTCTCTCTCTCTCTCTCTCTCTCTCTCTCTCTCTCTCTCTCTCTCTCTCTCTCTCTCTCTCTCTCTCTCTCTCTCTCTCTCTCTCTCTCTCTCTCTCTCTCTCTCTCTCTCTCTCCACACCAGAATGAAGTACATCTGGACGGGACAGATGTGTGCGGTCGCAGCCTACGGCGTCTGCGGTCCGGACCTGTGGACTCTACTGTTCAACACTCTCCGCTGCCACAACAAGACTATGGTAACCACCAACTACACATTATATTACCAAAGTTTTCTTTAATTCCTTTATTTCTTTTGTTAAAAGTGGTCCAGTTTAGACTCCCATTACGCCATCGACCCATGCATCTGCGATGTATTGCACTCTGTGCGACTGTCAGTGACAGATGGCCACTCAACTTTTCCCCACTCAAATCACTTGTGAAATAAAAAATAAATAGCGCCACAGACCACTAGGTGTCACTGTGGTCACAACTTGAAGACAAGGCATCACAGGAGAGCAAGTGGCTCCAATTATTCTACTCCCTTCCGTCAGTGATTCTGCCTCTTCTCTCTCTCCATCTGTCTGTCTTCATGTCTGTCTGTCTGTCTGTCTGTCCTACTGTCTCTGGCCCTGTCTTTTCCCTTTTCTATGATTGCAGTCTTTTATCTCATTATCTGTTTCTCCTCTCTCTCTCTCTCTCTCTCTCTCTCTCCAATTTCTCAGATAAGGCTCGTCAGATACACAGTTCCACTGGTGATGATTGGTTGTCTGTATTATAAGGTACAGTATGCTGGTTGTTATATTCCCACTTTGCATTGTGTGTGTGTATGTGTGTGTGTGCGTGCGTGTGCGTGTGTGCGTGAGTCATTATGGAACCCTGCCACGTTTGCACAGTGCTTCGAAAACGGCACGAGGAGGATATACAGTCATTAAAATATAACGTTTAGTGTCCTATGTGGGAAAATGTGATTGTGGGTTGAGATGAACAGATGGAGATGAAAAGTATCATCCTCTTTCGCATTTTATTTCACGGTTTGAAAGGTTCAAATGGCTTATCAAAAGCAAACGCGTCGGTTTTGACTGTGGCTATTTGGAGGCCCGCTGCAATTTAATGTACATTGTGGATTGATGTTGTGCTGTTACATTCTGTTAGAACAGTATCTGCTGCCGTCTTACTTTTCACTGGTGGAAACACTGCCCACACATTCTTCTTAAATAAAAGTATTAACATTGCAATATAAAAAATACTCTCTTAAAATTATTATTATTTTGTTTTTATAAAATGTATTACATAGCACTTACCTTCTTGTACAGTATTGGCATCAAAATGTGCTTAAAATATCAGAACTAAAAATACTAATAATGCAGAATGTTAAATGCCTGAAAAGTGGTTAATAATAATGTGACGTTCTCTATGTTTTGTGTTAATATTCAAAATCTACATAGTAACTAGTAGATAAAGTAGTGGAGTACCATACTTTGATCTGAGATGTAGTAGAGTAAAAGTGAAAAAAAAAAAAATCAAAATTGGAAATGCTCAAGTAATGTACAAATACCTAAAAACGGTGCATTGTTTAACTTAATGTGCTTAGTTACTTTACACCACTGCTCTTTACATAGCTAGTCTTGCGTAGCCAGAGTACTAACTATTTCACCATCTCAGAATGTTATATGGAGTCTGGATCTACACCTCCCAAAATCTGAGCAAGGAAGCTGTCATTTCTGTTCACGAAAATGTATTGTGAGCTGTCTTTGGAGCTTATTTTTGTCATTTTCATTTCGGCTAAGCACCAAGCTATATGTGCTTAGATGATTTAGATTTATATTAGGATAAAATTGCCTGACTACACGGAAATGGGGATGAGGACTAGTGCCCAGCTATCTATTTCAGATAGCTATTTCTCTTCTCTCCTCTCTCATTCTCTCCATATCTGCTCTCTCCATCTCATTCTCTCTCTTCATCTATCCTCTCTCCATATCTCTCCTCTCTCCATCTCTCATTTTCTGTCTCTACATGTCTCTCCTTTCTTCATCTCTCTCTCTCACTCTGTCTCCATATCTCTCCATATCTCCTTCATTCTCTGATATCGCCTTCCTTTTCTGATATCTCCTTCTCTCTCTGATATCTTCTTCTCTGTCTGATATCTCCTCTCTCTGATATCTCCTTCCTTCTGTGATATCTCCTTCCTTCTCTGATATCTCCTTCTCTCTCTGACATATCTTCTCTCTCCATATGTCCTCTCTTGCTGTAGTTCTGGCCCAGGTTGATGGAGGAAGTGTCGGAGCTGAGAGAGTTCTACGATCCTGACACTGTTGAGTTGATGAACTGGATCAGGTACAGTGCATGATGCAGAACCTGAGCTTATTTTGTTACATACACTCTTCAAGTCATCTCTGACTCATTTTTATGTTTACACCAAGTATAAAGGAATGGGTGCAATGTTCACATCACTGCACTTAATGAATGAAGAACTAGAATGACAGTTAAGAAAATGTTCATTTAAGAGGTGTACTAGTTGACACCTGTTCCATAGAATGATGCCCACTTTGTGGAAACTGCACAACTGTCTGTTTTCTTGTGCATCACATGATACTGTGGCATCGTCTACCTGACTGTATTGACGTTATTCCCCGCCAAGGTACTGGGGTTCCTTTTGTGTACTTTGCTTCCGCTTGTTGTTGAAGCATACAGTTGGAACTTATTTGGGCTTGCTTCCTAATGTTGTTTAAACAACATTCCCACATTTCTTCATGTTAAGGACTTAAGGTTAAGTTCAAATGTTTAATAAGTATTCAGAATATTTCTGTTTATTCTTAATATGTTTAAATTACAGACGTGTAACCTTCACAATGTGTTGCTATGAGCCTGTAGATCAGCTATTTTCATTTGTGCTTGTTTTCGTAGACCTGGCCACTTACTTGTTCCTCTTGCAAAACTGGCAACAGAGTAAGAGGTAACAGGATCCTATGTATGAAAGATGTGAATAGAAGTGTGGACGGATTGCCTCCAAAACATAGCCACTAAACCACAACACACGTCAAGCCGACATAAATTTTCTTTCCAAGCATCGAGTTCACCTTTCCCCAATGACCCTGGTTCCTGTTATTTCTGTCTGTGTGCATTGTATGTGTGTGCGCGCGTGTGCGTGCGTGCATGCGTGCGTGCGTGCGTGTGTGTGTGTAGTATCTCACCCATGTATCCGTGGCTGTTTGCGGGGGCCGATGAGCGATGAGAGCCGATAGGGCGCCATGAATAAGACATGATAAGACGGGGCGTATACTGGAGAGGACCCAGCTGTTGGCAGCACCGTAGCCCACCTCGGGGCCTCCGTGCCCAGGCTTCTTTATCGGACCATCAGCCCGATGGGATCTGCTATAAAGCAATGAGTTGGCTGCTTGTTGGCTCCCCGACGTGCGGGGCTACATACAGCACAGCACAGCACATGTGTGCCTCCAATATGCACTGTATCTGTGTGTTCCTGTGTGGCTGTCATACACGGGTTATCAGATTGGCTTACATGATGAATGGGGGCATCATGGAAAAGTACATCTGCACTGATTTGCAAGTCATTTCCAAAAAACGTGAACGATTGCAAAAATGTAAATGTGTACACGAGAAGTGCTAGTATATCCGTATTGCATTACGCGATTGTGTACTGTTTGTCTGTACAAAATATGTTGGATAATGTGCTAATCAGACTGGGGGAAGGCCCTGTTTGTGTACAGTACAGTCATTGGTGCGTGTGATCCCGAGCACGCTGCATGCTGCTGTGTGTGTGTGTGTGTGTGTGTGTGTGTGTGTGTGTGTGTGTGTGTGTGTGTGTGTGTGTGTGTGTGTGTGAGGGTGTGTGTATGTGCGTGTGCGTGTGTGCGTGCGTGCGTGCTCGCGTGCGTGTTCGCGTGCGTGTGTGTCTGCGCACACACACCTGCGTGGTCCACCAAACTCACTGCTCTGCCTGAAAGAAGCAGAGTTCTTATGAAGGAATTGGGGAGTCCATTTTTCCCCGGTATATCCGCACATTCATCCGTGTGTGCGTGTGTGTGTGTGTGTGTGTGTGTGTGTGCACGTCAGAATATGCAGAGATGACATGGGTTACTTTCCCTCGGGGTCTAATCCCATTAGGCTAGGAGGATTAGGGGCTGCCTGGAGTTACCTTGGCGAGGGCTGAGCGCTGGGCGGAGCGCTAAGCCTCTTGCTGCCGCACTAATTACATTGCTGATGAAAGCATTAAGCAGAGGGGATCGCGTTACTCCGACTCTTTACCCCAGAAGAGGTGACTACCTTTTCCTTTCACGTGAAGGAATCGCGGGAGATTTCTAAAATGATGCTTTAAAGGAGAATTCCACCCCAGAATTCTTCCTTACCTGTATTTGCAGTTGTTGTTGTTTTTTCAGTTGTTATTTTGTGGAAAAAGTCCTTTTTTTGTGGAAAAAAAGTCCTTTATGGCTGTTTCCCCTATCCCAAAATAAGCTTAGAATGGGGCTATGGGTTTTCCATTTCTATCGCTCAAAAATGCAATTCTTTGCTATATATTCTCTCTCCACCATGTCAGCTGTGTGTTGACACTCGCATCTTCACTTTAACTTTTGGTTTAGCAGTGGTTCAGCCATAAACCATGCGTGGGCCTTGATGGCATCGTAATGCCTGGTTTTGCACTCCGTTGCAAGCTCAAAATAGGCGATCTGCCGCGACACATTGTATGCTTGTAAATGTCTGCGAATTTCATAGCACGCCCTCCGAGCACAAACAAACCTAAAAAGACGCCTATCTTTTTGGGATCACTTTACTTCAACTGCTAACTTTTAGTTGTTATTTCACTTTTATTTTGTTTTCCTCTGTGAAAAAAAAATATAGTCGAAAAATCAACACTGCAGGCCACCACCACGGACCCGGTTGCTCTGTGCAATAAAAGACACCAGGCCACAAGCAGATAATAGATCCACAATTTACAGCTGCCAGTTAAGCCATAAACTATATGGACTGCTATATATATATATATATATATATATATATATATATATATATATATATATATATATATATATATATATATATATATATATATATATATACACTCAACAAAAATATAAACGCAACACTTTTGTTTTTGCTCTCATTTTTCAGGGGATGGACTTAAAGACCTAAAATTCATTCCAGATATACAATATAACCATTTCTCTCAAACACTGTTCACGAATCTGCCTAAATGTGTGATATTGAGCACTTCTGCTTTGTTAAGATAATCCATCCCACCTCACAGGTGTGCCACATCAAGATGCAGATTTGACATCATGATTAGTGCACAGGTGTACCTCAGACTCTCCACAATAAAAAGACACCCTGAAATGTGCAATTTTCTTTTGCCTTATTGGGTGTATGGGCCTCCGAACCAGTCAGTATCTGGTGTGACCACCATTTGCCTCATGCAGTGCAACACATCTTCTTTGCATAGAGTTTATCAGATTGTCAATTGTGGCCTGTGGAATGTTGGTCCACTCCTCTTCAATGGCTATGTGAAGTTGCTGGATATTAGTGGGAACTGGTACACACTGTAAAAATGGTAATAACACAATATTACCACATTATTACCATTTCGACAGTGCATACCAGTTCCCACTAATATCCAGCAACTTCACATAGCCATTGAAGAGGAGTGGACCAACATTCCACAGGCCACAATTGTCAATCTGATAAACTCTATGCGAAGAAGATGTGTTGCACTGCATGAGGCAAATGGTGGTCACACCAGATACTGACTGGTTCGGAGGCCCATACACCCAATAAGGCAAGAGAAAATTGCACATTTCAGGGTGTCTTTTTATTGTGGAGAGTCTGAGGTACACCTGTGCACTAACCATGATGTCAATCTGCATCTTGATGTGGCACACCTGTGAGGTGGGATGGATTATTTTAACAAAGCAGAAATGTTCAATATCACACATTTAGGCAGATTTGTGAACAGTGTTTGAGAGAAATGGTTATATTGTATATCTGGAATGAATTTTAGGGCTTTAAGTCCATCCCCTGAAAAATGGGAGCAAAAACAAAAGTGTTGCGTTTATATTTTTGTTGAGTGTATATATATATATATATATATATATATATATATATATATATATATATATATATATATATATATATATATATATATATATATATATATATATATATATATATAATATATATAAAACTAAGTGTCGTATAAGGCAGAGAGACTTTTAGTGCTCAGTTTGAAGTGCCTGAAGCCTGTAAAACTCTAGTGTGAGGTAAACAGCAACTCGCCCAGCTGTCCTTCGTAGATACTGACCTTATAACTAGGAAAGATATTAAGGCCTGAAGGCCAGTATGATAATGACTGTGTGTTATTTTAAGAAATGCACGCTGACAATTCATCCCAGGAAGCTGTACGGCTGTAGGCTGATGCTCTGTTCTAAATGGGAATTCAATAAATCGATATCATGTCTTCAGTGGTTACACTCCCTCGGTCTCCGAGTTAGAGTTTGGAGTGTGCAATTTTTTTTAAAGTTGCATCGGCATGGTTCTGTCTCTCTCCCCCTCTCTCTCTCTCTCTCTCTCTCTCTCTCTCTCTCTCTCTCTCTCTCTCTCTCTCTCTCTCTCTCTCTCTCTCTCTCTCTCTCTCTCTCTCTCTCTCTCTCTCTCTCCCAATGTTCTCTCTCCCATTCTCATCTAATGTCTGGCTGTGTCTCCTGGTTTGTGTGATTCATGTGTTTCTGTCTTTTATCCACCACTACACACACACACACGCGCACACACACACACACGCACACGCCCACACGCGCATACTTATGTCTTTCTGAAGCTCAGCCATCAACCCAGATATTTCTTATCATTGGGACGTCGTCTACAGCATGCAATTAATTTCCCCGGCTTTGTTCTCACAACTATTGTTGTGTTTTTGATGCTCAGCCATGCAGAATAAATCCACTGTTTTTTTTGTTTTGTTTTGTTTTATTAAGACAACTGGATGTTTGTTCGAATTGTAATCTTTCATCCTTTAGTCCTGTTTTTATCCTGCCATGGCGCTGTGTGTGCAGTCTTTGTCCTTGTGTGAACTGGTTTGGTGGTAGTGGCTCAGGGCTAGTGGCCGGCATGGATGGCCAGTGTGCAGCGCTGGTTCGAAACTAGATGGATGGCGCTCCAGGCAAGGTTCCCATCATCCGCCCACACACATGAACAGGGGTGGATGTAACATTTCCCAATTGGGGGGACAGGAGAATAATAACAATAATAACATCAGTTGTTGTTGAATTTGCAACAAGCAGCATGCATAAAGCTAAAGGTCTGACTCAGAGAGTTTTCTGTTTTCAATGATGAAATGCTGTTGGGTTTAGTGGTGCCACAACTGTATTTAGTTAGTAGCAGTAGTAGTGTTTCAAATCATTTTAATTATAAGCACTTTAATTTGAAATATCTTGGGTTGTTTTCCATGGCATCATCTTTGGTGGGGCAGTCGGGGCATTTACGGGGGCATTGGCCCCCCATGCCCATGCCTAGATCCGCCCCTGCACATGTACCGTGCCAGGCCTGCATGTTCCCGCGCACCATTTGGGATCTTATTCATGAAACATTATTGTTGTTAGGAACAGAACAGGTGTTCATAAAGTGGATTTATCCTTGTCTATTTGTTCATTGGGGAGGCCACAGAGGCAGAGCGCATGGGCCTGTGGTGTCATTAATTAATGTAATTTAAAAAAACATTGTAGTTCTCAGAGTGGCACCCCTAAGAAGCAGCGCTCCAGACCGCTGCATGAACGGCCTGTATGATGGACCAGCCTGTTGGTATGATTGGTTGATTGATTGATTGGTTGATTGAAGTCTATATTTCACAGAATAGAGAATGGATACATTTCAAACAAAAGAAATCCATAAAGCAATAGACTTTTACACAGGGTCCACTGTTTTGAATTAAACTGCTCCTGATGAGGGTCCATTTGGTTCTCGTTTAGATGGATTAGGATTAGCAGACCCCCTGGAACTCCCTCAAGGACCCCTTGTGGTCGCCGCAGTCCCGGACCTCACTTTGGGAACCACTACGTTAGCATATGAAACATGGTTAGGAACGACCAGGGCAAGCCAGCAAGCTTTGTTGTCATGCCGTTTGTCACATAACGTCTCGGAGGGAGGGATAAGCTGGCGTCCGATGATGGGTGCTGCTGTCCGCCGCGGTCCATGCGACTCTTTGCAATGATTTGCGCTCGAGGGCACAGCCCGGCATCGGCTCTTTTCGAGAGTTGATCAGCGACTGAGGCAGTTTATGATCCATCTACAGAATCACGTCATCTATCCATGGGCAGCGGTGGAATCACACGTATCAGTTGAGGAAGACCTATTGATGTGAGGAAGACATATTCATCACATGCGTGTCCATGCATGCACTCTCTTTCTCTCTGAGCTCCAGTTGGATATGTAACCGGCAGAAGCTATTAGTCACCACATTCTTCCATTCTTACATATCTGAGAATATTCATCAGCTGACTGAAATCGACTGCATGAGAATGTGTCTTCCTTTATCTCCCTTGTCTCTCTCTCTCTCTTTCCTCAATGGCATGCACTTTGTCTGCTATACATTGTGGGCCTGCAGATCTTACATATTTGGTGCGCACTCACTACATACACTACATACATGAGTGCTGTGTTCAGAAGAGTGAGCAGGTTTTTGATTGCAATCATTGTGATCATTTCGCCTTGCAATCAGTCCAACCTGGGGCTGGAGAGGGCTGACAGCTCAAACCTCTTCACCCATGAGGAAGAAGATCCCCCAAAATCTACAGGAGGAGGGTCTAAAAATCAACCTTGAGTGCCACAATTCTGTGCAGACAAAGTGCCTCTTACTGTCCTCAGCATTCTCTTCAGTCATCTTCCCCACTGACTGTCTTTAGACCGCCAAGAGACAGTATGGGGCTGTAGCGTGCCACTTGGACTCGGCCTTGGTTGGGTCACCTGGAAGGAAGGGGTCTTTTTGCGAGTCCCAAAACACACAGTGGCCACAGCATTCCCGGGCACAACGCTGATGATGTGTCCAACCGAGTCTGTGCATCGGTCGATGTTTTATTTACTGCTGATATGGACAGACAGAAATCACCTGCACTGCTGTTTGCGCAACAACAGATAAGACAAGCTATAAGCTGATCTCAACAAACAAAGACAAATGTCACTGTAAACCGACAATAACGTGCTATGGTATATCATATTGGATGATATGATGTATCAAGTCTGTGGGGGACGTAAATGCTCTTCATAGCACTACATTATGCCTCAGGATCAACACACCTACATGCACAAAGTATGTTCGCATATACAGTAGCAGGGGTTTTCAACCTTTTCCATCCCAGGGCCCACTATTTCTTCTGCATTTTAGCAACGGACCACTTGATGTTGAGTTCAACCTCTCTGACCCAGAACTAAAGATTTTGAAGTTTCGGTCCACAATTTATGAGAGATAACTGTCAAAATGTTGGTCAAAATAACAATTCTTTTACATTTTCTAATTGTGTAGATTCTTGAAAATTAAGTAATTCAGATGTTTTAAATTTAATTTAACTCTTGAGAGTGTGAAATGAAACCAAATGGAGCCGTTAAGGGTCCAATCACGGGTCCATTTGGTTTCATTTTAACGCCCTCAAGAGTTACAGATCTATAAGGGTCCATTTGGTTACCAACTGTCCATCATTTAGCTGGGGACCGCCTGGAATCCTCTCAGGGACCACTGGTAGTCCCCGGACCACTGGTTGAAAACAACTGGCATATACACAGTGCTGTGATGTTTTAGCCTAGAGCGTAGCAGAGCAGTTGCATGGTCACCTCAGAGTTAACCCATTGTGTCTAGATTTCTAGTTTCTGAATAACATAATATTCAAAGATTTGCACCACGTTTTCACGATTTTTCAAAAATAGCAGAGATACAAGCTCATAGCGCGCCACTCGGTGGCGCGCTATGAGCTTGTAGATCTGCTATTTTTCAATAGTTAAAACATAATGCTTAGAACACCAAAACGCGCTCAGTACACTGAGTTAAATGAACACATCGTGGATGTTACTGTGCTGGTTCTGTCAGCCATTTGTTCCTGTGCAGGCATGACCAAAACAGACAAATTCAGGCGCATCCTTGTATTGCACATAATGTACACACAAGAGACACCTGCCAAATGTGTACAGAGATGGAGGGGAGGGTGTATTCTTCCCCCCTTGTAATATATTAATGTCATTATACCATTTTTATAATGTCAGTGGGGTGTATGCCGCTGCCTTCTGGCATTTACATATTAGAATATAAATGTGAAATTAAATGTAAATCAGGTTGCAGGAGGTGGACGATCTCACTGGGACGGGTGGTAATTAAATTCACCCACCCACAGAGCAGGAGAGAACCAGGCACTTTTTATTGTGAGGTTGAAAGGCCAAATTATTGCACACGGAAGGCACGGTAATGGGCATGTATATGTACACATTTACTGGAGCATACATACTGTATGTACTTGTGCTTTCATGCTTCACATGCAACCCACATGCAAACGTGACCCCAACCGCTCGCCACCCCGCCCCTACACACACACACGCGTGCAGGCACACACACACACACACACACACACACACACACACACACACACACACACACACACACACACACGCACACGCTCACAGGGAGAGCGGGGGTGCTTTGGCTAGAGGTCTATTATGCCTGCTGGCCATCATCCTTGTGCAGCATTCCTGCTGAGTGGCCCACATAGTAGCCCTGAAACAAGACCTTGTCCACACACACACACACACACACACACACACACACACACACACACACACACACACACACACACACACACACACACACACACACACACACACGATCTTACACACAAACACACTCTCGCTCGCATACGCACCATTAATTAAAATGCAACAAGCTGAGTTTCCTGCATAATCACAGTTGAGTTGAGTGACCCCAAGACACACCATCTCACCAATTGGGATTAATTAACGATTCTGAACAGTAAAAACCCAAACTTTGAGGGCCGTGTTTTTTTCGGAGGTCAGATGAATTAAAACATGTCATTGTTTTCTGGGGGTAATGGGGCCAATCATGTCAAGTTTCAATTATAGATACCATCTAAGACTTCACTTGGTATCAGGAAAACGTCTTTGCACTATTTCAAATCGCTTTGCTATTGAATCTACTGAGTGATAACTTTTTAACAGTCTGGGATGGCCAAAGCACTGTGAAAGAGAAACTGCAGACAATCGTTGCAACTAAGATCAAAAGATTGAGCCTTACCTCCCTTACGGTCAGTATGTAGGAAGGATCAATTCAAAAGCCTGGAATATTATATCTGACATCTCTCCCCACTTCCACTTACATCTCTTACCGGTACTTCTTTCATAGCCAGACTACTATTCCACAAATGCTGAATGCTGTGCAACGTCTGAAATGAATCTGTCATTTCCGTTCATGAAAATATATTTTAAGATAGATCTTCAAAATCGACTCATGAATTTCCATTACATTCAGTTTCTTTTTATGCAAGTTACATATAGACTTTGATTATTATTTTTATTTTACATTAGGTTATATTTCCACTGCTGGGAAAGCAAGCACTGGTGCTTTGGCATGGGGAATTGAATTCTGTACTGGCCTTACTGTATGCTGTATGCAGCGTGTCTTGAGTGTTCCATGGTTTGATAATGTCAGATCAAGATATGGAATGTAAGACCACGAAGGACAGGTGGAGACTATGGAATGTTAGAACTGGAGCTCTAAGAGTTTTAGGTTTGCGGTCAGATGTAGAGTTGCTGGCCGGATCCATATATGCAGATCTAGGTGATCTTGGTCAGTGTTGGGATCTATAGATATTGACATGTGACCATATACTGTATGGAGGCGTGATGTCACTAGGCATGACCATAAATGGAGCTGTGATGTCACAAGGTGTGACTATATATAGAGGCATTGGGTGATGGATGGACAGGAGATGCAGATGAGATATATATGTACAGTATGTACTCTATATACGCCAGGTTCCACTCGCACAACTTCTCATCTTTGCATTGACTTTGTATGTAACCATCCATGTAAACCAGCACTTAACTTTTACTTAAGTAAATACAATAATTATATTATAGTATACTTTGAAGTAAATAAGAATTACAGACTTTAACTTCCTTTTTAATTTTTACACCACTGGGGTATGTCATTTTGACTACAGTTGCCTGACAAGTACAAGAATTAGCATCAGTAATCCTGGCACAGTGGGGCCTCATTGAGGATAAGCTGAAAGCAACACAGCACGCTACTTAATCAACGTTTGCGGTCACACAGACTCCAGATCCTTGAGGAAGGCGTGTGTGACTGAAATGAAGATTTGATTTTAATCTTTTCAATGCGGCGGTAATCAGAGAGGGTGTGTGTTCGTTTTATCCAGTGACACGACCCCGTGTAGATTTGTGCCGAGCACCTGTGGTGTGAAATAAGTAAGTGCATTTACTTAAAGATGGAGTGCCATGATTTTTTTCTACCCTAAAACATGATCATCAGGTATTAATGTTGATTGTTGTTTGATTGTAAGATTGTTTCGCAAAAAGTGTACAGTGTTTGTTAAGCTGTCATTTTTATGATTCCACCCAGCCAGTTCATTAAGTATGCCTGGTTTGCCTAGTGGATGGTGATGGGTGGAGATCCACCTGAACTGAAGCCACACCCACAACTTTAGTTGCATGATGAAGGGGGAGGAGTTAGGGGCTGAGCATGTGATGTGAATATATAGAAGTTTTTTTCATTGGCACATTTGAATGGAAAGGTTCAGCCCCCAGGAAGAAACCCTAAATACAAAGGGAAGACATGGATCACTTCTATGTTGTTTTGTAGTAAGATGGCAGCACCCACAGTGTCCCTACCAGGAATCAAACCCACGGACCTCTAGCTGTGAGGCGGCAGCAATATCACTGTGCCACCATGACCCCTTTTTCCGGCACTTCTGAGCACATTCCTTCTCCTGTCAAAAGGAACAGTATGTCATATGCAATGCATGTCCTGCAAGGGGATGACAGGTGTCTTTCAGACAAGCAATCTCCAATGCACATGATGTGTAGCCATGCAATACGCTCTGCAAGGCCTCAAAATGGGCCACTCCTCCTCTGAGTAGGAATGACTTTAGATTAAAATGCCCCCGGGGTTAACACAACAATTTAGATGTTGTTTTTGTGTGTGTGGGTGTATGCACATGCGTGTGTGTGTGCGTGTGTGTGTGGGGGTGTGTGTGTGTGTGTGTGTGTGTGTGTGTGTGTGTGTGTGTGTGTGTGTGTGTGTGTGTGTGTGTGTTGCGTGTGCCACTATTGTCACACTGGAAAGCTCCGCTATTACAGCAGATGTTGTTCCAAATCAGTTATCATTAAGTGGCCCACACCTTTTACACAAGCTTAGAGGAAGTCTTTATGATCAAAGTCATTAAATACAAGCCAGTCCTCACCACGCCGCCACAGAGCTAGTTTGTGGGCACTACTGTACTACTGAAGCTCATTTTTGGCAGCCTGTACACATACAGTAGATTGGTTCTAAGGTCAATGCAATCTCTTCTACTATTGGTAGATTGGTAGTCAAATATGGCAAATACGATGATACCCCTGACGTGTGGCTATTTGTCTGATTTGATTTTCTTACTGTAAATTGTTTACAGGATGCTGTATTAATATAATTGCAACCTTGTATCCAACACATGGGCACAAGTAAATGGTAAATGTTTATGCGTGTGTGAGTCCGCGCAAGTTGTATGGACTGTATGTCTTGGCGGAGACAACTATCGTATGATTGTTCTCTGGACAGGTATGGTCCGTGCAACCTGCAAGATGCACAACCGTGGCAACATGCATGTAGCACATGTAGCGGCCGAATACAGCTGCATATCCCTCCGACCAGAATTGGTTCAGAGTACATTGTCTCTGAGAAAAGAGACTCTTTTCTGGCAGAATGCAAATATTGTCCAGTAGGGGTAGTGGTTTCACCAGGCCACCAGCCAGTGGCCCACTTTTCATTTTAAGTCACAGATTATTGAGAGTGAGGAAGCAGTGTAGCAGGTGCCTGTGGCTAGCGACCCACCGCCAAGGAGCCACCTGCCGTGGTGAGTGTGACACACACTCACAGCGGTGTCAAGACTCCTCCAAGGCAGCAGCCTGCACTCACAGCCACCTTTGCAGGTCAGCAAGCCTCAGCTTGCCCAGAGAAGGCAGGGGGGCAGAGGGCACGCCTCTGCTATCCTAGAGGGAGCGAGGTGGGCAGAGATGGCTGGTCACACTGCCCAGAGAGGCACAGAGCTCTGGTATCTGGGAGGGGGCAGGAGGAGTTGGGCGGGGGTCACACTGGGGAGGCCAGTTAAGCCCATGCTTCTGGTCTCCAAGAGGGAGTGGTAGGTTTGGACTCATTGGTCACCCTGGGGAGTTGTGTGGGACAATAGTGGGAATTCAGAACCCAGAAAGCTGGTCTAGAAAGATGTATGATGTTTTGGTTTGTTTGAATAGTTGGTCTGCGCTATTGCTTGTTTTTTCATGTTCCGGAGGAGTGCTCACAGAATTGTCCGCTCTGGATCTCTGGCGCTTTTGTCAGTGAAAAATAGTAGTCAAAATCAACACTGAATTGCATGTGTGAACAACCAGCATACACCTGCACAGCATCACTAGCATAAGCAGCAAGTATAGTATAGTTTATATCTGTCAAAAATGTCTGACAAGAATGACAAGAACAAAAACTGTCAAGAAATGCATTCTTGGTATAGTCTTCTTAACATTTCCATGTTGTCCCGTCACTGCCGTGGAGATGGGGAAGCTTTCGTTCTCATTCAAATCAAACATGCCAAAGAAAGTACAGTAGCCATCTTTTCCTGGAGGTAAACAGACTCGCCGGAGGCATTCAGCTGGTTACCAGGGAGATGACAAGCTGAGAGCTGGCAGATGACAGCCTGTTCCAGAGACATCTTCCTGACACTTTGTTTGAGCACAAAAAATGCTTCAGTGTCTTCAGACACTTAGTGTACAATGTCTGACGACATTTTGTGGCTGGCTCACGACTATATAAACGGACTGTTTTCGCGTCTTACCATTAGTGGCATCTCATTCTAGTGCTGAAACCTCTGTAATTAAATTAGATACACGTGCACTAATTACTGCACAGCATTATTACATTAATATTAAAAAATGTATATTAAATGTAAGAACCATCAAAACATTACAGTGTTCAAAGTCGAGAATAACCAATTTGACGCTCTCTCCCACTCTCTCTCCCTCTCTCTCTAGCTCTAAGACCCCCAAGCGGGCAGTGTTTGCAGGAAGCATGCAGCTTCTGGCTGGCATCAAGCTGTGTACGGGCAGGGTCCTCACCAACCACCCCCACTATGAAGACCAGGCCCTGAGAGAGAGGACCAGAGAGGTATCCACGCTGTAGCATTTCCACCCTGTTTCCTCCGTTTCTGTCAGCATGTACGTTGTAGTTTGGTTGTTTGTTGTCTCCACCAGGCCAAAAGCATGGGGAGAGAGTATGCTTTGCCGTCAGTCCGTCAGTCCGTGTGTGTGTGTGTCCGTCCGTCCGTGTGTGTGTGTGTGTGTGTGTGTGTGTGTGTGTGTGTGTGTGTGTGTGTGTGTGTGTGTGTGTGTGTGTGTGTGTGTGTGTGTGTGTGTGTGTGTGTGTGTACGCACGCATGGACTGGGAGCTCACCTCATGGTGCTGAAAGCTAGAAGGCCAAAAGTTTGAAAGAGTTTATTGAATTTTTCATAGAAGCATCAGTGGGCAAGTCAATAGAAACAATGACGTCAATAGCTTCTCTTCAATTTTTCGCCTTCTCACCCACCAAAAAAATAAAAACACAAAACAAAAAAGAAAACAAGACGAGCACAAAAGCAAATGTGTGTGACCGTTAACCTGGTCGATGCCAAACTTTCCACACAATGCACCACATTGATGTAGATTTTTCTACAGATTTTATCCGAACATCACACAATTTGGTATACACACTATCTCTATATTCATGTTATCAAAACTGAGCTGCACCATTTCCCATATTCCATCCTGATTGGCTAAGATGGGCTTCCAAAGGTTTTACGATTGGTCCCTTTCGAACAAAATAATTCTGTAAAATAATACATGCACATTCCCACTAGGCCAAGAACAGTATTTGTTTCAAAATCAGCCTCATGGTGGCGCTATAGCAGGGCAAGGCCAAACATCACACCCACTCCTACCCTCCTAGTGGAAACGTGTTCCAGGGAGGTCGTTTTTGTTCTTCTTTCTCTCCCTCTATCCTTCCTTTCTTTCGTTTTGTGTTATATTTTTACACCTGTGCATCAATCCGTATGTGTGTGCGTGTGTCCTTCCGCCTGTGTCCAGCAAATGTATGGAACTGTTTGCCCAGTCACACAACTCCCTTGATGCCAATTCCGAAACTGTCCCAAATTTTCCACGGACAGCCACCATGAGACAGATCCATACATGTATTTAAAATAGAGACGTAGACTGCCCAGTGTATTTTTAAAATTATTTTCATTATTATTATTATTTTGCCTAAGAAGGTACAGTACGTCTAAAAGGTACATCCAATTTCCGTCACGCACAAGAAGAAATGGCACCTTTTCACATGGCCTATTATAGCAGCCAAAAGGACTGCATTGAAAGAGCTCTATTCAGCATCTCAAATAGCTAAGTGGAGCTGGCCATAATGCTGCCGTGGACCATCTGTCTCATTCAGGCATGCACTAATGCCTTGTGTCAGAGATGAGGGGATTGGTTCTAGATGGGGCCAATGACCTCCGGCGGTCAGGGAGGCGGCAGACAATGTTATGTGAATGAATATGGGAGCGGCAGAACGCCGCGCTGAATGTAATGGGTGTCCACTCATACATGCGTGTGTACACTGTTCTGGGATGCAAAGAAAGAAGAGCTTTAGGTCGACCTTGGAAAAAGTCTAGCAAGGAGAGAGATGGTGTCTGTTCATCAGTCAGTCGGTCAGTGTTGATTCCTTTGACTAAAACTATGGCGAAATATGTTCTAAATCCATACTATAATTAAGGAGTCTGTCTGAATGTCTGTCTGTCTGAACCATAACATTAGGAACAGACTGACAAAGCCCTTTTTTCAATTTACCAATTGTTGATGAATCATTAAATTAATAGTGCATTAAATTTTCCCCATAGACTTAAGATGGGGAAACTCTGACCGCTATGGTACAGCAGCGGTGTTCGCTAAAAAACAACAGATCTACAAGCTAACAAAGCCGACTCTTGCATGGAAACAGTGATTAGAGCAGCTCAGTGCTTTGTGCATAAATGATCTACTTCACAAAGCATATCTTCCGCTTTGAATTCCATGGCCACGTACATTGTGTTGTGAGTGAGTACAAAAAAAAAAACATAGCGTTGATTATCTGTCTCGCAACGGGTCGGATGTGCGATCGTTGTTCCACAACAGCAGCGACGTGAAACTTTCGCTATGTGTGCGTCTACACACGTGTCTCCCTCCGAGTCCGCTGTAAAGGCTCAAAGCTGTGTTTTACAACCAGTGGTCCGTGGACCACTGGCTAAATGATGGAAAGTTGGTTAACCAGATGTACTCCAACTGTTTGAGGTCCTTCAGAGGATTCCATGCAGGTGGTCCCCACTCCCCAGGCTAAATGATGGAAAGTTGGCTAACCAGATGTACCTGTACCTGAAAGATTCAAAATGAAACCAAATGGACCCGTTTACACTATCAATAGTTAAAGATTTATCAACGTTCCTGGGCTCCCTTACTTTGCCACAACTGTTTTCCCATTCCCCCATGATCAACTATACTCACAATTACATTAAAGCAATCAGATACTTACATGATCATTGGTATAATGATTATAATCTATTAATTCACTCATCACTTCACTCTTATGGTCTATTTATTCACTTTACACTGTACATCATTTGGTGTTCATATATTCAACGGGTAAAGTCCTAGTATGTTAAAACTAAGCTATGGTGAGTAAAACTAGTATCTAAATTTGTCAACAAATAAAAACTGGAGAAACAAAACGACAATTTATGATTACCAAAAGTTAACTCTGAACTTGGTACTGTAGATCTGCTTTCAGCTTCTGTGGTCAAAATTCATCATCCCATTTAGGCCTGGCCTAAGTTTCAAGCTTTGATTAAAAAAAGGAAGAAAAAAAGAAAGAAAGAATTTTTGAATACTGTACAGAATCCAAAAATGGATTCCCTCAAAGGGTTAAAATTGACATTGGTACTATTGAGTCATTTAAAAACATTGGTAAGAATACAAATTCCCATAATATATATAACTGTTTATTAGATAGTTTTAAATGTTGTCATTTGACACAGAATGTTTTCATGTTTAGACCCTCATTTTCTTCTGATTTTTACAGTATACTCGACAACACCGAGAATTAGTTTAATTACTCAGTGCATTTTCAAATCAAATCAAAAACTTAAATAGATGTTTGGTTGTGCTCAAGTGCTATGAAAATAGCAGATTGGCTATTTTAAGCATGCAACCAGGTGTAAAATCAGCCATCAATCACAGCCTGCCAAATACATTAGAATGTAAACTGTAGATTTTGTCAACTATAACCGACTAAATTTAAAACATTTCAGATGACTAAAAAAAATGTACAACTAATTGAAAATTAAACTTAAAATTAGTCATCATGAATCCTACATAATCTTAAGAACCTAGCAGTGAAATATATAATCAAGGAAAGTAACCTATAGAGTTCCATGTCTGCCTTGTTGAGGCTAGAACAAGCACTATGGCAAGTGTGGTGAGCTAAGATGGAGTCGGACAAGAAGCCTTTTCAGACTGTGATGGATATTCAAATGACTATGAATAAAAGTAAATACAATTTTGTTGTCAAAATGAACACTGCTGTCTGTCTATGTGTGTGTGTGTGTGTGTGTGTCTGTCTGTCTGTCTGTCTGTCTGTCTGTCTGTCTGTCTGTCTGTCTGTCTGTCTGTCTGTCTGTCTGTCTGGGTCACATATAGGCGCCAACATCGTACAGAGCAGAATTCATCAGGCTAATGCAAACGTGCAAGAACACAGTGTCCTCATGGTGGTTGTCAAATCTGATCCCTTGACATAAAATGCAAATTCCTTCTGTTTGGGTAAAAAAGTAACTGTAAAACATAATTAGTGTCATACTTTAATGGCATGCTTTTAGAGAAGCAATGGATGGATTTTGTTTTATGTCATACTTGTAATTACGCAAGAAAGTAAAGTGGATTATTAGATCAGTTCGAGCAGTAATAAAGTAAGTGTGTGTGTGTGTGTGTGCGTGTGCGTGTGCGTGTGTGTGTGTGTGTGCGTGTGCATTGCATGTGTGTTTGTGTACATTGTGTGCGCACAATGGTGTTCATGGGAGTCAAGTGCACATACAAAATGATTTGTATCTGGGATAAATAATGTTTCCATAGCTTGTTTCCAAGGCTTAATTTACAGCAAATTACAAACAGAATCTTGCCGTGAGCTATAAAAGGCAACCCGGTTGGCTCTCCCTGGCTCTTAATGCAATTTTTCTTTTCAGATGTGATTTCACACGTAGCTGCACCGTGCAGTAGGCACCCTGCAATCAGTGGACATAGTTCACGAATAGATGGAGTGTTCTGCTGCAAAATTGGACATGGCTGAGTAGGTGGGAATGGAAGCCCTACGTGAGGCTTGTTGCCATTGGTAGAAAAAATAAAATATTTGTATATCCAACAGTGTTGACTTTTCAGGGAAGAGAGAACCTGCATGTTTCAGTTGATCCATTGTGGTTATTAAGGTCCTAATGATCTTAATACTTTTCATAGGTTTGACATTAGATATAACAGTATAAATAGACAGGACGATTTTCATTGTTGATGATCTAGAACAGGGGTTTTCAACCGTTGGTCCAAATGGACCCTTGCGGGTCCATTGGTTTCATGTTTACGCTCTCACAGTAGTACAGTAGAACACCATGTACAGCAACAAGTAGAGCAACAAGTGATGAAATATTCCTCCCTGTTGGGCTGAAAACCGCCAAACCGATAGCAGTACTTAAAGGGATATTCCACTTTCAAAAAAACGTTCGGTCATTTTATTGTCTACTCAGTCCCATGTGAACACTCCAGCTAGTTTATAAGTTAATCCATTCAGTATTTAGATATTGCTCATTTTACCTGCCCCGCACCCTTCCTATACAAACCCATTATAACTTAAAACTCCATTTTAACCCTGACAGATTGTTCAAAAACAACCAATCTTTTTCTGGTGACTGATATATTCCTCCTAATATGTGAGAGGGCCGTGGAATTTCATTTACAGTTTTCATTTATTTTTAAAATATTGTTTTGTAACCAGGGTGGGCACACCCACCCATGCGGGTCCATTTTTACACTCTCAAGAGTTAAAATACTCATCCTCTGAATTAGCCCAGTCTACACAACTAGAGAATGTAGAAGATTAATGGTCATTTTGATCTGTATGGTTTGCCTGTCATGTTTCCCAAATCCAGCCTAGTATTGTGGACAAAAGCAAAAATAAATCTTTAGGCGTTTTGGGGTCTGTGGGGCTAAAATGTCCTCAAATGGTGGTCCATGGCTCAAATTCTGAATAAATGGTGGGCCCTGGGATGAAAAAGGTTGAAAACCCCTGGGTTAAGGAATGAACACTGACCAGCCCATACTTTTCCTCTTGGAGCAGATGTACCAGGTGTATGCACGGCGGTCCCCAGAGGAGGTCTACGGCGTGCTGAGGTCTGCCGGAGCCGACTACGTGGTCCTGGAAGACAGCATTTGCTACGAGAGGAGACACGCACGAGGCTGCCGTTTAAGAGATCTCCTAGACCTCGCCAATGGACATGTGGGTGAACTCTATAGCCTCTGTTAGTGTGTTTGTTTATTAAGGACCCGATTCATCTAAAATCATTTAGTGCCAGCCATGTTTTGACAGTCTGTGTACCCTCGCTGCCACCATTTTCTGCCGGGACTTTTATTTTGAAGCCTCCCAAATTCACCCCAAAATGAACTGGTAGCAAAATCGGCTTAAGATAATTTGGCTGTCGTCTTTTTAGAGTCATACGATGTGGTAAAATTTTACAATATCAGTGATCCATTTTTATTGTGTGGTTTTGTGCTGTACGTAAAGAATCTGCTGTACACACATTTTTTTTCCTTTTTCACCAGATCATGGACGGGCCAGGGCACAATGATCCAGACCTAGTTCCGGCCTCCGACCCTCGGTTCTGCGAGGCCATCAAGACAGATGCAGCGGCATACAGCGCCCTATTCACCAGAACATTCCAGAACAAAACCTTCCATGTGTACCGACTCAAGAAGAAACGCAAGAAAGCCAAAGCCACGGCAGAACCGAACCAGACCCACTAGGACGGGGGTCTTCGGGAGTTTACAGACTACTGCACACGTACAGCCCTAGGCATTGAGAGAAGCAGGAACAGAGGAGATCTCTGCATCGATACCATGCCGGCCTTGATCCATGTACATTATCGTTTTAAATTCACTCTCTGCTCTCGCCAACGATGTGGTTTGAATCTGGGCCCCATTTCAGCTTTAGCCCGCTGCTTTATGAGGGTCATAGTGTGGAAACACCCGCAGCAGACTCTAGGTTGTATGTTCAAACATACCCACCAGCTAACTCTCTCTTTCTCCCCTAACTACCCTCTGTGGTTTGTTTGTAGGTTCTTGACTAGGTTCAAGAACAATGGCCATTGGGACCAGGGTCCATTGTCCAGGCATGGTGAAAACAATCCTGAATTTGCTTTTTCATGACAGTCGTGAGTGATATTGTTATTGGTTTATTTTAACTTTATTGTCCTCTTTGTTTTCGGCTATTTCCAGCATCTGGCACTTGGTGTAACTTACAGTATATCGCATACAAAAAGAGAAATCACTAAGGCCTCTTTTAGACCGGCTGGGAACCGGTTCAGTTATTTTTGTTTTTTAGTCCAGAAGCCAGAGCTCCAATATTGGAACTTTAATTAATGTGCTAAAAACATACCTATATTAAATTGTGATCGCCATGAAAGTTCCTCTGTTGATTTACAAAAAGACAATGATTTATTGCATTACAAATGTTGATATTTTAATTTTGCAAATTATGCATTATATAGGAAAATAGGCAAAAAAAAAAGACTCATGGTTTCCCAGCAAGTGTAACAATACCGGGTGCATTGTTTACCTACTTACAGTATTTTAATTGCACTGAACCCTTTTCGGAACCTGAGAAAACCGTTGTCACCAAACTTTGATGGTATTATCATTATCCTAATCACTGCACCTACCACCTACCATTGAGGTGTACTGATTTTAACAGATGTGTTAATGTGAGCGCATTATGGGTTAGGCACTTGAACCCTAGCCTAACCCTAACCCTTTATGCCAGCGGATCAGATACTTTCAATAAAAGTTGTATAAAATAATGGTGTTGTGTGTTAACAATTTAAACAAAAATAGTTTCCTGTGGAGGTAAACACCTTTCTATCTTTATTGTCAGACGAATGTTTGGTTGTTGTTTTTTTCTTGTTCAGTTGAACTTTTTCAGTAAACATTAATGAGAGTAATTTAGCTTTTAAAATATTACTGCTCGGTAATTTGTCCAGAAATGCAGTATTATGATGACAAAGGTAATGATGACCATGAATTACCATTTTAAAATGACCAACTTGTTCTTGCTAAGGCTAAAATAATGTCTGTATCTCTGGCACATAGCCCAAGTTAATTGTTTTCAGTCATTTGCCTTACTCAGCTCAGAGTTGGCAAAAACATCAGGTCCTTTTGTGGGAGAAATTCACAGTTATCCCTGAAAAGAAAATCCAAGATAATTCCATTAGGTTTGATTCTTGCCACAGTTTAATGGGGTCGATGGGTACTTAAATGGGTGGGTTTCCCGTAAAAATGGGCCCAAAGCAGCCAGTTGATATTAGTCACTGGTGTTGTGATTACTTTGGTATACTTTTTCCCCCCTTTATGTCTACTTGACCTCATCCACTTAAAACCCTCCGCATGTGTGCTACGTCTCAGCGCTTACATTATTCATTTGTGCGCGCGTGCATGTGTAACAGTGCAAGTAGCAAGGAAATCACAGCTGGCAAATGATGATCCTGCTTCCTCACTATTCAATCTGAGAGAGAGCAGAAGGGGGCCAACAACTTGAATAAACCAAGGATTTGTGTTAGGAAACGAGTGGAGACAGAGAGGGAAAAAAAAACCCGCAGCAAAGATGGAAGGACAAGAGGACGGCCACATTCACCTCACCCTTCTCTCTGCTTTAATAAAGGAATGACTGAAGAAGGACGGAAGGAGAGAGCAGGGAATGAGAGGAGACGCAGCGATCGACTGAAGACTGGAGCTGTGTCTGTAATTATGGCTACGTCTGGAGGCAATTATCTAAGGACACTCAGTCACTCCACACCTAGCTTGCTCGTTTTTCCTCTTGTCACTAAAAATGCCTGGGTCCACTATATCACTTGAATCCTAGCATCTCTACTCTGGGGAGAACATTCACCCATCTGCAGTATAGCAGATCTACAGCACATTGTAGATTAGCTATCTTCAGCTAAGAGATTTTGTGTAGAGGTAAAGAACTGCTGACCAAGAACAGTAGCAAACCCTGGTCAAATAAGTATGAGTTTACATAGAGGGATTAAGTTGTTAATCTTTGCACATTGCCCAGAGAAAGATGCTGTGCAGCCTTTGGCAGCAAGCTGTTGGTGAGCCGTGCGCTGAAGCCAAAATGAAGTGTCACGGCCTCATTGTAATGCATACCAGTGGTATCACTGACGGAATAGTGGTGCTTGTTCTTTTTTCCTCTGGCTGGATATTGGATGTTTAATTTAAGAGATTTCTGATTGCTTTATTTGAGAGGGAAGTGATTCTATTATATTTGTCTAATAAGGTTGTACTAATGTATTTTTTGTGGCATTGTAATTTCCATACATATTGATATTAGCAGTTCATTTTTGAGTTACTTGATGAAAAGGAAATGAACCATTAATTTACTGTGTATGTAATTCAAATCAGTATTAGATTGTCGGGGGGCTGATCACTACTAGGCAATGAACATGGGAGACCTTAATCACACTCTTGCTCTCTAAGCAACAGGAGTTGTATTTTATAGAAATATTTGTAGGCCTACTACTTTTGCAGGCCATCAGTATCTGTCAAATTGCAATTTAGGCATTAGTGTGGTCGCCCAGAATGGCCAACCACACTATTGTTATCAGTTTGGTAGCCCAGAATTGCCAACCACACTATTGTTATCAGTTTGGTTGTCCAGAATGGCCAACCACACTATTGTTATCACGATTTGGAAAACTTTGGTTTGCTACTTCTCCCACATGCACCGACTGGCTTCCTTGGGAATGGTGTGCTTGTATTGAATAAGAGATCTGTTGTATAGTTTAGTATTAATGTATTAGTTCTCCAGACTTATAATGGGAAGATTGAAGACTCCAATACAAGTGTTTTTTTCCTTGGAAACATAAGCGCCATATTCACAAAAATGAATTGGAAAAAATACATGTGTTGGCCTCATGGTGGCGCAATAACATACTTTACTTTTTTCCCTATAACTCTTGAACCGCAAGTCGTAAAGTCAAAATACATGCATTCCTTCCATTTCATCATAAAAGATCAAGGTTATAGCCTTTCCGGTTTTCTATTTCTTTTAGAAAATCCTCAAAAACATGGAAAATGTTGCGCTATCGCATGCCGTCCGAGAGCAATGGCATAACAGCCTGGATAATGGCTACCGGATAAGATTGTTATTGGATTTATTCACGTATTGGTTATCAAGCTCCCTCCCCCTCTATATGCACCCAGTGGATATTTCATTTAATACATTAATTAGTGTCAAAATTTAATCTGTCCAGGTCTTTGCTCCCCTAAAGTCTATGAATGGAGTAACTGACAGGTACAATGCAAATAATAAACTACTACTACTACTACTAGTATGGCGTTTTTCATCGTTTTTGATGATTTTTGAAAAAATGTCGAAATCGAAGAAAAACCAAAGGCTATAGTACATGGCCTCGGGCGACATACCAAACTATGCCTTTTTCATCATTTTTGAGCATTTTTGAAAAAATGTCGAAATCGAAGAAAAACCAAAGGCTATAGTACATGGTTTTGGTCGACATACCAAAGTATGCCTTTTTCATCATTTTTTAGTATTTTTGAAAAAATGTCGAAATCGAACAAAAATCCAAAGGCTATAGTACATGTTTTTGGTCGACATACCATATAGTATGCCGTTTGTCATAGTTTTTGATGATTTTTGAAAAAATGTCGAAATCGAAGAAAAACCAAAGGCTATAGTACATGGCCTCGGGCGACATACCAAAGTATGCCTTTTTCATCATTTTTGAGCATTTTTGAAAAAATGTCGAAATCGAAGAAAAACCAAAGGCTATAGTCCATGGTCTCGGACAACATGCTGTAGTATGCCGTTTTTCTTCGTTTTTGAGGATTTGTGAAGAATGTTGAAATCGAGAGAAAACAACATACTATTCTAGACGTGTGAATAAGAAGCAATGGAGACAAGACTCTGGTGTACTGTCACTTTCTATTTGCTGTTTTGTGAAGATGCAGAGCAACCACAGTAGCTCACTGGATAAAGATCCTGCCTTGAAATTTGAAGACCTGGGTTCAAGTCACACACCTTGCACTGTGTTCATTGTGATCCAAGGCTTCCAAAAGAGTGTTAAAGCTACGAGTTCTAGTATCTTTTTTTTGCACAAACTTGGACTATTAGTCCAACAAATAGAAAAAACCAATTTATGGCTATTACGTTGATCTTATGGAGCAGATGTTTGCCTGAAAAGCAATCTTTGAAATGTTTCATCGTTTTAGAAATATAGTGGGTCTAAATATGCCTGGAGCTGCCATTGACCCCCATTATAAGTCAAAAAGTCATGTTCACTAGAAACTACATTCACATGTTTTTTAAATTCAGCTTACTGTAGATATACATGCTGGAACTTTTTTACTTTGAAATGTTTTGTAGTTTCTGAGTTATTTAACTTAAATGCCCAATGCATTTTCAATGGAAAACTTTATTATGCTGTTAGTTCTACATACTTTCACCTAGAAACCCCATTTAAGGTTATTTAGGTTCATCGTACGGTAAATATGCTTGCTTGAAAAGAAATCTTTGAAATGTTTTATCGTTTTAGAAATATCGTACTTCCAATTTTGAGGGTCAATTCAGTTTATATCGTTCCTAAAAGTAAATACTTGAGTGGGGTTTGAACTCACAACCTCAAGACCACTTCACCTGCAACCAACACACTGAGCTACTTGGTACAGCCTGTGAGTCGGTCTTCGTTTGCATTTGAGTAACAAAATTCATAGAACAGAAGCCAGGACATTTGTCTATTGTCTTGTTTTTTTTATCTACTATGGTATGCCTTTTTCATCATTTTTGAGGATTTTTGAAAAAATGTCGAAATCGAAGAAAAACCAAAGGCTATAGTACATGGTCTCGGACGACATACCATAGTATGGCGTTTTTCATTGTTTTTGATGATTTTTGAAAAAATGTCGAAATCGAAGAAAAACCAAAGGCTATAGTACATGGTTTCGGTCGACAAACCATAGTATGCCGTTTTTCATCATTTTTGAGCATTTTTGAAAAAATGTCACAATCGAAGAAAAATCAAAGGCTATAGTACATGGTCTCGGACGACATACTATAGTATGGCATTTTTCATCGTTTTTGATGATTTTTGAAAAAATGTCGAAATCGAAGAGAAATCAAAGGCTATAGTACATGGTCTCGGACGACATACTATAGTATGGCGTTTTTTATCGTTTTTTGATGATTTTTGAAAAAATGTCGAAATCGAAGAAAAACCAAAGGCTATAGTACATGGTCTCGGGCGACATACCAAAGTATGCCTTTTTCATCATTTTTTAGTATTTTTGAAAAAATGTCGAAATCGAACAAAAAACAAAGGCTATAGTACATGTTTTTGGTCGACATACCATAGTATGCCGTTTGTCATCGTTTTTTAGGATTTTTGAAAAAATGTCGAAATCGAAGAAAAATCAAAGGCTATAGTACATGGTCTCGGACGACATACTATAGTATGGCGTTTTTCATCGTTTTTGATGATTTTTGAAAAAATGTCGAAATCGAAGAAAAAACAAAGGCTATAGTACATGGTCTCGGGCGACATACCAAAGTATGCCTTTTTCATCATTTTTGAGCATTTTTGAAAAAATGTCGAAATCGAAGAAAAACCAAAGGCTATAGTACATGGTCTCGGACGACATACTATAGTATGGCGTTTTTCATTGTTTTTGATGATTTTTGAAAAAATGTCGAAATTGAAGAAAAACCAAAGGCTATAGTACATGGTTTCGGTCGACAAACCATAGTATGCAGTTTTTCATCATTTTTGAGCATTTTTGAAAAAATGTCACAATCGATGAAAAACCAAAGGCTATAGTACATGGTCTCGGACGACATACTATAGTATGGCGTTTTTTATCGTTTTTGATGATTTTTGAAAAAATGTCGAAATCGAAGAAAAACCAAAGGCTATAGTACATGGTCTCGGGCGACATACCAAAGTATGCCTTTTTCATCATTTTTTAGTATTTTTTGAAAAAATATCGAAATCGAACAAAAAACCAAAGGCTATAGTACATGTTTTTGGTCAACATACCATAGTATGCCGTTTGTCATCGTTTTTTAGGATTTTTGAAAAAATGTCGAAATCGAAGAAAAATCAAAGGCTATAGTACATGGTCTCGGACGACATACTATAGTATGGCATTTTTCATCGTTTTTGATGATTTTTGAAAAAATGTCGAAATCGAAGAAAAATCAAAGGCTATAGTACATGGTCTCGGACGACATACTATAGTATGGCATTTTTCATCGTTTTTGATGATTTTTTAAAAAATGTCGAAATCGAAGAAAAACCAAAGGCTATAGTACATGGTCTCAGGCGACATACCAAAGTATGCCTTTTTCATCATTTTTGAGCATTTTTGAAAAAATGTCGAAATCGAAGAAAAACCAAAGGCTATAGTACATGGTTTCGGTCGACAAACCATAGTATGCCGTTTTTCATCATTTTTGAGCATTTTTGAAAAAATGTCACAATCGATGAAAAACCAAAGGCTATAGTACATGGTCTCGGACGACATACTATAGTATGGCGTTTTTTATCGTTTTTGATGATTTTTGAAAAAATGTCGAAATCGAAGAAAAACCAAAGGCTATAGTACATGGTCTCGGGCGACATACCAAAGTATGCCTTTTTCATCATTTTTTAGTATTTTTGAAAAAATGTCGAAATCGAACAAAAAACCAAAGGCTATAGTAGCCTACATGTTTTTGGTCGACATACCATAGTATGCCGTTTGTCATCGTTTTTTAGGATTTTTGAAAAAATGTCGAAATCGAAGAAAAATCAAAGGCTATAGTACATGGTCTCGGACGACATACTATAGTATGGCATTTTTCATCGTTTTTGATGATTTTTGAAAAAATGTCGAAATCGAAGAAAAAACAAAGGCTATAGTACATGGTCTCGGGCGACATACCAAAGTATGCCTTTTTCATCATTTTTGAGCATTTTTGAAAAAATGTCGAAATCGAAGAAAAACCAAAGGCTATAGTACATGGTTTTGGTCGACATACCAAAGTATGCCTTTTTCATCATTTTTGAGCATTTTTGAAAAAATGTCGAAATCGAAGAAAAACCAAAGGCTATAGTACATGGTTTGGTCGACATACCATAGTATGCCGTTTTTCATCGTTTTTTAGGATTTTTGAAAAAATGTCGAAATCGAAGAAAAACCAAAGGCTATAGTACATGGTCTCGGACGACATACTATAGTATGGCGTTTTTCATTGTTTTTGATGATTTTTGAAAAAATGTCGAAATCGAAGAAAAACCAAAGGCTATAGTACATGGTCTCGGACGACATACTATAGTATGGCGTTTTTTATCGTTTTTGATGATTTTTGAAAAAATGTCGAAATCGAAGAAAAAACAAAGGCTATAGTACATGGTCTCGGGCGACATACCAAAGTATGCCTTTTTCATATTTTTTTAGTATTTTTGAAAAAATGTCGAAATCAAACAAAAACAAAGGCTATAGTACATGTTTTTGGTCGACATACCATAGTATGCCGTTTGTCATCGTTTTTTAGGATTTTTGAAAAAATGTCGAAATCGAAGAAAAATCAAAGGCTATAGTACATGGTCTCGGACGACATACTATAGTATGGCATTTTTCATCGTTTTTGATGATTTTTGAAAAAATGTCGAAATCGAAGAAAAACCAAAGGCTATAGTACATGGTCTCGGACGACATACTATAGTATGGCGTTTTTCATTGTTTTTGATGATTTTTGAAAAAATGTCGAAATCGAAGAAAAACCAAAGGCTATAGTACATGGTTTCGGTCGACATACCATAGTATGCCGTTTTTCATCATTTTTGAGCATTTTTAAAAAATGTCACAATCGAAGAAAAACCAAAGGCTATAGTACATGGTCTCGGACGACATACCATAGTATGGCGTTTTTCATCGTTTTTGATGATTTTTGAAAAAATGTCGAAATCGAAGAAAAACCAAAGGCTATAGTACATGGTCTCGGGCGACATACCAAAGTATGCCTTTTTCATCATTTTTTAGTATTTTTGAAAAAATGTCGAAATCGAACAAAAAACCAAAGGCTATAGTACATGTTTTTGGTCGACATACCATAGTATGCCGTTTGTCATCGTTTTTTAGGATTTTTGAAAAAATGTCGAAATCGAAGAAAAATCAAAGGCTATAGTACATGGTCTCGGACGACATACTATAGTATGGCATTTTTCATCGTTTTTGATGATTTTTGAAAAAATGTCGAAATCGAAGAAAAAACAAAGGCTATAGTACATGGTCTCGGACGACATACTATAGTATGGCGTTTTTCATCGTTTTTGATGATTTTTGAAAAAATGTCGAAATCGAAGAAAAAACAAAGGCTATAGTACATGGTCTCAGGCGACATACCAAAGTATGCCTTTTTCATCATTTTTGAGCATTTTTGAAGAAATGTCGAAATCGAAGAAAAACCAAAGGCTATAGTACATGGTTTCGGTCGACAAACCATAGTATGCCGTTTTTCATCATTTTTGAGCATTTTTGAAAAAATGTCACAATCGATGAAAAACCAAAGGCTATAGTACATGGTCTCGGACGACATACTATAGTATGGCGTTTTTTATCGTTTTTGATGATTTTTGAAAAAATGTCGAAATCGAAGAAAAACCAAAGGCTATAGTACATGGTCTCGGGCGACATACCAAAGTATGCCTTTTTCATCATTTTTTAGTATTTTTGAAAAAATGTCGAAATCGAACAAAAAACCAAAGGCTATAGTACATGTTTTTGGTCGACATACCATAGTATGCCGTTTGTCATCGTTTTTTAGGATTTTTGAAAAAATGTCGAAATCGAAGAAAAATCAAAGGCTATAGTACATGGTCTCGGACGACATACTATAGTATGGCATTTTTCATCGTTTTTGATGATTTTTGAAAAAATGTCGAAATCGAAGAAAAAACAAAGGCTATAGTACATGGTCTCGGGCGACATACCAAAGTATGCCTTTTTCATCATTTTTGAGCATTTTTGAAAAAATGTCGAAATCGAAGAAAAACCAAAGGCTATAGTACATGGTTTTGGTCGACATACCAAAGTATGCCTTTTTCATCATTTTTGAGCATTTTTGAAAAAATGTCGAAATCGAAGAAAAACCAAAGGCTATAGTACATGGTTTTGGTCGACATACCATAGTATGCCGTTTTTCATCGTTTTTTAGGATTTTTGAAAAAATGTCGAAATCGAAGAAAAACCAAAGGCTATAGTACATGGTCTCGGACGACATACTATAGTATGGCGTTTTTCATTGTTTTTGATGATTTTTGAAAAAATGTCGAAATCGAAGAAAAACCAAAGGCTATAGTACATGGTTTCGGTCGACAAACCATAGTATGCCGTTTTTCATCATTTTTGAGCATTTTTGAAAAAATGTCACAATCGATGAAAAACCAAAGGCTATAGTACATGGTCTCGGACGACATACTATAGTATGGCGTTTTTTTATCGTTTTTGATGATTTTTGAAAAAATGTCGAAATCGAAGAAAAACCAAAGGCTATAGTACATGGTCTCGGGCGACATACCAAAGTAGGCCTTTTTCATCATTTTTTCGTATTTTTGAAAAATGTCGAAATCGAACAAAAAACAAAGGCTATAGTACATGTTTTGGTCGACATACCATAGTATGCCGTTTGTCATCGTTTTTTAGGATTTTTGAAAAAATGTCGAAATCGAAGAAAAATCAAAGGCTATAGTACATGGTCTCGGACGACATACTATAGTATGGCATTTTTCATCGTTTTTGATGATTTTTGAAAAAATGTCGAAATCGAAGAAAAATCAAAGGCTATAGTACATGGTCTCGGACGACATACTATAGTATGGCATTTTTCATCGTTTTTGATGATTTTTGAAAAAATGTCGAAATCGAAGAAAAAACAAAGGCTATAGTACATGGTCTCAGGCGACATACCAAAGTATGCCTTTTTCATCATTTTTGAGCATTTTTGAAAAAATGTCGAAATCGAAGAAAAACCAAAGGCTATAGTACATGGTTTCGGTCGACAAACCATAGTAGCCTATGCCGTTTTTCATCATTTTGAGCATTTTTGAAAAAATGTCACAATCGATGAAAAACCAAAGGCTATAGTACATGGTCTCGGACGACATACCATAGTATGGCGATTTTTTATCGTTTTTGATGATTTTTGAAAAAATGTCGAAATCGAAGAAAAACCAAAGGCTATAGTACATGGTCTCGGGCGACATACCAAAGTATGCCTTTTCATCATTTTTTAGTATTTTTGAAAAAATGTCGAAATCGAACAAAAAACCAAAGGCTATAGTACATGTTTTTGGTCGACATACCATAGTATGCCGTTTGTCATCGTTTTTTAGGATTTTTGAAAAAATGTCGAAATCGAAGAAAAATCAAAGGCTATAGTACATGGTCTCGGACGACATACTATAGTATGGCATTTTTCATCGTTTTTGATGATTTTTGAAAAAATGTCGAAATCGAAGAAAAAACAAAGGCTATAGTACATGGTCTCGGGCGACATACCAAAGTATGCCTTTTTTCATCATTTTTGAGCATTTTTGAAAAAATGTCGAAATCGAAGAAAAACCAAAGGCTATAGTACATGGTCTCGGACGACATACTATAGTATGGCGTTTTTCATTGTTTTTGATGATTTTTGAAAAAATGTCGAAATCGAAGAAAAACCAAAGGCTATAGTACATGGTTTCGGTCGACAAACCATAGTATGCCGTTTTTCATCATTTTTGAGCATTTTTGAAAAAATGTCACAATCGATGAAAAACCAAAGGCTATAGTAGGGGAGACCGGGCAGGTTGTCTCACGGGTTGGTTGTCACAAATCTTATTACAGCCAAACTAGAGGGCGCTGTTTCACCATGTTGATATCAGTCATGTGACAAGACATAAGGTTCATTTGTACCATGAAATTTTTTAGAAGACACCTACCACATTGATATGAGAAGACATTGATTTTTTTTAGGGGCAAAACGAACTTTTGATTTTGGTGTTAGTTTTGTAATAAAAGGTTGTAGAATATTAGATATTTAAAAACTATGCACATGTTAGAAAGAGGACATCAATAGCTTCATTTTGATGTGATTGTGGGATTTGCTAGCTGCAGCCATGTGGCAGCTATCATTAAAAGTTGTCAAATGATCATGTGGGGCTGGTTGTCTCATTTTTTGCGGGCTGGTTGTCACATATTCCCCTATATGGGGAAATGTGAAAAGGTTGATTGCTGATGTCAGACTATAAAACATACCTGGGCATTAATTTCTAGTCATTTTAAAACTTATTGTGTGTCTCTAGCTTAAAAAACAAAAAGTTACACGTTTTTTTAAATTTCACATTTTTCTTCTGAAACCCCATTGATTTCCTATAGGGACAACCAACCCCGTGCATTGTGACAAGCTACCCCGTGATGGGGCTGGTTGTCACAACGTGTCAAGGTGACTTTGATGGCTAATAACTACCTGATAGAATAAGTTATGGGGAAAAGGGTTACACCAATTTCAAGCCAAGACCTTAAGCTTCCTTCTAATATAGGGCTGATTATCATGTGATGTGTGGTTGATGAGCAATTCAAGTCAAAGCAAAAAGTGTGACAACCAGCCCCGGTCTCCCCTACACGGTCTCGGACGCAATGCTATAGTATGGCATTTTTCATTGTTTTTGAGCATTTTTGAAAAAATGTCGAAATCGAAGAAAAACCAAAGGCTATAGTACATGGTCTCGGGCGACATACCAAAGTATGCCTTTTTCATCATTTTTTCGTATTTTTGAAAAAATGTCGAAATCGAACAAAAAACCAAAGGCTATAGTACATGTTTTTGGTCGACATACCATAGTATGCCGTTTGTCATCGTTTTTTAGGATTTTTGAAAAAATGTCGAAATCGAAGAAAAATCAAAGGCTATAGTACATGGTCTCGGACGACATACTATAGTATGGCATTTTTCATCGTTTTTGATGATTTTTGAAAAAATGTCGAAATCGAAGAAAAATCAAAGGCTATAGTACATGGTCTCGGACGACATACTATAGTATGGCGTTTTTCATCGTTTTTGATGATTTTTGAAAAAATGTCGAAATCGAAGAAAAACCAAAGGCTATAGTACATGGTCTCAGGCGACATACCAAAGTATGCCTTTCTCATCATTTTTGAGCATTTTTGAAAAAATGTCGAAATCGAAGAAAAACCAAAGGCTATAGTACATGGTTTCGGTCGACAAACCATAGTAGCCTATGCCGTTTTTCATCATTTTTGAGCATTTTTGAAAAAATGTCACAATCGATGAAAAACCAAAGGCTATAGTACATGGTCTCGGACGACATACCATAGTATGGCGTTTTTTATCGTTTTTGATGATTTTTGAAAAAATGTCGAAATCGAAGAAAAACCAAAGGCTATAGTACATGGTCTCGGGCGACATACCAAAGTATGCCTTTTTCATCATTTTTAGTATTTTTGAAAAAATGTCGAAATCGAACAAAAAACCAAAGGCTATAGTACATGTTTTTGGTCGACATACCATAGTATGCCGTTTGTCATCGTTTTTTAGGATTTTTGAAAAAATGTCGAAATCGAAGAAAAATCAAAGGCTATAGTACATGGTCTCGGACGACATACTATAGTATGGCATTTTTCATCGTTTTTGATGATTTTTGAAAAAATGTCGAAATCGAAGAAAAAACAAAGGCTATAGTACATGGTCTCGGGCGACATACCAAAGTATGCCTTTTTCATCATTTTTGAGCATTTTTGAAAAAATGTCGAAATCGAAGAAAAACCAAAGGCTATAGTACATGGTTTTGGTCGACATACCATAGTATGCCGTTTTTCATCGTTTTTTAGGATTTTTGAAAAAATGTCGAAATCGAAGAAAAACCAAAGGCTATAGTACATGGTCTCGGACGACATACTATAGTATGGCGTTTTTCATTGTTTTTGATGATTTTTGAAAAAATGTCGAAATCGAAGAAAAACCAAAGGCTATAGTACATGGTCTCGGACGACATACTATAGTATGGCATTTTTCATCGTTTTTGATGATTTTTGAAAAAATGTCGAAATCGAAGAAAAAACAAAGGCTATAGTACATGGTCTCAGGCGACATACCAAAGTATGCCTTTTTCATCATTTTTGAGCATTTTTGAAGAAATGTCGAAATCGAAGAAAAACCAAAGGCTATAGTACATGGTTTCGGTCGACAAACCATAGTATGCCGTTTTTCATCATTTTTGAGCATTTTTGAAAAAATGTCACAATCGATGAAAAACCAAAGGCTATAGTACATGGTCTCGGACGACATACTATAGTATGGCATTTTTCATCGTTTTTGATGATTTTTGAAAAAATGTCGAAATCGAAGAAAAAACAAAGGCTATAGTACATGGTCTCGGGCGACATACCAAAGTATGCCTTTTTCATCATTTTTGAGCATTTTTGAAAAAATGTCGAAATCGAAGAAAAACCAAAGGCTATAGTACATGGTCTCGGACGACATACTATAGTATGGCGTTTTTCATTGTTTTTGGTGATTTTTGAAAAAATGTCGAAATCGAAGAAAAACCAAAGGCTATAGTACATGGTTTCGGTCGACAAACCATAGTATGCCGTTTTTCATCATTTTTGAGCATTTTTGAAAAAATGTCACAATCGATGAAAAACCAAAGGCTATATATAGTACATGGTCTCGGACGACATACTATAGTATGGCGTTTTTTATCGTTTTTGATGATTTTTGAAAAAATGTCGAAATCGAAGAAAAACCAAAGGCTATAGTACATGGTCTCGGACGACATACTATAGTATGGCGTTTTTTATCGTTTTTGATGATTTTTGAAAAAATGTCGAAATCGAAGAAAAACCAAAGGCTATAGTACATGGTCTCGGGCGACATACCAAAGTATGCCTTTTTCATCATTTTTTAGTATTTTTGAAAAAATGTCGAAATCGAACAAAAAACAAAGGCTATAGTACATGTTTTTGGTCGACATACCATAGTATGCCGTTTGTCATCGTTTTTTAGGATTTTTGAAAAAATGTCGAAATCGAAGAAAAATCAAAGGCTATAGTACATGGTCTCGGACGACATACTATAGTATGGCATTTTTCATCGTTTTTGATGATTTTTGAAAAAATGTCGAAATCGAAGAAAAAACAAAGGCTATAGTACATGGTCTCGGGCGACATACCAAAGTATGCCTTTTTCATCATTTTTGAGCATTTTTGAAAAAATGTCGAAATCGAAGAAAAACCAAAGGCTATAGTACATGGTCTCGGACGACATACTATAGTATGGCGTTTTTCATTGTTTTTGATGATTTTTGAAAAAATGTCGAAATTGAAGAAAAACCAAAGGCTATAGTACATGGTTTCGGTCGACAAACCATAGTATGCAGTTTTTCATCATTTTTGAGCATTTTTGAAAAAATGTCACAATCGATGAAAACCAAAGGCTATAGTACATGGTCTCGGACGACATACTATAGTATGGCGTTTTTTATCGTTTTTGATGATTTTTGAAAAAATGTCGAAATCGAAGAAAAACCAAAGGCTATAGTACATGGTCTCGGGCGACATACCAAAGTATGCCTTTTTCATCATTTTTAGTATTTTTGAAAAAATGTCGAAATCGAACAAAAAACCAAAGGCTATAGTACATGTTTTTGGTCAACATACCATAGTATGCCGTTTGTCATCGTTTTTTAGGATTTTTGAAAAAATGTCGAAATCGAAGAAAAATCAAAGGCTATAGTACATGGTCTCGGACGACATACTATAGTATGGCATTTTTCATCGTTTTTGATGATTTTTGAAAAAATGTCGAAATCGAAGAAAAATCAAAGGCTATAGTACATGGTCTCGGACGACATACTATAGTATGGCATTTTTCATCGTTTTTGATGATTTTTTGAAAAAATGTCGAAATCGAAGAAAAAACCAAAGGCTATAGTACATGGTCTCAGGCGACATACCAAAGTATGCCTTTTTCATCATTTTTGAGCATTTTTGAAAAAATGTCGAAATCGAAGAAAAACCAAAGGCTATAGTACATGGTTTCGGTCGACAAACCATAGTATGCCGTTTTTCATCATTTTTGAGCATTTTTGAAAAAATGTCACAATCGATGAAAAACCAAAGGCTATAGTACATGGTCTCGGACGACATACCATAGTATGGCGTTTTTTATCGTTTTTGATGATTTTTGAAAAAATGTCGAAATCGAAGAAAAACCAAAGGCTATAGTACATGGTCTCGGGCGACATACCAAAGTATGCCTTTTTCATCATTTTTTAGTATTTTTGAAAAAATGTCGAAATCGAACAAAAAACCAAAGGCTATAGTAGCCTACATGTTTTTGGTCGACATACCATAGTATGCCGTTTGTCATCGTTTTTTAGGATTTTTGAAAAAATGTCGAAATCGAAGAAAAATCAAAGGCTATAGTACATGGTCTCGGACGACATACTATAGTATGGCATTTTTCATCGTTTTTGATGATTTTTGAAAAAATGTCGAAATCGAAGAAAAAACAAAGGCTATAGTACATGGTCTCGGGCGACATACCAAAGTATGCCTTTTTCATCATTTTTGAGCATTTTTGAAAAAATGTCGAAATCGAAGAAAAACCAAAGGCTATAGTACATGGTTTTGGTCGACATACCAAAGTATGCCTTTTTCATCATTTTTGAGCATTTTTGAAAAAATGTCGAAATCGAAGAAAAACCAAAGGCTATAGTACATGGTTTTGGTCGACATACCATAGTATGCCGTTTTTCATCATTTTTAGGATTTTTGAAAAAATGTCGAAATCGAAGAAAAACCAAAGGCTATAGTACATGGTCTCGGACGACATACTATAGTATGGCGTTTTTCATTGTTTTGATGATTTTTGAAAAAATGTCGAAATCGAAGAAAAACCAAAGGCTATAGTACATGGTCTCGGACGACATACTATAGTATGGCGTTTTTATCGTTTTTGATGATTTTTGAAAAAATGTCGAAATTGAAGAAAAAACAAAGGCTATAGTACATGGTCTCGGGCGACATACCAAAGTATGCCTTTTTCATATTTTTTAGTATTTTTGAAAAAATGTCGAAATCGAACAAAAAACAAAGGCTATAGTACATGTTTTTGGTCGACATACCATAGTATGCGTTTGTCATCGTTTTTTAGGATTTTTGAAAAAAATGTCGAAATCGAAGAAAAATCAAAGGCTATAGTACATGGTCTCGGACGACATACCAATGTATGGATTTTTTCATCGTTTTTGATGATTTTTGAAAAAATGTCGAAATCGAAAGAAAATCAAAGGCTATAGTACATGGTCTCGGACGACATACTATAGTATGGCATTTTTCATTGTTTTTGATGATTTTTGAAAAAATGTCGAAATCGAAGAAAAACCAAAGGCTATAGTACATGGTTTCGGTCGACATACCATAGTATGCCGTTTTTTCATTTTTAAGCATTTTAAAAATGTCACAATCGAAAGAAAAACCAAAGGCTATAGTACATGGTCTCGGACGACATACCATAGTATGGCGTTTTTCATCGTTTTTGATGATTTTTTGAAAAAATGTCGAAATCGAAGAAAACCAAAGGCTATAGTACATGGTCTCGGGCGACATACCAAAGTATGCCTTTTTCATAATTTTTTAGTATTTTTGAAAAAATGTCGAAATCGAACAAAAACCAAAGGCTATAGTACTTGTTTTGGTCGACATACCATAGTATGCCGTTTGTCATCGTTTTTTTAGGATTTTTGAAAAAATGTCGAAATCGAAGAAAAATCAAAGGCTATAGTACATGGTCTCGGACGACATACTATAGTATGGCATTTTTCATCGTTTTTGATGGATTTTGAAAAAATGTCGAAATCGAAGAAAAATCAAAGGCTATAGTACATGGTCTCGGACGACATACTATAGTATGGCATTTTCATCGTTTTTGATGATTTTTGAAAAAATGTCGAAATCGAAGCAAAAACAAAGGCTATAGTACATGGTCTCAGGCGACATACCAAAGTATGCCTTTTTCATCATTTTTGAGCATTTTGAAGAAAATGTCGAAATCGAAGAAAAAACAAAGGCTATAGTACATGGTTTCGGTCGACAAACCATAGTATGCCGTTTTTCATCATTTTTGAGCATTTTTGAAAAAATGTCACAATCGATGAAAAACCAAAGGCTATAGTACATGGTCTCGGACGACATACTATAGTATGGCGTTTTTTATCGTTTTTGATGATTTTTGAAAAAATGTCGAAATCGAAGAAAAACCAAAGGCTATAGTACATGGTCTCGGGCGACATACCAAAGTATGCCTTTTTCATCATTTTTTAGTATTTTTGAAAAAATGTCGAAATCGAACAAAAAACCAAAGGCTATAGTACATGTTTTTGGTCGACATACCATAGTATGCCGTTTGTCATCGTTTTTTTAGGATTTTTGAAAAAATGTCGAAATCGAAGAAAAATCAAAGGCTATAGTACATGGTCTCGGACGACATACTATAGTATGGCGTTTTTCATCGTTTTTGATGATTTTTGAAAAAATGTTGAAATCGAAGAAAAACAAAAGCTATAGTACATGGTCTCGGGCGACATACCAAAGTATGCCTTTTTCATCATTTTTGAGCATTTTTGAAAAAATGTCGAAATCGAAGAAAAACCAAAGGCTATAGTACATGGTTTGGTCGACATACCAAAGTATGCCTTTTTCATCATTTTTGAGCATTTTTGAAAAAATGTCGAAATCGAAGAAAAACCAAAGGCTATAGTACATGGTTTTGGTCGACATAGTATGCCGTTTTTCATCGTTTTTTAGGATTTTTGAAAAAATGTCGAAATCGAAGAAAAACCAAAGGCTATAGTACATGGTCTCGGACGACATACTATAGTATGGCGTTTTTCATTGTTTTTGATGATTTTTGAAAAAATGTCGAAATCGAAGAAAAACCAAAGGCTATAGTACATGGTTTCGGTCGACAAACCATAGTATGCCGTTTTTCATCATTTTTGAGCATTTTTGAAAAAATGTCACAATCGATGAAAAACCAAAGGCTATAGTACATGGTCTCGGACGACATACTATAGTATGGCGTTTTTTATCGTTTTTGATGATTTTTGAAAAAATGTCGAAATCGAAGAAAAACCAAAGGCTATAGTACATGGTCTCGGGCGACATACCAAAGTATGCCTTTTTCATCATTTTTTCGTATTTTTGAAAAAATGTCGAAATCGAACAAAAAACCAAAGGCTATAGTACATGTTTTTGGTCGACATACCATAGTATGCCGTTTGTCATCGTTTTTTAGGATTTTTGAAAAAATGTCGAAATCGAAGAAAATCCAAAGGCTATATAGTACATGGTCTCGGACGACATACTATAGTATGGCATTTTTCATCGTTTTTGATGATTTTTGAAAAAATGTCGAAATCGAAAAAAAAACAAAGGCTATAGTACATGGTCTCGGGCGACATACCAAAGTATGCCTTTTCATCATTTTTGAGCATTTTTGAAAAAATGTCGAAATCGAAAGAAAAACCAAAGGCTATAGTACATGGTCTCGGACGACATACTATAGTATGGCGTTTTTCATTTTTTGATGATTTTTGAAAAAATGTCGAAATCGAAGAAAAACAAAGGCTATAGTACATGGTTTCGGTCGACAAACCATATAGTATGCCGTTTTTCATCATTTTTGAGAATTTTTGAAAAAATGTCACAATCGATGAAAAACCAAAGGCTATAGTACATGGTCTCGGACGACATACTATAGTATGGCGTTTTTTATCGTTTTGATGATTTTTGAAAAAAATGTCGAAATCGAAGAAAAACCAAAGGCTATAGTACATGGTCTCGGGTGACATACCAAAGTATGCCTTTTTCATCATTTTTTCGTATTTTTGAAAAAATGTCGAAATCGAACAAAAAACCAAAGGCTATAGTACATGTTTTTGGTCGACATACCATAGTATGCGTTTGTCATCGTTTTTTAGGATTTTTGAAAAAATGTTGAAATCGAAGAAAAATCAAAGGCTATAGTACATGGTCTCGGACGACATACTATAGTATGGTTTTTTCATCGTTTTTGATGATTTTTGAAAAAATGTCGAAATCGAAGAAAAATCAAAGGCTATAGTACATGGTCCCGGACGACATACTATAGTATGGCATTTTCATCGTTTTTGATGATTTTAAAAAATGTCGAAATCGAAGAAAAACCAAAGGCTATAGTACATGGTCTCAGGCGACATACCAAAGTATGCCTTTTTCATCATTTTTGAGCATTTTTGAAAAAATGTCGAAATCGAAGAAAAACCAAAGGCTATAGTACATGGTTTCGGTCGACAAACAATAGTAGCCTATGCCGTTTTTCATCATTTTTGAGCATTTTTGAAAAAATGTCACAATCGATGAAAAACCAAAGGCTATAGTACATGGTCTCGGACGACATACTATAGTATGGCGTTTTTTATCGTTTTTGATGATTTTTGAAAAAATGTCGAAATCGAAGAAAAACCAAAGGCTATAGTACATGGTCTCAGGCGACATACCAAAGTATGCCTTTTTCATCATTTTTGAGCATTTTTGAAGAAATGTCGAAATCGAAGAAAAACCAAAGGCTATAGTACATGGTTTCGGTCGACAAACCATAGTATGCCGTTTTTCATCATTTTTGAGCATTTTTGAAAAAATGTCACAATCGATGAAAAACCAAAGGCTATAGTACATGGTCTCGGACGACATACTATAGTATGGCGTTTTTTCATCGTTTTTGATGATTTTTGAAAAAATGTCGAAATCGAAGAAAAAACAAAGGCTATAGTACATGGTCTCGGGCGACATACCAAAGTATGCCTTTTTCATCATTTTTGAGCATTTTTGAAAAAATGTCGAAATCGAAGAAAAACCAAAGGCTATAGTACATGGTCTGGACGACATACTATAGTATGGCGTTTTTCATTGTTTTTGGTGATTTTTGAAAAAAATGTCGAATCGAAGAAAAAACCAAAGGCTATAGTACATGGTTTCGGTCGACAAATACCATAGTATGCCGTTTTTCATCATTTTTGAGCATTTTTGAAAAATGTCACAATCGATGAAAAACCAAAGGCTATATATAGTACATGGTCTCGGACGACATACTATAGTTGGCGTTTTTTATCGTTTTTGATGATTTTTGAAAAAATGTCGAAATCGAAGAAAAACCAAAGGCTATAGTACATGGTCTCGGGCGACATACCAAAGTATGCCCTTTTTCATCATTTTTAGTATTTTTGAAAAAATGTCGAAATCGAACAAAAACCAAAGGCTATAGTACATGTTTTTGGTCGATATACCATAGTATGCCGTTTGTCATCGTTTTTTAGGATTTTTGAAAAAATGTCGAAATCGAAGAAAATCAAAGGCTATACGTAGTACTTGGTCTCGGACGACATACTATGTATGGCATTTTCATCGTTTTTGATGATTTTTGAAAAATGTCTCGAAATCGAAGAAAAATCAAAGGCTATAGTACATGGTCTCGGACGAGATACTATTAGTATGGCATTTTTCATCGTTTTTGATGATTTTTGAAAAAATGTCGAAATCGAAGAAAAACCAAAGGCTAATGTATAGTAATGGTCTCAGGCGACATACCAAAGTATGCCTTTTTCATCATTTTGAGCATTTTTGAAAAAATGTCGAAATCGAAGAAAAACCAAAGGCTATAGTACATGGTTTCGGTCGACAAACCATAGTATGGCCGTTTTTCATCATTTTTGAGAATTTTTGAAAAAATGTCACAAATCGATGAAAAACCAAAGGCTATAGTTAC